>BMAU01017483.1:0-600000 GCA_019973935.1 Trichonephila clavipes
AATAGACGAAAAACACAAAAGAAATTTTTAAAAGTTGTAATTTTTAATCTATTTTTTCAATCTTTGAACAGATTACGGTTAATAATACTCATTCCTATGAAGTATGGAGGAAAAAATTCCTATAGATTATTTACAAATGATATAGTTATTAAATACGTAATTACAATTTTGAGTATTTTGAAAATCGCAAAAAAAAAAAAAAAAAAAAGATCATTCCGTCATTTTTTTTTTTTTATGACTGATTCTAAAATAGAAAAGCATGAACTTGTTTAGAATAAAATATCAATTCATTAACTCGGAAAGGAAACTTTAAAGGGAATGATTTAGAAACCATTTTTATAAAAGCGTATCAATTTTTGACTCATTTAAAAAAATCAAAAAATAGAAAAATATCATTATTTGTTTAAAAAAAAATATACCATATCGTGGCGAAAAAAATGATCTTTCCGATCTCCTGTAATTATTTTTGTCTGAGATAGGTAGTATGAGTTAGATGGCGTTTTTTAAAAACGGGGGGGATTCGGAACTTCATTCATTTCTACCTTTACGTTTATCGCTAACCGTAACTGGTAACGCAGTAATGGAAATTTCTCCCTACCGTGCCATAAGAAGTTAACTTCAAAAAGTTTTTTTTCTGCCCGATAGCCAAAAATGTTTGGTTTCTTATTGTATGATATTAATTATTGCACCGTGATTAAATATATATCATAAAATGAAAAAGCTTACATAATTTCAGAAGGTTAAAATATTAAACATTTTTATTCTGCTGCCGTAATTATCTTACATTGCTACTAGCTGGTTTGACAGTCCTGAGGCAATTCATTAAATCCATCATCGGATTCTTTCATTGCCAAAAAAAAAAAAAAACAAGAAAAAGACTACTTAATCTGAACTTAAAAATATAGACATAAATTATTTCTCTGACAAATAGAACTAAACACACTACTCACTCAACGAAGTTCTCGTTGAAAGAGGAATAACACACGTCGCTTTCTTCATCCATCAACACCTGTTATTACAATTGCTTGGGAAGTCAAAATGAAGGAAAAAAAAATTATTTCAGTAAAAACTGCACGGTGAGAGGTGGGGGTGGGTCATAACACGATATTTCGATTCAACCGTCTGTAGTCCAAATGTTTAAAATAATATAGACAGAAACCGCAATTGGGCCGCGGGTTGGGCATGCCTGTTCTATACGATAAATAGATTTCATACTTTGCCGGTAAAATATATATATAGATAAAATTGTATCTAAATTGTAGAAATAGAACAGAGCAAGTACAAGTCTAATATTAAATTTAAATTGAATGTAGAAACACGTGATTACATTTATCGTGACCGCCAGGAATGTAGCCTATTAATTCATTTCAATTCGTTTGAGATCTTTTAATTTAAATATTGTCTTTAGATTTTATTAGAACGATTTAACTTTTAAACGCAGTATTAAAAATACATATTTATAAAAGACTTTTAAAACCTTTTTATAATCTTCCAAAGTATTTATATAAAGTTTTTAATGACATGCATGTATTGAACAAAATAGTTATTTTTGCGAAGAAAAAAATCATAAAGTATGTTTTGCTTTTAATATCATTGATTTGCAATAACTAAATACTTATAAACGCATTTTTAGCGAAAAAATGCTTTATCACTATCAGAGTAGCATTTTTTTCGAACTAAATTAAAAAGCAATGAGACGGATAAAAAGCAGAATTATATCTCTGATTGTACTCATCAATCAAATAAAGCTTCTAAGTAATTGGTACTCCATTTTTCTTTAGGCAAATTAAATAAAGATTAAAATCTTCACAGATGCGTTAGATAAACAAACTAGGTTAACCATCGAAAGGTCAATAGAACAAAAAAGGAAAACAAAACAGTTCAGACAAACTACATCAAGTACGTAGTTAAACAAAAAAGACGTAGCGGTATAATCGGAAAAAGAATAACTGAGATATTATGGTTAACGTATTTCTTTTTTTAACAGTTTATTCCGTATTATTAAGAGGTCGCAATTTTTTTTCTCCATGCAAAAGTTTTTTTCGCGGTATCTATTTAATTATACAACAGATAAATCAGCTGTTAAATAGAGAGAAAAAAAATTAGTACTTACGAATTATCGCAACTATATATTGGCGACATTATAAGAAACGAAGCACATGTTTGCTATTTTTTAGCACGTACGACGCGTGCGAAATCGTGGGATTGCTAAATTAGCGAGTTATCCCTGAACTTTGGCTTGTTCCGATAGTAGGTAAGCACCAAAAAAAAATTATTATTAATCGAAACCTACCTATGTAGAAAAGATTTTCTGAGATAAGGAGGAAAAAAGGTTTTAAAAAATAATTTCAAAATTTAATATTGCCGCAAAAGGGTTGAATGTTCGTAGAAGATCTTCGGCCCCTTCGCTCTGAGGATCAAAATTTATTACCAGAAAACCTGGTTAAATCCTGCTTATCCGGGCTCCTGGGCGCCCGCCCCAAGCGCCCAAACCAGCACTGAGCTGACAATTGATGAACTGGTAGAAATTCAACAAGGAAGCCATTGAAGTTATTGACTTGAAGAACTTGAGTTTTAGACCCAGTTCCATCAGAAGATCGAATGACGATTGAGGGGTGATAGAAGGCCTCAGTTTAATTGAACAAGTAATATAAAAAAAAATTTAAGTCAATTCCTACTTATATCAACAAAGAAAATTTTTTACTTTAGTTACTTTTTATTAAATAGTTACAATTAATATAAATATGTATATACATGTGGCATGCAGCCAAAAGCAAGCAGTCTTCGCGCGCAGGCAGCAGTGAAACAAAAACTGAAACTAGAGGAGACTGTGAACTTTTAAGAGAAAACAGCGGAAAAGAGAACGAGAGAGGTGCGCGAGCAGGCGTTACCTTCTGCATATCATCGTCAAACTTATCTGTTAAAATAGCTACCTTTTAATTAATTTTTGTTAAGTTTTAAAATAAAATAGAAGAAAGACAAACGTCTTGGACCCCTTGTTGTCTCACTACATATGACAGAATCCCAACATTAAGTTAAGTGACAATTTAACTTTTATTAATTATCATTAAAGTATCGTATTGTCATCCAAAAAATCGTGTACATAACATTTCAGTTCAACTGAATGCCTTAAAACGTGAGGAAAAAATCTTAAAGTTTTGATCAAAGTCGCTAAAATGAGACTAACGTGGCTCTGTATCTGTAATTCTTTGAATAATTAGCTTCAGTCAATTAATTTTTAATTAATTATAATTAAATTAGCATATTGTCACCTAAAAATAGTGTATAGAAAATTACAGCTCAATTAAGTGATTTAAAATTTATTTTATTAACGGTTTAAAATTTGAACAAGATAAATATATAGAGAGTGTGAGCTAATAGTATGAACTGAAAAAGGGCTATAAATTTTAGAAAATTCGGCTCCAACGAAGGGCGTATTTTTTCAGAAAAACAAAAATTAAAAAACCTGTTAGCATGCAACGAGAGAAATTTTGTGGCAGCCAACAGATTGCTTAGTTAGATTTTATGAAACCTTCTACAATAAAAATAAGTTAAGCTTTCGATTTTTGCATCTGTGTAATCTAAGATGATATACATTTTTTTTTCTAAACTACGAGTACTATTTTCTTTCGTCTTCAGCTATAGCTAAAAATAATTTAATATTTTCTTTCGTCTTCAGCTATAGCTAAAAATAATTTAATATTTTCTTTCGTCTTCAGCTATAGCTAAAAATAATTTAAATGTATTTGTATGTTAAATCCTACCCCGATTTACGCGAATTTGCCTGACGCGGGTTATCACTCAGTCCCATCTATCGCGTAAGTTCGAGGTATTGCTGTACTCAGTGGCGAACACAGGGTGGGGGTCCGACCCCCCAAAGCCCTTTTTCCAATTGATTATAATTCTAAGTATATAGTACGTAAAATTTAATTAACTATTTGTTATTAATGATTAATTTGATTAATTAATGCTAATTATTTATTCAATAATTAGTTTTTTACTGTGTTTTTTTTCCGAAAATCGACAAAATCAAAAGGAGCATGATACAAGAATGATGAACTTTCGACCCCGACCCTGAAAAATTTCTGTGTGCGCTACTGACTGTACTTAATATAAATATTACTTTTTATCGTTTTATTTTTCCCTTCATTTATATGTCGCAGGAAAATGATGAAATTAGAATCTCATCCAATCCCTAAGGGAGAGGATCACTTGACGGGAGATGTTAAAATAACGTCTTCCAGGTCATTTCCTGATAAAGTAAGGTATTTGAAACGAATCCCTGATCTGTTTCAGTGAAATGATGAAATAATATTGTCAAGAGTTTAAAAGTGTTTATTTAGCAAATAGGGTGCATTATTAAACGTAGAAGTAAGTAATACAACAATAGTCAATGAAATACCAATTATTTATTCGAAACTAATTAACAAATAATTAGAAAATTAGGCTGATATTTTTTGACGTATAACATCTTTCCTCTCGATTTGCTTACGCACTAAAATATCAATCCCTATGTTAATCCTATGGTGCCATTTTTTAAAGATATGGGGTTGATATTAAGGGAATCGATAGTACTACCTGTATGGTTAGGGAAGTACAAGGACTCGACCCAAGTACCCCCTGTATAGCATTTGCCAATGCAAATCCTAGCTAGTTCATTTCATCATTTCATTGAAAACTGTTCAGGATTTGATAAAATCATTTATTTTCATCAGGAAATGACCTTGAAGAGAGAGAGACGTTATTTTTTAACATCTCCCTTCAATTGATCATCTTCCCTTAGGATTTAATGAAATTCTTATTTCGCCATTTCCTGCGATATATATACCAGGCAACATCTTTTCCTTGGATAAGTTTTGCAATTCTGAAAAAAATTTCGGTGTACCCCATTAAAACAAAAGGAGAAGGATTTTTGACGATGACCTCGTAATTTCAAAGCACTTTTAGATAACGGTCGAAATTCCTCAGCTAACTCATCATCATACTTATGGTCATCACAAGCAGTGGCCACGGTAACCATGTAATTATGGTCACGAACTCGTGGCCAGTGTGTCGTGGGTTCGATCCTAGTACCACTAAAGATTGGCGCGTGGAGGGGGCCGATGCACGTTTAATCTCCCAAGGCTTAATGTTTCCCTTTGGTGTGGTAGTTAGGAGAGTGGTGTGCCAGCTCGGCTGTCGTCCTCGTCACACTTGTCCGAGGCTAAAAAATACGAAGTCCGTCACCAATAGTCCGTGTGTGGCCTCAAACTGCAGCATTTAGTCAATCACTTTGCATCAGATCCTTTACATTCATGAATGGAAGTATAAAATAAAAAATTATTAAAAATGCTGTTTATGCAATAGAAATGAATAAACACCATTCAAAGTAATTTTAAGATAAGAAGAGTTTATAAAATGCAAAATAAAAAGTTAAATAAAAAAATTAATTAAAATATAAAAAATAAAGTAAAATATAAAATAAATTAAATTTTAAAAAAAAAAAATCTTCAAGTGAAGTAAATGTTTGCTTCACTTTACGTGTCTCTTTTTTATTCTAGTATTCGAAAGCTGCGATCCGGATGATCTGTGGAATAACTACTATTAACAGAAGGAAAACATGTATTTAAATATAAATTGTTATAAGTTATATTTTCTCTTCTTTCAAAAAGAATCATTTTTGTTTTTCGTGTATTTTAATGCAATTAACATATTTAGAATCATGTATTCTACAGATATTTTTAATTAATTACTTATAATTAAACAGCAGATTTATTTTCGAAATTTTTAAGATAAACTTTTAAGCTACATAAAAACTATTATTATTTCTAAAAACAAACAACGAAAACTATCCTCACTTATGATTCATAAACTTAGCAATCAAGTAAACTATCGATATTTATTTTAATGCTGTCTTAAAAGCGGAACAACTATGTACATTATTTCTCATACAAGATATAAGAATAATTACTGAATTTTGACAATATTAAAATAATATTTTTCTTTTATTATTTTTAGTATGAAAAAATCATTTAATATGACTAGAGAAGAAAGAATGACTTTTCTTTTCCAGTTCTAAGTCGTGTTTAATACTCTTAATATTTTTTTAAATAAATTTATGCAAATCATCAGAAATTAAATCAAAATTTTCATTATGAAGTCAATGCATAATTTACCAACAGTTAATTTTATGCATAAGTATTTTTTACCAATGAATTAGTACTTCAATGAAAAGGATGAACTAGATAAAAATTTCTGATTACTGAAAGAGCGATAAAGCGCCAATTCAGCACTTACGCTACCTTACGAGTAAACCGTCGCCAATTATATATCCTTGCGTGAGGAAAATGAGTTATTAAATTAAACAATATATTTCGCGCTCTTCTTTTAAGAAGACAATTTTTACTTCAAAGCTGGATCTTACTTTGAATTTTGTTTTTGCACAATTATATTTTTTGATTCTTATAAAACATGATGAAATCTCACCATCAACGAATATATTTGTCTTATGAAAGTCACATGATCATCCGCAGTAGCCTAAAAAGAAGACGCAAATTTATTGCTGCTTCCGCCATCTGTTGCTGGATGACACAACTAAATTGTCAAATAATTCTCTTCCGCTATTGCATGATCGTCCTTGGAGTGATGAATCAAAAAAGATATACCTGTTAGCTTCTTTTTCTCCAAAAATATTTTATCGATGCGTAAGGTAATTCTTTATTCTAAGTGGGAAAAATTCTGATTTATGTTTTAAAATTTATTTGATTTATATTGTTGCTATTAACTTTTGAATGGAATACTTTTTGAAAATTGTAAAAAAAGAAAATGAAAAAGATGCTTTCACTAGAAAAGTAATTTGTTTCGCTTTTTAAAATGTAAGTGCTACTTTAAAAATCCCAATTTCGAAATTTTTACCTTTGGAAGCTCATAATAAAGTGAAGTAATTAGGAGAATGAATATATAAATAATTAAAACACAGAATTATTTAACTTAATGCGGCAACATTTAAATACAGAGAAAAACTAATTTTAGCCCTAATTCATTTATTTAATTCTTTTAGTTTAACTGATCCCTTTATTTAAAAAAAAGGTTCTTTTTAAATATAGAGAATAATTTAAGTTTTAAAATTAAAACAAGTTTCTTTTTTCTGTAGTTTCTTTAGGAAAGCAAGACATTATGAATTCGTGAATAAAATGCCAAACAGTTAATTAAAATTAAAAATATTCGAAAACACTGTAGTTACGCGAAAGAACAGTACAAATTTTGATTCGATCACTTTTATTTCAGACTCGAAATTGAAAGATATTTCAAATGAGAAAGGCAAGTTGAATAGAGCCTCGGGAATAAATTTTACGTTAGAATAATTATAACGTTTAACTATTTAAATATTTATAGTAAAATGTAATTGCATTTTTGTTAACAACTGAATTTACGAACATTTTTCAAGCAATTGTACAAAGAGTTTTTTACAGGACTTCGGAAATTAAATATAAATAAAATGGGGAAATGTACGACTGAGAGAGAAAGAGTGGTGCATACAGTCTAATTTCAAGGGAAGGGTTACATTTTTAAAAATCGTAGAAATAAGCACCGAGACGTAATTTTAATACTAAAAATTAAAAATCGGTTGGCTTACGAAAGAGGTTTAACCCACCCACCCCCAACTCCACCCTTGTGTACAACACTGGTGTATGAAATTAGAGATTTTGTACGATTTTTCATTGTTGTATCATAATTAAAGATAATTTTTCAATTTCATTTTTGTGAAAATAACTTTTGATGTCAATTTTTTTTATTGAAATAAAACGGCCGCTGCACGTTAAATCTGTCGAGGTTTAAAGTCTTCCCTTTAACGTGGTGTGAAAGTTTAGGGATAGGGTACCAACCCGGGTTCCAACCTCATCAACTGACCGTCATTGAAGCCTCTGCCAGTAATCCACATGTTGCTTCAGAAAATGACGTAACGTAAAGGTTTTGCGCCTTGGCTGCGACAACCCCTGTACACGGCGATTTTTCAATGGCACTGGGTTTCGAACCCAACACTGGACAACCATGGCCACGAGTTTACGACCATGACTAAAACTGCTCACTACAACATCTACTAAAAATGGATTAGGAACAGGCGCTTCAATAATCAATGAATAAAATCTGATTATTGTTATATAAACGGATTAAGTTACATAAATTTATCAGTGAAATTAGGAACATGTCTAAAAACGTACAGGTTAGCTAAAAAATAATGTATAAATGAAATTGAAGAGAGAAATTTAGAAACAAATAAAATTGTATTTCAGCAGGAAAAAGAAGGTAAACCAAAGAAATATTAATTTTAAGTATATAAAAATGTTAACGATTGTTATTACTATAATTAAAATCATAACTATAATAACTCTTTTTTATTTCTCATTATGATTACATTAATAACTATAATAATTTAATTTGTTCCGAAAATATTGTAATTCGAAATAAAGGTATAAAAATAGAAGATGTAAGGCAGGGCTTTTTATTTTTTTATTTTTGCATAACAAATATATAGACGATAAGATAAAATTAATAATTAATTGAACAAAAAGTGCTCAGGCATAGAATTAATTAGTGAGTTAATTATAATACCTTTTTTACTTCCATCTATGTAAATCTGATTTTAAAAATGTTTTTATTATTCTTTAAACTTTTCGATGTCTTCTTTGTACTTTTGCTTTTTATTTTTGAAAAAGAGCTATTATTATTATTTATCACTTTCTGGTTTTTGTGTTTTTTCTCTTTTTAATTTTTTATAAGAAGCTGTAAATATTAATTGCTTTTTCTTCATTTTGCAATTTTAAAAAAAATGTTTATTGATTCATTTTATTCAGAGTATAATTATAAAAACAAATCCTGTCAATGTATATTTATAACCTGATCTGAGAGAGGACAGATGCTTCCCATTTTCTTCAACATCCCCCCCCCAAAAAAAACCGCCATCACTATTGTTAATCAATGCCATGAACTCTCTATAGCTCAATTTTACTGTCTTTTCCTTTTTTTTTTTTTTGCAAGCCAATTAATTATGCAGTAAGTAATTTTTTGTTGTATCACGTTTTTTTTAACTAAAAAAAGCAAAAAAAAAGCAAGGAAGTAGGAAGGAAAATTACAGCAAGAAACACTGAGGACTGAATCTCAATTACTCGTTTTTCTCCTATTTAAAGCAGTGTAAAATTACAATTTAAACACATAATCGATAGAAGACGCTGTTTAAAATACCCTATTTTACAGAAGGTATGTGGTACCCTGTTGGCTTTTTTATGCTATATATTTTTTTAAATTTTCTTTCTATAATTTCAATAAATTGTTCGTCAAACCAAGAATTCATTAAGAAAGCATTACATCAAGATGTATTGAGTAAAGCAATACAATAATTTTTATTTGTACATTCTAATATTACATTTTTATCTAAAAGTATGATCAAGTTAATATTGAATGATTGAAAGTAATTCAAATGTAATTTTGTGAATCCATTAGTTGCTACTTTTCGTTCGTTGAAATCACAATTTTGATTGCAGTGTTTGATTGGTTGATTGATTAATTGAATATTAACGTCGCACTGTTCAGCTACACGAGGGCTTTTGGCGACGGATTACGTAATTTTGAACCGTGGTCAATTGACGTGGACGACAACTGAGCTGGCACCCCCTCTCCTAACTACCACACCAACGGGAGGACGTTTCAGCTCTCGACAGATTTAACGTGCATCGCTGCCCTACACGGCGGGTCTTTAGTGGTACTGGGCTCGAACTCGTGACAAGGCAAGCCACGATCCGATACCTATACCACTCGGCTACCGCGGCCACTAGCAGCGATCGAAGAAATGGTTGAAGTGTATAATAGAGGGAGGGGGTCCTTGACTATAAGTCAATTTTTTGGCGACCGGAATCAGTCGCAAAGCGGGGGAAAAAATATGAAGTTTTGACGAAATAAGAAAAAAATATTTTTCATTATTATTTCTTTATTTTTATTGCAAACTTCCACTTTGTAAATTCTCGCAATAACTATCGCTAAATTAATTTGCTTGAATTTCACCAAGCGTCCCCCTATTCTATACTTTAAACGAAAAAGTATTGAAAATTATCTCTTTGAGGATATGTATTAAAATTTAATTATAAAACAAAGTATTTATTAAAGATCATTTATAACGACATAAAAATAACCTTACCTGAAGGAAACCTTTTTCCGAAAAATTAGTAATTCGAATCAATAAAATTATTATTCGAAATAATGATCGTAATTATTCTTTACTGCGTTGGATCATATTTTTTTAGTCGAAGATTTTCAAATACGGACAATGTTAATATTCGTAAAATACACAAATATGCCTTTCGGAAAATTACTGAAAATAATAAAAGAATCTTATAACAACAACAAAATATTACGTTTGCAAAAAAAATTAGTAATAGTTGAGACACAAAAGAGAGAATTTTTGCCCCTCGCAATTACATGACAGCATTACTGTAAGACAGTACTAAAAATTAAGAAATTTCAATTTGATATAAATTCTTTTTTAAAAATACAGTTATGGAAAAAGTTGTTTTTAAAAAAGCAAACGATTTTATTTAAATGAATATAACATTTTTACAACGATTACTAACAAACGATTTTTAAGAAAGTAATCATTAATTGGAATTTTTAACAAAGTATGTGGAACGAATACGAATTTTTTTAAACGTGAATTAAAAGGTTTTGATTTATAAGGGCTTAAAAGACCTTATGCAGACGGAGCAAAACTTAAATTGAAACATATTTTTCTAGATGAAAATATTTGCTGAGTTTGGATCACATTCTTCTGCTCAGAAGTAAAAAAAAAAAAAAAATTCCTTTCAATGAAAAATTTATAAAAAAATAATAGCAGAAGAACGTACTATTTATTTTTTTTTCTGTAATGTGGCAACTATGATCAGGATTTATGTACTAGTTCGCGATGTCTGCAAAGCGCATCACTTAAAATATGACACTCTTCTCACCACTACCTAGTCCAGGGATCGCGAACCAGTGGCACGTGACACAATATTTTGGGCACGCCACCGATCAAAACGGTTTGCATTTTAATTCAAAATAACTAATTATGAATTCAAATATGAAGTATAACGAGAAACGTGAGTGATCGGTCGCAGTTTTCAGCGAGATTTTCTCAGTTCAAAGAATATCGGAAACGCTCAAAATTTTTTTATGTACCTTGATGTGATTTCATTTAATAAACTGGATTTCTCCCAATTCTATTGGCTGTAAATTGAAAAAATTGAAGTGCAACTCTGATTGATTTCCAGTCTAGTTCCATATGGATTCAAAAATTTGTAGAAAAAGGAGAAAGTTGGAAGTGATTAAAACATACAGATTAACAAGCAATATAAGTAAAATGCTTGTAATGAAATTTTGAAACATGGAATTCGATTCCAAATACATTTAACTGTTTGAGAAAACTGGCTCATGCTATTTTAACCATATTTACATTTATATAATGCCTACGAATCATTGTTTTCAGAGATGAAAAAAAAAAAAAAAACGTTAAAGACTCACTTAGAAACCGTTTGGAAGATAGCTCCAATTGAGCTTGCATTCTGATATAAAAGTAACATCTTACTATCATAATACAAGTTATTTGTCATCTAATCTATCACAACAGAATTCACAATAATGTTACTTTAATTTAAATTACACGTATAAATAAACAATTTGCAACTATACTGTGCAAAATGGATTTTTCGTTGTAATTAAAAAGAATTTTAAGTTGTTAGTATTTAGTTTATTATTTTCTCAATAATAAGTCAAAATTATTTGACGGCACGTCTACACATCCTTAAACATGTCTTAAAGAAAAAATTTCGATCCCAAAAAGGTTCGCCCCCTGATCTAGGATCTTATCCTAATTCCAGTAAGTATATCTTCTCGTCCCATGTCTATGACATTGAAAGGAAGGAGTACAAAATATTGATTTTTCTTGAATATATTCATTTTTTAGAAACGTGCATCAATTTTTAAAACATACCTTTTATATTTAAACTTAAATAATAGAAATTTTAATTATATAGAATCATTTAATTCATCTAAATTGAATGAACAGTGTACTTTTCTTTTATTAACTCTGCTAAAGAAAATTCAATACTTGTAGCAAAAGATGAGTTTAGCCAGAAAATTATTTTAAAAGTTTAAATCTAGATAAAGAATAATGTTTAAATTTACTTTCAATTTGTAGATATTAATCTACTAAGATAATCTCAACACGCACATACGCACACACACACACATATATATATATATATATATATATATATATATATATACAAGGGGTCCAAGACATTTGTCTATCTTTAACTTTATTTTAAAATTTAACAAAAATTAATTAAAAAAGGTAGCCATGAATGGTAACAGATGGGTTTCCATGAATTCTCGACGGGAACGCCTGCTCGCGAACCTCCGTCTTTGTCTGCTCGCTTTCTCTCTTTCTCTAATTCTTAAAAATTTCTGTTACAGTTCGTGTTTCACTTAGCTGCGCCTGCGCGCGAAAGACTGCTTGGCTTTTGCTGCATGCCACAACCGGCCAACCTGACCGTACGCTGTCCGTAGCGGTACGTCCTCCTTTTTTTTCTTTTTCATCGAGACCAGAGGAGAATCTGAAATATACAAAAAAAAAAAGACGGAACAGACAAGGACTATACAACAAATACACAAAGGTTTAAAATATCATAATTCTGCTGAACTGTGGACAGTTTCTCCATCATGTGAAGGCACCTCTTCGACATCAGGAAGGTTCCACAGGAAAACATTGTGTTGCACAGACATGGCATGATTCTGAGATGACGATAGTACGGTAGGATGAACGGAATCATTTATTTTGCTATCTTGCTCTTTATCAGATCCATCAGGCATAAGAACGCCTTTTTTAATGAGTTTCTTTGGTTGCTTCGATATTTTCCTCTCTAGAGTTCTGGACGTCTGTACAAAACGATATCTCTTTTTCCTCCGTTTCCACTGCCAGGGCTGGAAGATTCGTCGGAGCATTGCAAACCGTCTTTGTTTACTCTTCATAGGTGAAGGGGTAGGTGAGCGGGAGATAAATTCCACGGAACTCGTTTTCATGGCACCATTGACTTTCTTACACAATACTATATCAGAACATTTCTCTCTTACTCTTCTCTCAATTTTAACTTAGTACTCTTAATTTTATTACATTTATAATCCTTAATTAGAGAACTCAAATCATTTCTAGTATTAAAGTTTTTAACATGTGGCAAATCATAACTAGAGTTTTTATCACACTTTGAAACAGAAACATTTGAAAAAGAAACTGCACCTAAAGAGGATTCACTTTCATTCAATAAAACATCGCTCTTTGCGTGGCCTAGTTTCTTTATTTCAGCATATACACTGGGATGTATAATAAATTCTTCGGTCAAGGTCGGTGATATTGCCGTACGAACACTTAGACCGGGAGAGTGTTGATTAAGAGAAAGATTTATCGGTTTAACTTCTACCATACGCTGTTCGCCAAAACATGAGCTTAATGTTATGATTTCTTCGGAAGGCTGGTTCACTCTAATTAGTGAGGAATTTAAAACTGGGATCTGGCAACCTGAATCAATCAAGGCTGTTACGGGCTGATTTTCTACAAAAATGCTTACATATTGAAGATTTGCGAACTCATCGCTATTTTGTTTTTCGCTCTCGACTTTCAAAGTATTCACGTTTATTCTATTATGGATGTGGTCGTTAGATTCTTTAGGTTTAAAACGCTCCTCGCAATCTCTTGCGTAATGAGATGAATCACCGCATATATAGCAATTTTTATTTTTTCTTTCAAGATATTGGGGATAGCTCTCTTTAATCTCTGGTTTAAAGTTTTGTGATCTATTTTTAAAGGGGTCTTGGGTATATCCATAAGTAATAGGAATTTCTTTATGTGATCTGCTTCTAAATGAAATATAAATATCGCACTCTTTAGCTAAATCAATAGGCCTGAACCAATCTTCTGCTTCTAGAATGCCAATATGAGTTGCCGTTTCCTTATTTAAAGTTTCAAATAATTTATCAGAAATTATAAGATCACATAGAGATTCAAAGGAATTAACTTTTCTTAACGAACAATAATATTGGAAGTTTGCCGTCAATCTTGCAGCAAATTGGATGTATGCCTCGCCTGATGATTTTACAGCATTTTTAAATGAGTTTAAACACTCGCGAGGGGTTAATTGGAATTCTCTGAGTACTATAGATTTTTAGTTTTCATAGTCATTTAATTCCTCCTTTTTTAATATACAGTAAGACGTTATGAGCTCTTTCGCCCAGAAGATTTATTAAAATTTCAGATTTATATTCGTCATTTATTTTCTTGGTTAAAAATGCGCGTTCTAATGATTGGAAGAACAGATTAAAATTTTCAGATCTTGTGGGAACAGGAAGAGATAAAGTTCTAATACTTTTATCATATTTTCTATGTTAATTTCGAACTGTTTATCTTCGACTTTAGCTGCAGGATTTAAACTTAATGCTTCATTTTTAGCCGTTTGAAGTTCGACTTATTTTTTCTAATTTTGCTAACTGAAGTTTCGCGAGCTCAATTTTCTGTTTTTCTAAAGTTACCTCTCTTTCGTTTCGCGATACTCTCTCATCTATACAGTTTTGAATTAAAGTTTTAACGAAATCTGGATCACTTTCAAATGTACTACTGTTCTCAATTTTAGTCTTTAGTTTAGCTATAGTGTCCGTACTCTCCACAGTACCGTCTAGATCCTCAACAACTCTTATGAGATCCTCTTTAAGAGCGTTTTATACATTTTAGAAAAATATGGAAAGATCCTACCTTTTTTTTCTAGCTCCCTTGTTGCTCGCACGTACGATGTATCCAATAATTGAAGAAAAACGTTGATTCCACTGATTTCACCTCTTCGCAGGTTATAGATGAACTATAGTTCTTGAACAGATAAATTGTTCGAATTGACACCTCTTCGCAGGTGTTTATGTGATATTTCCAATTTCTACACAGGCGGAATTTTCAGGGTTCGATGAAAAGTCAATTGAAGAAAAACGTTGATTAAAAGTTCCAGCCTCTACACAGGTGGATTATTCACACTGAGTTAGTTCCAACCTCTACACAGGCGGAATATTCAGGGTTCGTTGAAAAATTCACCTCTACACAGGTGATTTTGTTAATAGTTCCGACCTCTACACAGGCGGAATGAAGTTTTGAAATTCAACCTCTACTCAGGTTGAACGAAGTTTCAAAAAAATGGCGGAGCGTCTCCTTCACGGACGCTTTTGTTCATTGTCCAGACTTTGGTTCAAATCGAAATTTTATCGATCCCGGCCGAGCCCCCATAATTTGTGGGAGACAACAAGGGGTCCAAGACATTTGTCTATCTTTAACTTTATTTTAAAATTTAACAAAAATTAATTAAAAAAGGTAGCTATTCTAACAGATGGGTTTCCATGAATTCTCGACGGGAACGCCTGCTCGCGAACCTCCGTCTTTCTCTGCTCGCTTTCTCTCTTTCTCTAATTCTTAAAAGTTTCTGTTACAGTTCGTGTTTCACTTAGCTGCGCCTGCGCGCGAAGACTGCTTGGCTTTTGCTGCATGCCGCATATATATATACACTATATGGAATTTATTTTATTATGCGCTAAATTCATAACGGTCACTTGATAAATACAATCACGTATTCTCCATTGAAATTGAAACAAACTGCATTAGACTTGCCCTTGTTGTTCTCGTAATATTTAGATACAGTTTCAAATAAGTAAATTGGATGCCGATTCTCAAATGTTAAAATTCCTCAAAAAGTTTTCCCAATTCTTTAAAAAAAATGCTTACATACACGTATATTTTTTGAAATAAAGTGTATTTTGTTTACTTATATGCGTTATTATTGTTGACAAATATGTACTTTTTAAAAGAAAGTTTCAGCAAAAAGCAAAAGTTTGCAATAGCGAAGCTCATGAACTGATTAGCTGAAAATATATGATTGAATTAATGATGCAACTATGACGTCATATGAATTTATGAAGTTATTGGCTGCAATACGAGATTATCGTTATCTTGTGACTATGATGTCACATGAATTTAGCTCATTTTTAAAGGCCTCATACATTCTGTATAAATATTTTAGTTTTGAAAATTGAAACAAATATTTAAAATAGGTACAACTTGTGAATAATTATTCTCATTATAAAAAAAAATACTTTTTCAAAACAATTTAACATTTTTTAATTAATTAAAAACCTTTTCACTGATTTATAACGGACAAAAAAACACATTGATTTATCTTTATAAAACAGTTAAAACGTATCCGATATATAAGACTAAGAGCTTTGATTATAATTTTTTAGAGTTGAAATTATTAACAATTTAAATTTAAAAAATGTATATATATAAAAATGACTTTACGTAACAGTTTCCAGCATTTAAGAAATATCACAATGTGCATGGATAGAAGAATATTGCAGGTCACAGTGTGTTATCAATGATTCGTGTTATGTAATTGGCGTTTATTATATAATTATTGAATAATATTTTCTTCTCATTAAATACATGCCATTTAACCTGATTGCTATGAACATTTTGATATTGGTTACTGCAAAGAAAAAAAATCAGAAATATGAAACCACTCGACCGTAACGAGCAATGGAGCGTGGAGGGGAAAAATGTTAAAAATGCCACTGAACGACAAAAATTTTGGATCGATAAACAGTGTCAATAGATAAATAAAAAAGCTAATTATATATGAAACGCGCTCAAAGAAAAACGAAATAACAGCACACATGAGGCTGGTTTTGGAATTTTTACTACATCATCTAGCCGAAGATTATTTTCGTGTACGTCTCAGGAGTGATGATCTTGAGTTGAAAATTTCCACTACATTTACTCATTATTTTAGAATATTGAAATTAATTAAATGTTTTTAAAAAAACCCAACAGCAACTTTGCATGCAAAAAAAAAAAAAGTGTTAATACCCATGCAAACATCTATTTTAGCCTGTTAGCAATCTGTTATTTTAAAATAAATTTTATAAATTATAGACGAATAATGGCAACACATAATGCACAATGTTTTGTCTCAACTCTAATGTTAGTTGTAAAACGATACCAGTTCGGTTGAAAGACTTCATGTCGGAAGTCGCAAGAATATAAAATGAATTGATTTAAAACTAAAAATATTTGGATTTTCTAAAATAATTTCATTACAGTTCATTCAATTAATACTCAAACAAAGGGTGATTAATTATTTGACAAGAATTTTTTTTCTGGCCATCTGCTTTTGCAAGAAAATTTTTATTTCCAAAGTAATTATTATTTGGAAGTAGATACTGGTATTCAAGTCAAAGTCAGATCAAAGCAACTTTTATAAAAAATTTTATAAAATACCATGAAATACATTCAGTGGCGATGACTGTGAGTTAGACGTGGTGGTGGGCAAATAACTATTTCCACAAAAACGTTGAGGGGTGAAACGTAATGACACCCGGTTTACTCAAATTTCTGGATAGCGAGATGGATCACACAGCTTTAGTAAAATTACTTTTTTATTTACAATTTTTAAGCTTGAGCTATCACATATAATTCGTGTATCTATAGGTAAGCAATTTACAGATATAGCTTTTGAACACTTTGTTGTATCCTCAGGGACTTCTTTAGGCACTGGGCTCCTACACAAAATAGGCCCTGTGTCTCTACACAAATGTAAGCCCTAACTATGACCCTAAAAAGTAGACAGTACATAACATGCGTGGTAAAAAACTCGTATAAACAATAACCCGAAACAAAAAAATGTGTATGACTTACAATCGCACAAACCGGCTCGGTCGACTACCGCCTTTTGACTGAATGACTAACGATGGTGTATGGATAGATGCCTATAGATCTATAGACATGGACGACGGCCATCACATGTAGCTAGTTGAAATATCGTCCGAAAGTCACATACAGTTCTTCATAGAATACATCCGAAATAACATTTGACCGTTGAAATTGTCTTCAGGCGGATGTCTTAATTTTCTCAGGAACAATTCTTCCTCCCAAGACATTCAATATGAGGTCTCAGGTGTCACATTCAGTTCATCTCATCTCCATATATAGTCTGCCGAAAACCTCACCTGTTATTGGTCATATTGTCCCAGTGCGAGGGTGTTTAAATTTATTTAAATCGTGATTATCGTGGGTTTGGCTGGTCCGATTGATTTAAGGTTAGTATCGTTCAACTCTGCTCGTGACCGCCTTTTTCGTCCTTGGCTCAGCTTGCCCTGCTCAAGATTTTTAGAAAGATTTTAATCTTGTTACACCAAAGAAGTATAACTTCTTACGTGCATACATAAGTACACACACGCTTTTTTCCCTTATGCATTTTTTTCTTTGGTCTCCTTGGTCACTTTCTAATCTCTCTAAACTTTTTCAGTGAGATACTCTCATGTCCCTTCAGTTTCTGATTGGAAGGAACACAGCAACCAAAGACTTGGGCTCAGCTACCAATGGTTCTGAAGGAAGGAAGGTTCGTTCTAGGTACCTTCCGTTCCGAACGAATGCGAGTACTTAACCGATCACGCCAAGACGATCGTCTTCGCGTGGTGTTGGTACTAGTTCATATAGATATCACACCGCCACAGTTCTTTCGGTACCATTGATTGTTTATTATATAGATCAGTGTTTCTCAAACTGTGGGGCACGCCCCCTATGGGGCGCGCGAGCATATCGAAAATAAAAGGTCAAAAAAACTAATTTACTGGAATGAAGTAAAACAAAATACTTTTTGACATAGTAAAAAATACAGATTTACATTGATATTATTTATTTGTATCATCTGGTGAAAAAACGTCATCAAAAATAAAAGATTCTACTTTAAACGTTCATTAGCTATCTTTGGTCCTATAACTAAATAAAAAAATATATATTTTGTTTGATTTGCTGTAATCCTACGGTGAGAGACTTTTTAGTACGCTTTTTTAACCTAAAATAGTACTTTTTCTGACCTTCGAACTTACTGGTATGGTTATCTGCGTCCCTTTTTTAGGAAAATGGTAAATTATATAATTTTGTTGCGCGCTTTTTTAATGTGAAAGAGTTTTATGATATATGGATAAGCATATTGAGCACTTCGAAGGATTATTTTGGCCAAGATTTATTTTATGAGTATTCTGAAACATATAATGCATAATGAAAATCTTTTATACAATTCTTTTTTTTTTAGAACTAATATCCATATTTTATTTTTATATTAAATACACTTTTAACACGGGAGCGAGGCGTTAAGTCACCCCAGGATCACGAAATCGTTAATTCTGGGAAAACGTTTTTATTTGTTACCATTGACCTTGACAGATAATTCTGCAATATGACAGTCTTAATGGGAACTAAAATGAATTGATCACATATCTCCTTCTTTTTTGGGAGTGGTTAACGTTTTTTTGGTTTTTAAGTTAATCGTTTTAACCGAGTTCCCGGCACGACCACTTTTGTTCAAAAATATTTTCTTGAACATGCTGCATTTTCCCTATGAATAACTTAGTAGTTTTTAATTGTGATCTTGTACGACTGCTTATGGTTTATAAATGTAAATGAGCAGAATATAAAAAGAAGAAATGGGCAGCTGTGATCTCTCTGAAAGGAAATTGAAACTGATCAAACAAGAACAACACTTGCTGAAATGCATATTAATCATAATAGCGAAGGTAAATTTGCGAAAAACAATGAACACATGAAATGAAAGGAGAATTTTCAATAGTATATTAAGAATTCCATCAAGAAAAATATGAAGCCATAAGTGTACCTACCGCAAGATGCATTTCGCCCTGTCAAAAAGACACAAGCAAGAAAAAGTCCAACGGGATATTTATTGATCATCAAAGGACATTAAAACTACAATAACGTAAGCAAAATGTGACAGCTTTGCTTGCAAATAACATTCCTGTAATGTTAGCGAAAAGTGTCTGTGATTTGTGTCCTGTATTAAGGTCACGCACATTTGGAACATATTAGTTCAGTTTTATTGAATTTTTTTCTCAAATTATCAAAGAAAAATTGAAAAATCCTTGAAATAGGTAAGTATATTTTGTCTTAGTTAAATTATTGTTGTTAGTTGTGATTTTTATCTTGTATATTAAAAATAATAATAAAAAGAATTGGGGTGAGCCACTCCGCGCGACCATTAACGTTAGTATCGAGTGCAAACCTGATCTTGGGCTAATACATTTTGAAGTTTTCTCGCTTTAAATATTAAAAATAACACAATTGTTATTTAATGTAATTTTACATTCTTTATTATTATACATTGATATTGCAATTCTGCGAGGCTTAAAAAGTTACAGTTCGTTCAAAACTATTTATAATATGATCATTCATTTCAAAAATCATTTTACATTTTTGTATACATTGTCATGCACTTGGTTTTACTCTCCTTACAATTAAGCTATTATATCAAGAGAATAATGTATTATTATTTTTAAAAAAATAAACTCGTGTGAAGAGTGGGTACTTCAGCCAGTATAAGAACAAGTTTAATAATTATTAACTTCCATTGGCTTGTTTTGCAGAGTAAAGTTTCTCAATGGAAGGTTAAAAATTAGAAATTGATACTCTGAGTTATTTTTCGATACTTAGCTTAGATCTATATTTTGTCTTCAAAGCAGCCATCGCAGATCCGGATTCACAAAGGTATGATGTTGAGAATGGTAATAAATAGTATACGAAATGCTTTTGTTTTCAGTGAAGAAAATTCAGCATCCACCTCTATCCAGAATTCAAAGAGTGATTTATTACAAAATTGCCCTTTAATTTCGCCACTGGATGTAAAATCTATGAAGATCTCTTTTTCGGCAGTTGAGAGCCCTTCTGAAGTATTTTGAAATGGATCCCTAACCCGTTCGTAACTAAATAGCAGTTTGCCTTCGTCTGTGTACTTGTTGATGCTTTATTATCGTCGAATGCTCGCAGCGATTTAAAAATTTATCTATGATTTTGTTTTAATCCACTGCCGTAAATACTTAATACCGTGAATTGCAACTAACGCGTAAATTATGAAATGTACATTCAAGATAGATTCGGTAGCTAATCGACTCGACCAAGACTGACTGGAATTATATGAGGTACATCACTTTTTTACATGTTTTGTGCAGACATTCGTTAGGTTGCCCACACTCACGTGAACGTTCGCGAGAATGCCAGATGTAATGGATATGATAAAAAGCAACATAGATTAGACTATTGTACTTTTAGAAATGGATAATGAAGGAAATAAATCTTTAATTAAATATCATTTTGCAATCTGTTTCAATTTAAAAATTAGAGAAAGAAAAATAACATAATAATTAACCTATCACTAAAAAGTATAAATTTACTTAAAATAAATATTACTTAAGAGTAACATATATAAAAAATTTAATACTTATCTTATTAATTTGTACGCGGTTTATAATTAAGATCGTATTATAACTTTAGTGTCAAAGTACAAAATTATTGCATTCAATATATTATTATTATATAAGAGGGGAACGATAAATATTATGATTGAAAATTGGGTCGCCAGTATTGAAAATTTGAGAAGCACTGATATAGATTATTTTGATTTAATAATTTTCATTTGATTGTATTTAAAACAGGGTTTCGAATCGTAATTTTGTTCGTCTTTGTTCAACTAAATATATCGGCTCAGTTCCGGTTTTGGTTCCGCCAAAAATAACGGTTTTCGGTTCAGTTCCAAATGAATAATTTTATTTTCTGTATAATCTTATTTGTACTAAAAAATATAATTCTATCATGAACAAAAAAATGTAATTCTATCAAAATATAGATGATTGTATTATTTATTATTATTTTTTTTATTGGCACACTATGTGAATTGAGGTGCGAGGAGTGAAAAGATTTCTTTGGGCCAAAGAGCTGTCAGTAGCGGATATCCATTGTGAATTGTGCGCCGTACAGTGGCGCACACAGGGGAGGGGTCCGGACCCCCAAAGCCCTTGATATTTTTTCCGATTGATTATAATTCCAAGTATATTGTACGTAAAATTCAATTAAGTATTTGTTATTAATGATTAATTTTATTAATTAATGCTAATTATATATTCAATAATTAGTTTTTTACTGTGTCTATCAATGGTTACGCTTTTTCAAGGACGGAAGAACAAACATCCATGAGGAGTCACGGAGTGGAAGGTCGTCTGTGGTGAGTGCTGGTCTCATCAAAGAAATCGATAGAAAATTGGTTTGCTCCGTAATTTCACAATCTCCCGACTTTCAGAAACACTTTTCAAACATTTTTCAGACACTTTTGTATGAGACACTCACGGGAACATTAGGCGATCGAAAATGCTCACGGAGATACACCAAACCAGTTGAATGGGGGCTGCCTTAGAATTTCTTTCCCGGTACCACACGGATGGGGAGGACTTTTCGAACAGAATAGTGACTGGTGACGAAATTTGGGTAGGGCATGTCAATGCGGAGACAAAACAACAGTCTGTGGCATGGAGTCATACCGGTTCTCCAACCTGGCTGAGGAAAGGCCGTAAAACTTTGTCGGCGAAGAAGCTGATAGTTACCGTGTTTTGGGATGCTCAAGAAATCTTGCTTATCGAATTCATGACACGTGAAAAAACAGTAAATTCCGAAGTTTTCTGTCGCAAGTTGAAGCAACTGAAAAGAGCCATCCAGAACAAACGTCGCGGTCTACCGAGTTCTAATGTTGAGCTTAAGCAGGATAACACCCTCATGCTGCTGTAAGAGTACACGAGGTTTTGCGCAAATTTAGATGGGATGTGTTCCAACATCCTCCCTACAGTCCGGACTTTGGTCCTTCTGATTACCATCTGTTCACTGCAATGAAGTGGCTTTGGGACATCATTTCGCTGACGATGAGGAACTTAAAAACGCTGCGACTCATTGGTTTAAATCGCAGGTGGCCACTTTTTATGCTGGTGGAATTGGTAAGACGACATGACAAGTGCTTGAGTAATGAGGGAGACTATATTGAAAAATAGAGGAGAGTTGTACCTTTGATAAATAATTCTTTCTTCCTCTGTCTTGGTTTATTTTTTACAGCGATTCGGAGGTTACTTTCGAATTGCCCTCGTATATATCCTTACTAATATTATAAGCGCGAAAGTTTGTATGGATGTTTTTTATTCTTTCACGGAAAAACAACTGAATGGATTTTAATGAAACTTTACAATAATATAGCTTATACATCAGAATAACACATAGGCTATAATTTATATAGATATTGTGCGCAGTTTCCAAAATATAACTTTAATTGTCAAGAAAATAGGGAAAAAAATCTGCCATCTGCAAAAAAAGCCCACGGCAGCATATATCTATCTTTTTTTGTGTGATGCAAAACTCTCCCTGTTTGTTTTGTCTAAGCCATTCCTCAGTGCGCGCTCGCTTTTAATTTATTCCTTTGATCAGTGTAATCACGATTTTTTTATTTCATAATAAAACTATATTTCGAAGGGAGAGGTGGTGGCAAGATTTTAACACAAAAAATACAACAGCAAGTATTATTAACGTATTACAATTCGAGATATACATTATTTACACTATTTTAAGGGTTCATTACACAAAACTTGTAACAATGTTTTACTTTTGCCGAACAGAGATCAGCTTAGGAAGTTGTTTTCAAAAATCCACTGACAAGAGAGTTACGGGGAGTTATAAATAAATAAAAATCCCTTTCATCAGCTATTAGATCTACAGACTTAAAATTTAACAAATATGTTCTTTTATGTTCAGCTGAGATATGCAAAAAGCGTTTTTTTGTTTAATTTGCAATTCACGTAAAATTAACTAATTAAAAACTTCTTTATCCTTCAATCTGTATTGTTTAATTTTTCAATTTACCCGTGTGAAGAATGGGTATACCAGCTAGTATAATTATATGGTTGACGTTAAATTAGAAAATATTGATAAGTTGGTTACAGTAACAAAATGACTGAAGATATATCGAACCGAAATAAACCGATTTTTTTTTTCGGTTTAGTTCCAGTTTTCGTTGCGGTAGAATTTTAAACCCTGAGTATTAAACTACTACACGCATTTTAATTTTTTTGCATTTAATATTCAGTTTACAATGGACTAAATTTACAGACAAGCGGTGCCGGGTCGGAATTATGAGTTGCGCTGGTAAACATTTATTTGCACGTGCAACGCGACGTAAATTAATAGTGGACCTGCTTCAAAGCTCATTGCATTGCTAACAGCTCATGCAACTGGATCTTCTATTTCAAATGAGGTAACACTTGAAATTGATTCACATTCTGATTCAATAAATCTGTACACAAAAACCTTTTAGTGGAGTAGAACTACAGGGTGGCCATAATTAAACAGCAAATGTTCAAAAGGTGCTGGAGAGAAAACCACTGGGAATATTCCAAATTTAGTATTTACACGTTTCAGAACATACGCAAATCAAATATGCAAAAGAAAATCGCAATTTTCACTCCATAAATGGCACTGTACCGTATTTCAACGCTCACCGATGGCAAATACAACTTCCAAAACCGATAGACAGAGCATAATGGCATTCTAAGAGGCATATAAACAATATACAAAATCACTTATAGTTTATCAAAGTTCCATACAATTCGCTTCAGTATTTAAATTTTTACAGTATCATGCAATCAAAAATTAACGTAAATTAAGATCACAAATTAAACAATCCATAAAATCGCTTTGGAAAACAATTAAACCATTATTTATTCAATGAAATTATCACATGACTTGTTCAATATGCGAACCATTAGATGCAACCACAAGCTGAAAACGTAAAACAGTATGGCCTATCGTCGCATTTAAAATCTCTGTTTTAACACACCTCACGTGTCTCGTTATGCTAGATTTCAATTCAGCAACAGAAGTATGTTGTTATGTATAAACCATATCTTTCAGATGGTCTCACAGATAAAAATCGCAAGGATTAAGGTCCGGTGAATGTGAGGGCCAGGCATTTTCGAAACCACTGCTTATGACTCGGTCCGCACCAAAAATACAGCAACTTTTTAACAGGTTTAGTGATGTGAGGGGGTGCTCCGTTCTATGTATAAATACCGTAGTTTCTAAACAATGTCTCTCTTGCATTGCTGGAATCGATTGTTCTCTCAACATCGCTACTCATTTAAGGTCTTGTTTTTATACTATTCGATGGGCTTAAAATTTGCATACATGTCGACGACAAGCATTGAAACACGGCACAGCGCCATCTATCGGGTGAAAATAACGATTTCGGTTGGGTTTTTTTGCATATTTGACTTGTGCATGTTCTGAAACGTGTAGATACCAAATTTCACTGGAATATTCCAAGTAGTTTTCTCTCCAGCACCTCTTGAAATTTAATTATGACCACCCTGTACGTAAAGTTATCAAAGAGGGATATGCACAAAGAACATTTTAGACATTTACAAAGACATTTTTTTAGACATTTAGACAAATACACTTTAGAGTATGTTTAAAGTTTAAAAAATATTATTGATGCAGATTCCGACGACGAAAATGAAATGAATAATGCAGCTTCTGTTCCCACATCATCTGAAATGAGCAACGTCCTGAAAAGTATGCGCAGTTATTTAGAGGCACATTCCAATGCTAAAAGGAATAACAAAATGGATGATATCGAGCAATTTGTTGACAAAAAAGACAATGCAAAAATAAATAAATAAAAAATTACTTTTCAAAAACTCAATAAATGTTTTATTTTTCAAAACATTTGAAAATTTTGTATTAAATTTCTTTAAGTTCTTGTGAATGTTTCATTGATTTTTATTAAATGTATGCATATATACATATCTATGTAAATAAAATAAACTCTATTAAACCTAATTTTGTTGATACATGAATTTTTTTGGCAATATCATTTTTAACAAGAAATTCTTTTAACACGAAAAAATATATCAGTCCCTGTTGCAGAAATACTATGCAGTAGGAATTAAAGATTTATTAAGTAAATAAAATTCTAAGCACGAAGCACACAGCAAGCATTATAGTAGAAAGGTAAACACTAAAGGTGTTGCCAGATGTTTAACTAGCAATACAACAAAACGATTACGATTAATTTGATTACTACAATAGTCCCGTGTTAAGCGATTTTCACTGTAGTTTGTCGAGGCCGTTGTATTATTTCGTGTTAACCGATATCTCGTCTTAAGCGTTTTCGTGTTAAATGTATTTTACTGTATTAATCTAGTCTTCCATTTTTAGATGAAGACTCAATTTGGTTTCTACCACAAACATGTCACTGTATCGCCCAACAAATCTTATATTAGTCAATACCATCAAGGAAGGGTTAAACCTTTTGCAAATCTGCGTGTGGGGAAAAGCAGCTGACAAATGCACAACTACTTGAATAATAACAGATTTATTAACGTACAAGGACGATCAGATAACTGCGGAAACAAATTGACGAAGTATTACAACAGATTATTTACACTCGTCATAAATAAATTTAACTCGTCATAAACGTTCCACACAGAAACGGCTCTCTAGAATCGTTCCACTAACAGGAACTCCGATAATGCCTTTTGCTCTCCTATTGCAGTCAATGCACAAGCAGATTCTGATATCGACAAAGCTCTCCTGTTCTAAACTGACCTTCATTTCAAAGTTCTTTTATACAACCTCGTGGAAATTTCTAGAAATGTCGATCCTCGAACCTTCTCGATAATTCCTTGGCGATATCGGATTTTTCACCAAGGGCGATAAAATCGTCAATCTGACAGCCCTGATGCCCTCTTCTATGGTTGCATAATCGAGTTTTTGCCTGTAAAACTCAATTTTCCCAACAGGAAAGTGTTGCAGAAATATAACATACATGGTATTTTTCAATTCCATGGAAATCCCAAGTACAGTTTCTCTCTTAATTATAAAATTTTTGACCACCTCTTGTACAAGAGATACTTATTTACAAATTAATTCAACTTAACTATGATGAATTTAAAAACTACATCACAATATTACAAATTTTAAAGTAAAACAAAGTAATGAATGTCCCTACATTAAAATTATTCAAGCAGACCAGTGAGATGGATCTTACATTCTTTAGAACTTTTACATTTATGATTTCTCTTAAGAGTCAAAAGTCCTTTGCTTTTTGCTGCTGATATGGACATATTGTTCAAAATCCATACTAGTATTACAGTGAGGTACATTTTGTAAAATTACTTCAACTAATTCAAAAACTATTCACTTTCTAACACATTGCAAGAGAAAAAGAGATAACTTTAAAAAAAAAACCCTCTTTCCACTAAAATTACTTAACAAAATAATTTCTTAGTCATATCCTCTATCAGCTGATATTTGGAATTCCAAATTTACCCACCAAAAACACATCACAGATAAAATCTGGGCAAAAACACACGAATGAATTCTTCTATCAGACATACTCTTACATTTCTCTCACAAATAAAATATTTTGACATACAGTAATTTGTTCATAACACACCTTCTACTATACCCTATTCTTAATTTAAAGGTTCGATTTTTTAAAAAATTCTTCAACGTATAGAAATTGTCTTTTAAGTAACAAAATTTTGTTTCTATCAATAAAAAAAGAAAACTATTCAAACTATTACAGACAGCACATATATATTTCGGTTGTATAATTCTAAATGAGTCACATTTTTTTAAAAATTAAATTAAATAACTGCAACATAAACAGTAAAACTGGAGATTTTAAGGATAATTATAAAATCTCTTTTGAAACAATGTTCCTTCACAGTATGTAAATTTCATAAGACGCTCAAAATTTTGGTTTTCAAAATTTCCAATAACTGCTTTATGTGCAGCAGAATATCAAATTAATGCAGATGATAAAAGAACACTGATTTATGCCCGTGATAATGCTATTAAAAGACTTATCTTGAACACTTTCTCCTGGGCATGAATAATAGAACCAATTTTTTTATCCCGAGAAAATTGCCTGAGTAAAAATTTAACCGAATTGGTTAATAATAAAAGAACATAAAAAGAATAATCACTTCCATTTGCTACAATTTTTCAACATAAGCATAGGTAGAGATTCATGGATAATTTAAATGTGAAAAATGGTCCTTCAAAATTGAGAGCTTTACATTAATTACTCTAAAAATAAAGTTATCAATTTCTGGTCTGTTATTTCATGAAAAGTATATCCAGTTTTTTGCTACTAGCAGTAAGGAATAACGCAACATTGGTTTATCATATACAATTAAATACGTTTAACATAAAAATGCTTAAGACGAAATATTGGTTAACACAAAATAATACAATGGGTCCAACAAACTGCTAAGTATTTTTTTCTCTTAGTATGAAACGAAAACCGCTTAATACGAAAAAATTCCCCTTCTGGGAATTAAAATACCGAAAACACCAGCCATGCGGGCAAGATTTAAGAGGGGTGTTTGAGAAAGTTTCTGTATTATTGGACTGTTGTACTGTATCATCAGAAGAATTCGTTGCAGTAGATGATGATAATGCCTATGCAGCCCCAATTATGGCAGACAAAGACATTTTGGAATTTGTTCAAAGCTCAAAAGATGTAATTGTTGCAGGTTCTGAAGACGAAAATGAAATAAATAATGCAGATCTTGTTCCCACACCATCTGAAATGAGGAACATCATAAAAAGTATGCACAATTACCTAGATACACATTCCAATGGTGAAATGAATAACAAAATGGATGACACCAAACAATCACTAGACAATTTGATGCAAAAAAAAGATAATGCAAGGAAAAGTACCAGATTATTTTCTAAAAACAATAAATGTTTCGTTTTTTTAAAAAATTGAAAATTTTGCATTGAATTTCTGGTAAATGTTTTAGTTTCATTTTTTTTATGAAATAAAAGCACATCTATGTAAATAAAATAATAAATTTAATTTTGGTGAACCTATGGGGGGTTTTTTGTAATACCCTTGAACACAAAAAAAGGTTTCAGTCCCCTCAGTTTTGTGTCAACCGATTTTCGCTTTAGGTGTGTCATAATCTATGTTTTTCACTCATAATTTTGCCAATTAAAAGAAAGCTAATTTTTCAAAATTATTTTTCAGTGATACTTAATTTATAATGCAGTAGAATATTTAAAAACATCAAAACAGAAATTACACTTCACATTTACATATAAATATATGAATTAAAATAAAAAATAAATTACTTGTATAAAAGAAAGCAAACCATTAGAAGAAATTCTAACTATAACTGGACCTTTAAGCTTACATTTAAAGGCTTAGTTTCTTAATTTTTAATATAAAAACAGCAAATGAAATAAAATTTCCCAACAGTTTTCAGTGTTGAAGGAGAGACAGTTGAACACACAACTGGTTTTTTAAAAAAAATGGACAACAAAGAGATAATAATGTTACTGCTCCTCTCATTAAAAAAAAAGGCAGTTTCAATTTTAAAAAAATGATATATTAAATATTAAAATGAGATTTTGATCAAAAACTGTTTTTGTATGGTACTGTTTACCCCAATTATAGAAACAATAAGAAAAGATATAATATATAAACACTAAAAGATATATACATAAGAAAAAATATAATTTTTATTTTTAAAAAGTTGATTATAAGAAACATTACAATACAATTTTGTATTACCAAAATTTTACATGTTTGTTAGATTAAGGAAATGTTAAATTTATAACTGTATCACAATATACAAAACTGTTTCAATAAAAAATTGAGTATGACAAATACTAATAATTTCATTATTTACAATCTAAAATTTAAACACACAATCATATTACTTAATACTGTATACAATGCAAACTATTGTAAAGTGTACAACAATTTATTAACACAAAAACTGACATGAAGTTCTTTCAAAGACTAGATTAACTCACAAATAAGCTCAAAAATAATTTCAAATGTTTTGAAATATAATTTAAAAATAAGATATACAAATTATTTAATAAAATTTAAAATGAATCATTTAAAAAATATTTTACAAATGTAAAACAAAATGAGATCACAATATACGGAATGTTTCAACAAATGCTTATACTGCAATAGTAAACAAATGATATGTTAAGTAAGTTGTTAATTTTTTTTCATAAGCATCAATAAAGTACATAACACTATGTAACTATTTTTTTTTACTTTAAATATTTTTACAGTAAAAATTTAAGCTATTCAAAATGCTGTAGTTGAAAATAATAAATTGATTTTAGGATTGCAATGGAATATGTTTTGCAGCAGCAGTGGGATTCAAATAATTTTGAACTGTTTGGTATCGCTTAATCTAAATTTGTGATTTCCAGATTGAATAGCTTTTTCAAAGAAAATTTTGATAACTAGAGCTATTTTAACAACTGATTACTGAAAATTCACAAAAAAAGCATTATTTCTTCAAAAAATATTAAAATTCTGTCACTGATTTAAAATTAGTTATACTAATTGGATAGATTTGATACTAAAAATAATAAATCAAACATTATTATTACATATTGCAAACCTCTCACCATCTTTTAAATCAAAATAATTACTACTATGTTTACTACAAATTACCTAAAAAAACTTTAAACAAAAGAATGCACACTAAAGCACACATTGATTTTTAAATAAATACTGAAATTCATTCATATTATTACATGTATAATACTTACAAAGCAACTATTTTTCCAGTATTATTATTCATGAAAAATAACCAACAGCTTCAAAAATAACTTATAAACTTTTCTCCCAAAATAGCTTTAAAAAAAATAGAAAAACGAAAATGAATTAGAAATGAATTGATGAATGAATGAATGATGATGAATGAGTTCAAACAAATAGGAAAAAAATGCTTTTGGAGAAAATGAGTTTTGAATGCAAATTTTAACAAGTTTTAATCCATTGTTAATTTTATACAGTACTATTATACTTAGTTTAATAAAATAAACTATGATAAACCTCAAATCTTTTTCTTTTTTAAAAAAGGAGGAATTTCTTTTTAGCCCAGTTATCTTAACCATAACAAGGCACAGGTTACTAACTTTGAAGAAAAATTCAAATCCATGTCCTACCCCAAAGCAGTGGCCAAACTCACAAACAGATTTCCACTTTAGTGGTGACTTGAAAATCGAACACAGTGGATGGCAAAACATCCTAACATTACTGGTTGAATATATCTTCTATATAAAGTTAAAACATTCACTAAAAAAATATCTCAGCTAAGAGATACAATTGGTTAAGACACATGTGTCAATTCTAATCTAGATTGTTGATATCAATGAAAAACACTCAAAATTACACTTAATATAGCAAAAGATATATATCAATCATAGTATAGTGCCAAGAAAAGTAACCTCCTTTAAGTATCACTCAGAGAGTCCTTCTGTTATAGCAAACCAAGATTTCCATGAAACCTCTGCTAAATTAAATAAATATTTCACCTTAAAATAAATAAATGAAACCATTTAAGATGTTAATTAACAAATGAAAACACACTTCTGCATCCCTGACTTAATATATACTGGTTTAAATCAAAAGAAAAAAGACTCTTGTGTATATTTAAAATAGATGTTTATCTATTCTCAGACACCATAACTTTTTACACCAGAACTAAATTTTTTATACAAAATGCCAGGTTCACACTCTTTACATATAAATATGGGTACAGTGATGCACCCTTTATCAGTGTTTACCATCATTTAAATCAGTGGTCTTCAAAGTGTGTTCCAAGGAACCCTGGGGTTCCGCAAGGCATTCCTAGGGGTTCCATGAGTCAGAATAAAAAAATTGAGAAGAAATAAATATGTATGCAAAATGGATTCACGTTCTCTATGAAATTTGTATAGTTACAAGTATCTAAAGCTCATTCCCACCCCTAATTCATTAAAACTGAAAATTTTATTTATAAATAATAATTTTATTTTGCAACATTATTTGAACTTTTATTACAATATAATATAAGAATATTAAGAAGAGTTTTATCTTTATATGCATATTTCCAACTAGATTGTGAATATTCTGTTGTGTACTCTTTTGGGTTCCATATGATAATTCTTGTTAGTTAGCACAATGCCTTGCAAAACTAAATAGTTTTCTAATGGAAAATACACCTTTTTGCATTTGTGGAAAAAACACCCATAATGAAAGAGAGGAAACAACTTATCAACTCACTCAATGTTAAAATCTAAATTTAAGCAAGAACAGCTTCTAAATTTTAGGTTGCAAATTCATGCAGAATACATGGGATTTATCACACAGCTATAAACATTTTAATGCCATTCAGTAGTTTGCGCTTAAGTGAAATATATTTTTCAATGTAAGTGGTTACAAAATAAAATATAAAAACAAATTAAACTCAGAATATGTAATGAGATTATTGGATTTAACCTCAAAATGACATAGACTTCAATAATTTGTGTGAAAAAAAGCATGCACATATCCCTGTTACTAAATATAAAGCATAGATAGGTGACACTAGGATCACAAATTAATATTATTAAGGAGTAAGTTATATTTAAAAAATTAGAGTAGTCTTTTTTAAAAATAAATGCAATCTTTTTTTAATTGCCTTTGCAGAAAGTGTCTATAACATGTTGACCTACTTTAAATATTATTTTGAGATACATTCTTTGAGGTATGTGTATGGAATGGGGTTAAACAAAAACACTCTCTAGTTTTAGGGGTTCCACGAAAACACTTTCAAGTTCCAGGGATTCCATTTAAAACACTTTCAAGTTCCAGGGATTCCATTTACAGAAAAAGTTTGAAGACCACTGATTTAAATCCAACACTTTCAAAACAAAAAGACTTTCCACTCTAGGATGGAGTGGGTAAGTTAATGACAACTTAATGAGCTATTAATTATTTTTAAAAGAAAGGAGAAGTACTTTTCCAGCACAATACACAGATCTCTGGACCCAAAGATGTGAAGTTTTAAGCACTACACTCATACTTCATTTTCAAGGTCACTGACAACTTAAATATTCTTTTTTTTTTACATATGAATTTATATTATTTGACCAACCAAAATGAGCAAAGCACAAGAGTATTTAGACTAATTACATAAATATCTTTTTGAGGCAAAATGCATAGTTACTATTGTTTGGTAAATTAAAAAAAAAGTCTTGTTTTATAACTAATTCTTAGAAACTTGACAAGATATTTCATCATTTGATATACTAATGTTTTCTGCAAGTACTGACTTATTTGTTTCAGATGTTTGTTTTTCAATTGTATCACAGTTTGCAGGTCTTTTCTTCCCATAAGTTATCATTTGACGACCATGAACTTTAGGAATGATTTCTTCTCCATGTATTGTGGAAGATATTGTACTTCTTTTTCTGCTTTTATTCACTAGAGAAGGAGCTGAAAAATAATACATGATATTTATTTTTCATTTTGCATTTATTAAGGCATGAATAAAATATTTCATTTATAATTTATCTATATATGCAAAGGAGAAAAGCGACTCACTGACTCATTGACTAATCACGATATCTCCAAAACTATTAAACCTACAGACTTGAAATTTGGTAGGTAGGTTCCTTTCATGGAGTAGATGTCAGCTAAGAACGGATTTTGCAAAGTTCGAACCCCAAGGGGCGTTACGGGGTTTAAGGGGCGTTATAGATAATTATTTCCATTACTAAACTATTAGATGTACAGTCTTGAAATTTGGTAAGCAGATTCCTTTCATAGAGTACAGATCCGCTGCAAAATGGGTTTTGTGAAAATCGACCCCAAGTGGCATTGTGGAGAATTAAGGGGCGTTATAGGCAATTAACTCCTTTTTTAAACTATTAGACGTAAAATCTTGAAATTGAGTAAGCAGATTCCATTCACTAAGTAGAGATCTGTCATAAGATGGGCTTTGTGAAAATCATTTCCTAAGTGGCGTTATAGATAATTATTACCATTTTTAAACTATTAGGCGTACAGTCTTGAAATTTGGTAAGCGGATTCCTTTCATAGAGTACAGATCCGCTGCAAAATGGGTTTTGTGAAAATCGACTCCAAGTGGCGTTGTGGAGAATTAAGGGGTGTTATAGGCAATTAACTCCTTTTTTAAACTATTAGACGTAAAATCTTGAAATTGAGTAAGCAGATTCCATTCACTAAGTAGAGATCTGCTATAAGATGGGTTTTGTGAAAATCGTTTCCTAAATGGCGTTGTGGGGGCTTAAGGGGCGTTATAGATAATTATTTCCATTTTTAAACTATTAGACATACAGTCTTAAAATTTGGTAAGCGAATTTCTTTCATGGTGTAGAGATCCGCTACAAAATAGTTTTGGGGAAAATTGATCCCCAAGTGTCACTGAGGGGGATTAAGGGGCGTAATTGATAAATATTTCAGCTTTTCAACTAATAGAACCACCTGCTTGAAAATTAGAAGCAGTAGTTCCGTTCATGGAATAAAGTTCCTTTTAGAAAGATTTTTGCGAAAACGGACCCCCAAAGGAGTGGGGTTGCGAGGGATTAAGGCGTGTTATAGAAAAATTCCTGTTTTTGAATTTCACTCATTTACTTGAAATTTGTTGAGCACTTTTCTTTAGTTGAATAGAGTTCCACTAAGAATAGATTTTACGGAAATCAACTAAAGGGGGAAGTGGGGAGAGTTATTGGGGTGTATTGATAGACAAAATTCCCGTTTTTGAACTGCTAAGACTATAATAATAAAATTTGGTTTGCATGCTTCTTTTGTTGAATAGGAATCCGCTAAGAATGCTGTCAACGAGGTATTGATGATAAAAATTCCGTTTTTGCTCTGTTAGATTTAGACTTGAAATTTAGCACGCATGTTTATTTTATGGAGTAGAGATCCACTGAAAGTTGCTTTGGTGGACATCCACTTGATTATTAGGTTAAGTGAGGGAAAAAAATCTTTCTACTTCTATTTTAGATATAAATAGAAATTAGATATTATAATTTATGTTCTTTATATATCAAGGGGCGAGAGTGTAACAGCTATAAATATATTTTTCAATAAATTGAATTCTTAATGCTAGATATCAATAATTAATATATATGTAAACAGTATACATATATACAACATCGTGAAATACCCAGTGAAGCGGGTGGGTAACGGCTAGTATGAATATAAAATTAAGAAATTAAAATATTTTTTAACATAACTTAAATTAAGTTGCTATTTCAGTCATGGTAGACACTGGCATGGGACTTTAATGACAAGTATGATTAAAGCTTTAAAAATAATCTACAAGAAAAAAAAACTTTTAATAGGCCTTTATTAAAAATAATTCTTAAATAAAATTTCTATTTACTAGGCATATCATTTCACACACAATCATGATTAGTAGAAAAACTTAATGATCATTCTTTAATTTTTTAAAATAAAGTTAAAGTTCTCAGAAAATTAATTAATTATAAACAAAGTATATTCTATTGTTATAAAATTAGGGAAATTTGGAGGGAGGAGATAAAAAGAGGATGACTATTAAAATTGTTAGAATATAGTACTTAAAAAAACTACTGTTTATATACTGTAAATATTACACAACTATTATGTTTAGAAAAAAAAATGTCAACAATTATGCAATTCAAAATATGAAACAACTGGTACTGTTTTCAGAATTCTTTTTTAGTGACAACTGAACCTCATCAGAAGAACACATAGGTACCACTTCCTAAGAATTTGCTTTCAGAATATAATTAAATTACATGCACACAGTGGCATTTTGTACATCCCCACAATCAGGGGACCAGGATTCTAAGGGGCCCAAAGCTTGACTGACGCCAAGTACATATTTAACCAATTTATAAAACATTAAATGCAAGACCTGATTTTGTAAGGGGGCCCTAATATTCTCTGTTATGCCATTACATATACAAGACTTTATTTCAAATCAATATAATTTTATAATACTTAAAAGAAAAAGTTAAAAAACAACCAAGAGAATTTTTTAATTAATGATACATAATTTGATCATTTTCCTTAAAAAAAATTAATTATTATAACCTATTTGTAGAAACAAAGAGTTACAAATGAATGAAGAGACCATATATTTCATATATATTTAAATCCCTTCATTTTCTACAAGCTATGCAGGGAAAGTAGCAGCAATAGTGTGCAACAATTTATGAATATATCAGTTTATATAAATTATAATGAAGCAAAATAATTAAAGTAATTTTTCTTACTTATTAGTTCACAAGATATAAAAATTAATGTATTTCAACATTTAAAAAAAAATATTGCATTTTGTTTTGTAATCCATTTACAGACATGTTCAAAAGATAAGAACATAATGAAGCTAGGGAGATTCTGTTTAGCTTATATGTATACAGACAACCTCAATGCACAAGTGTTGGTTTTTTTAATGCTTGAAGACTTTGTCACACTAGCAGACTGCTAATGATAGGGGAAGATATGATATGGTCATCAAATTTTCATTCTTGAGAAAAGATAGAAAAATATTATCAATTATGCTACATTAAATTTTGAGCAAAGCTAGGTGATTCTTAGAAAAAAGAAAAAGCATCAGATTTCAGTACTGAGAGACGTCATGCAGAATGCAACAGACCAGCTGTGTGCCATCGCAAAAGAAGCATTTCAATGCTGTATTTGCCAATGACAGAATAATTGGGAGAAGATTGTGACATCCCACAAGAGCAAGATCAGTGCTATATTGTATTATTTGAACATGAGTTATTTTAGATAGTATCTTATGAATTCCTAACTGGAATTCAGACATCAACACATTTTTGAATCAAATTTATGCAGCACATGATAAACAATGTATGAAATTTTTTTTATAAGCATAACTTAGTAGATATTAAAGTTACATATAAGTTAAAAATTACCTGAAAGAACACCAAAAAAGCTCAAGCCAGAGATAAGAAGATCATTTGAATTTCCTTTCCTTTCAAGAGTCTTCATCATTATTTCTAATGCAGGCAAGAAACTTTTAGGTTGGTTCTTAAGACCATCTCGAACTCGCTGGCAGAAATCTTCAAATTTCTCTAAGACTTCAGTCTAATAAATTACGAAAGAAATTTAGATATTTAAGTGAACTGTAACAATTATTTTTGCAAAAATTATTAAGTTATTAATATAAAATATTTTGTTTATAAAAATTACATAAAAAACATTAATGAAGTAGAGAGAAAATAAATATTTTTTTTTTGCCCCTTTATATTATAACAAATTTGTTTGGAAATTATTATCTAAAAACTATAAAATATAAGCAATTTTGTAGATATTTTAATTTTAAGAAATTCAATAAATAACTATTTAGTGCACAAATTAACTGATAAAGATCTACAGATATATGAAATAAAACATTGCACAATATGCATTATTACCATTCGTTTTTCCATCTCAGATTCATTTGATCCCTTTCAGGTTCTTCAGCACTTTTTCGAAGCTTTTGTGTAGTAGTTGAAACATTGTCATTCTCAGCATTTGAAGGAGTTTTATTATTAATGATACCAGGATTTGTAGTTATATTATTATTTATCGATTCCATATGAGGTGATGCATTAATAAAAGTATTAGATGAAACCTGAATTCCAACAGAAGACAAAGTAACAAGCTCTGGATTGGATTGAGATAATAAAACATTTGATGCCGATGAACTGCTGCCTATGGAATGAGATGAATTAGTTTCCGTGAAAATACATTCCACATTAGTAAGAGGTGCACATTCAGTATGGATGGTAGAGCTTTCAACAGATATTGCTGCTGGTATAGTAGAATGAGGAATCACAACAGGTGATTGAAATTGTAAAGTTTCAGCAAATGAATCATTTCCAGTTGCAACAATAAAAGTTTTTGTTTTTAATTCAAAATCCATAAAACCAGCTTTAAACATTTCAGAAGGAACTTTCAAAAATATCAATACTGATGAATGCAAGGGCGCCAGATGTACCCAATGGACAAGAACATGTGTTAAGTTCTAAATCTACAGTATGTATTTTTTCATCTCCATTTTCATTAGGAACAAGAAAATAATTTCCAGCCACTTGTTTAATCTCCTGATCAATGTGTGATGGAACAACATCTGGATAGTGAGAACGTAGTATATGTGTTACTTTATTGTGAATTATATCCAAGATTTTAATTCTGTAATAAGAATCTAAACGAGTGACTAAATAATTTAAGAATTGAACAATGTTAAAAGATTTTGTTTGTTCAAACACTCTGTCTTTAAGTGTTCTAACAGCAGCTTCATAATAGTTATTAGCCCCTAAAAGTGGTAAGAGTCGATGGTAGCAAATACCCCACATATGCTTTTTTTTCCCATAAACAATTAGTTTGTTGCAGATATGAAGGATAAAGACTACTTTATACTATCTCCACATAAAGCTTGGTATTTCCTCATCAATTTCTGTTTCATTTGAAGCAAAGAGAAGTGTTTTTGTGAGATAAAGGAGATATAATCGATGGTCTTTCAAAATATTATGCTTTTTCATCCCACAGCCATCTCCACATATGTTGCAGAACTCTAAAAATACATATTATAATATCAGATTCAGGCCACACACTATGAAGAGCTGCTAGTTGGGACTTTCTGAATCTTCAATCATACATGCATATGGACCACTTTCACTTCTGCAATAAAAGGCATGTTCTGGTAATAATTGCTTCAATAGCTGGAAGCCAAGAGTAAGAACAGCTGCACTGTTGCTATTGGTACATAAAATGCTCCAAAGTGGTGCCCCTCCTGCTGCTGTATGGGCAAGCATCAATAAAACATAATGTTCAGACCGCTCTTTATTACCAGGTGATTCACAGGCTTCAATGTAAACCATAGAGCCAGATTCTACTAAAGAATGAGCTCTTTTCATTAGTGGCGTACAAACAGCAATAGCATAATCTGTTCCAGATAATCCAATACAAACACACAATTCACCTATATCAGAATTATAATCTAATATTTTTAGTATTCAAAAGATTTATTACATCTTTTCTTTGAAGAAGCTGCATAATCTTTTCCAAAATGCTTGTAATATAATCTATAGCAAAATGATTTGTCTGGACAATGATATCGATCAGAAAGTATCTTGAATAAGATGAACCATGTCTAAATCTGTAGATCTATCTTAAGCATTTCAAAGCAGATGCAGGGGAGTGACCAATCTGATATAAATTAATCAACTTTCTTCAGCTTCTTTTTGATACAGGTCTGAATCTCAAGGAGTCAGCACTATTTGTTGGATGGTTATGAACATATCTAATTTGTATTTCACAAGGATGCACAGGATCAACTGGATCTCTCATTTTACTTCTTGAGTACTTAATATGTCGCCTTATAGCAACAATCATTCCTGCAGGACAATTGGTATTTCTTTTCACTGGAGTAGCTGTGGATTTGGTCTTTTGACGACAATCTGGCTTTTCTGATTTTTCGGCTCTTCCTTGGTGTAAACAACGAAGTAAATTTTAAAAAGTGTTTACTTTTCCTGTTTTAGGACATGTAGCTCTAACTCTCATAGTAGTATTGGATTTAACATTAAACTCATGCCACCATTCTTGAGCTTCTTCTTCAGTGTATACATTAGTCAATAAATAGCTTCAAAATGATTTGGTTTATTTTCAAATGGAGTCCACTTCTTCAATTTATAGGAGTAACCACAAGGTAGCAATTCCTGTTAAAATTAAATATTACTTTTTATGGTAAGGAAAAAAAGCATTAATTTACAAACACTACAATTTTCAATCCAGCAACAGCAGAAAAAGAATTAATAGGTTTTCTTAAAATTTTATTTTTAATTAAAAATATTTCTTTCAATAACTTTTCATAAAGTAATTCTATTTTAAAATTGCAGAAGAAATATTCCTCATTTAAAAATCTATTTGTCTTTAAATATTATTTACTTTTGCTAAACATTTATAAAAGTTAAAACCATAAATAATGAATGAAGTATTATTTAAATATCATTAAATAAATGATGCACACTTTAGAGTTCAAATTTCTTTTTTTTTTCTTATTTAAAAAGGTAATAAGAGTTTTGGATTTATACACATAAAAATTATCTGATGTAGAGATACATATATTTTTCTATTCAGTACATATATTACTTCATAAATAGAATTATTTTACAGTATTTTTGTGAAAATTGCATAAAAATTATTATAATATGAAAATGTGAATTTATATTTTCACAAGAGGTTACAAACATAAATTAATTAAAAGATGAAACAACACAATAATGATTAAAAATAAAAAAAGAAAACAGTATACAGAATTTTTATCATTAAGCCAAGGAAGGACATAAAATAGAAAAAAGCTAATTTTATTAAATTATTATAATGCATCACAAGAAATAAAAATTGAAAATGTTTGATATATTAAGTAAATATATAAAATAACCAGAAAAGAATAGGAAAGGATGCTCATTATAAAACTGCTTAAAACAGATACTGTAACAAAAACATAATGACACTGACTAACATTATTCTCCCATCTTTTCATTTTTTAAAGTGAAAAATGGTCTCAAAATATTTGTACAGACTTTCAAAAAATGAAGTTTTAATTTGACATTTTGCTTAAAATTTAAAATGAGCAAGAATCAGTTTTATAAATAGAATACAACAGCTTCAATTTTTGTAAACAAAAGAGAAAAAAAACCCAATAATTGAATTTACAAGAAATCGGCCTTTTTTTACAGATTTTATATGAATTCAAATATTCCCTAATAAAAACAGCCTTTTGAAAAAGTTTTCATACTTTAATCTGTCCTTAATATTTACCTTTAAATAATATACAATTATTTCCCATCAATGCTGGTATTGAAAAAATCAGTAAGTTAGAAACACTCGGACATTTGGTAAGAGATAAGTTTTAAATCCCATACATCATATGAACTATATTTGTAAAAAAAAAATACAGAACACAATAGAATAGAAAATAACTTTATTTAAGACTGTATTCCACAGTACATAACTTTGAATGAAAATGTATCTTCTAACAGTATGTATCTTAGAATTCTACAAAAAAGTACTTTATTAAATTTTTTTTTTTCTCTTAAATTTTTTTTTTTTTAAATAAAAGACACGTTAAAGAATCATACAAATAAAATAAACTACTTTATGGGTTATAACTGATATTTTCATAATTCTTACAATAATGAATCTTTTAGATAAATACATTTATAATTAAAATAATTACAAAATTATGAATGTTTGTAATTATTTATGAGTTCAATAACAACAAAATAAGAAGAAAGGATACTTTGCGTATTATCACAACCTATTAGTGACATTATATGAAAAGAAGTGCCTAGTTCCAAATTCAGCACATGCGACACATAGGAAATTGGGGTTGCCAACTTGGAAAGTTATTAATAGAGTTGGCGATTATTGCAATAATACGTAAGTACTCAAAAAAGTTATCAGTAAAAAATAAATCAAATAAGATACTCTCTTGGTAATATAACAAAATGATTTCTTAAAAGAGCTGGTTTGTATTTCTATAAATATAACTTAATTACACCTGATATTTCAACTTATATTAAACATATTAATGAAATGAAAGTACACAAAAACTTTTTAAATCTGATTAATATATATGTTTTTTCCTTACTTGCAACTGTAAAGGCAATTCCATTTCTTTTAAAAGTCTGAAATTTTTTTCTCACCTAAATAGATATCTTGAAATCACACCTATTAAAATGGAAAATACAGATTAAATGAGATGACTTTTATATTATGTACAAGAATGTATATACTTATATATTTCACAGAATATCAAAAGAAAACTGATAAAGCCATTATGTAAATTTTGCATTTCATTAATTAATAAAAATGAAAACTAAATTTTATATTATATTATGAAAATAATAAGTATAGGCTACAATAATCTCTTTAAAATTAAATTTAGCAAATATTACAATTTTTTCTGTTTTTATTTCTGTTTCTAATATAATTTACAAAGAGATGCAAATACATGATGCATTAGATTGCCTTACACTATAAAATCATAATATATTTTTTTTAACTAAAGTTACTAAATATAATAATTTTAATATTCAAATACATTGTCCTTCATAAAAAAATCATTATAATTCCCCATGTTCTTAAACTATTGCAAACCATACTTACGAATTTCATTATAATTTATACATACAATTCTTCACATATTAGTTTTTAAATGGAGTTCAGTTGACAAAATTAAAGATTGTGATTAGAAATGTTAAAATGAAACATGAACATAAGTTGTGAATAAATCCTAATTAATTGCTTTATTTCTTCACCATCTTTTAAATTAACAGAACATTAATTTTATACAAGGAATTAAATTTTAATAATATATTGTCATTGGTGTTGATACTTACAAAAATGAATTATGAAGTATAAAAAGCAAAAAGGTAGAAAAAGATTATATATTAGTAAAACAGAAATCTTTTTCAATAAATTTAAATATATTTCTGTATGCAGACAGCTACATATAAACACACTATTTGAAATATCCAAATTTTGATATATATAAGATATTAAGTACAAAATATCAGAAATATTTATGGAATTCATTTTATGCAAATATATACATAATTGTGGTATAAAAATTGCAGTTTTATTTATTTCTTATAAACAATATAAAATTAAATATGTTTAAATATCAGAAACTACTGGTAAATAAAATGTAAATATTTTAACAATGAATAAATACATTCAAAAGCAATAAAAAATCAAATGATACTTTGTAATTCTTTTTGGCAGATGTTATTTTTTATATGTACATAAAAACATTGCACAATTATTAAATTCACACACACAATACAGATAACAATATTGCCTACCATTAAACAGACTATAACTAAATTTTTATACATAGAAAAATATTTCAACAAGTTCTTTTTCCTTCAATTACTAATACCTTCTGATGACAAAAAAATTTAATAAAAATAAATAAAGTAAATCTGAAGTTTTTAATAATATGCTTGAAAGAGATCCGTTAGTTCCAAGACTTCATATTTAAAAATCTCTATTACAAGGTTACTAAACAAAGAAATGGCTCAAAACAGAAAATGTAAATAAGTTTATTGTAATTATTTTATGCTGTAGATATAAGCAATATAATGGCTCTACTTTTAATAAAATGGTATTTTTGTACAGATATATATATATATATATATATATAGCACAATTATCTTAAAAAATATGTAATCAAACAATAATACATAAATATATCATGTACTTATGTACAAAAAATAATATGCTGCCTAAAATAGAGATGCAATTTTGTACAGTGAAAAGTAACAGCAAGCAAAGTAAATACTCTACATGCATTAAAAAGATTTTTATACTGTAATTAAAGCTTGTAATTTTCAGGTTGACGATCATATTTATTTGAGATATTCTTTTATTCAATTAAAAAAAAATGAAATTTTAGATGTAAAAACATGTTTAACAATTTCTATAGGGAAAATATTTTATCAATTAGCTCTACATGTTTTATTTTAACAGTTCATTTAGAATAAACAAATATAAATTACATGCGAGAAAAATATTACATTTTTCAGCGAAATATGGGAGAAGCATAACGGCCGATACCAAAACATAGGCCAAAGTTAAAATTTAGAGTACATCTGACATTTTTAGCAAGTGAGAAATGCATCAGTATCGTGTTGTTTCTTTTCTTTAAAGGGAAGCCGGAAGCACGTGCGAAAGTTGTAAACAAACGGTAACAATTTTAATTGCAAACAAAATTGCTACATACTTTCTTTAGGCCAAACGCAATAGCAACCAAACAAATGCTAAGTCGCCTCATTCAATCTGCGCATGCTCATTCTGGGATGATTGAGTGCAAAAGCTGAGGAATAATAGGCGGGAAAACGAAATAATATAAAAGAACATTAATTTCTTTTTCCTCGTCAGCAATTTTAGTTTTTATATTAAATTGATCCGATCTTTCGTGAAAATCGAATGGCTTTCATACTTTTGTATTCCTGAGAGTTATTCTTGGTTCCTGGGAATGAAAAACAAACAAACAAAAAAAAAAAAAGGGTAATTATAAACCCTTTTAGTATGATGTTATGAAACTTCTATGAACAATTGATTTGATAAAATTTCAGGAAAACAAATTAAATTTCAACAAATTTAAAAGCAGGAAGTACCCAAGTCCGCTTTTCCGCTTAGGCTTTTAAAAGTATAATTATTTTATTTGCATTTTGTTATTCAATGTAAAATTAATTTTAGGATTTCTGTGTAAATCTTTATATTATGTAATTAGTGAATCAATTAAGAATGACTATTACTTAGCTTTTTTTTTAACTATGGAGGGATTTTCGGAAATCCCAAGAATGACTATGTTCCTGAAAAATTCTGAGAAATCCCTGGAAGGTAAAAAAAGGGTAAGAAATAAGAAATCCTAACTGTAGAGATAAGAAAGTTTCTTTGTAATAATTTATCTCAAAACATATAAAAGAGAAAAGCGACTATCTCACTCATCTCGATATCTCCGCAACTATTTGACCTACAGACTTGAAATTTGATAGACATGTTCTTTCCATGAAGTAGACATCCTCTGAGAGAGGCGTTTTGCAAAAATCGAAACCCAAAGGGTGTTGTGATGGGTTAAGTGCCGTTATAGATTATTCACGTTTTTTTAATTATTAGACCTACAGATTTCAAATTTGGCAGGTATGATCCTTTCATGGAATAGAGAACCACTACTGAAGAGGGTTTTTTTTATAAAAGATGACCATCACGGGAGTTGCGAGGGGTTACAGTAGCGTTACAGATAAATATCCCGTTTTTGAATTATTAGACCTACATACTTGAAATTTGGTAGGCATGATTCTTTCATGGAGTATAGATCCGATATAAAAGAAGATTTAGAAAAATGGACCTCCAATATCTCCAAAACTATATATGTAAGACCTACAGACTTGAAATTTAGTAAGCGTGTTCCTTTTATGAAGTAGAGATCCGTTAAGAAAGGGTTTTGTGAAAATCGACTCCCGAGGGAGTAAGTGCCGTGAAAGAAAAATATTTCCTTTTTTGAACTATTAGACTTACAGACTTGAAATTTAATGCGTGTGTTCCTTTTATATGGTAGGGAACCGATACAAAAGAGATTTTGCTCAAAAATAGACTTCTAAAGGGGGTTGCTAGGAGTTAAAAGGACCTTATATGTAGATAAATATTCCCCATTTTTAAACCATCAGACCTACAGACTTGAACTTTAACAGATATTTTCCTTTCATAGAGTAGAGATCCTCTAAGTAGGATTTTTCCGAAAATCAATTCACAATGGGTTTTACGAGGGCGTTTTATATTTTTTAAAAAAACTCCCTTTTATGAACTACTAAACCTACAGCCTTGAAATTCAGAAAGTATGCTACTTTTGTTGAGCAGAGATCAACTAAGAAGGGGGTTTTCAAAAGTCGACCCACAAGGGGGTTATGGGAGCGTTGTAGATAAAAAAAATCCTTTTTTTTCAACTATTAGATCTGCAGACTTAAAATTGGTAAAATATGAGTTTATTTGAGCGGGGAAATGCTAAGCGAGAACCTTCTGTTTGTTTAATTTATAGTTCACTTGAAAGATTAACGCGTTAAAAATTCTTTATCCTTCAATTTTTATTGTTTCATTTTTTAAAAATTTTTTTTTTATTCACCGTGTGAAGAATGGGGATACCAGCTAGTGATGATATAATTACAATGAATAGATTCAATGATTTTTTATATTTTATATTAGTATATCAAACCAAATGTAACCTCTTGACGATATTCCTATCATTGTCAATATAAAGAAAAAAACATTTAATTTTAATCATTACTATTGTATATCTTTGAATTGCGACAATTTTTAAACTAATTCTTGATGATAATGGTCTGTTTTTGTTATTTGGCTTAGGAAATTCCCGAGGATCCGCACCTAAACTGGAAAAATAACTAAGTAACAATACAGCTATATTCGAAGCTAAAAGTTTATTGGATTCAATATAAGAAGCGCTATTTATTCTATGCTTATTGATATGGTTTATAATAATGTCCAAAATTAGCATAGTTAATAAATTATTTTTTATGTAAAAACAATTATTCTTTTAATTTAATCAATAAAATAAAAACTGAAATCTAAAGTTTAACAACAAAATTTAGCATATTTTTAGACGAAGCAAAAGTGCAAGCACGTCATTTAAATACTTCAGATAATTTTCCCTAAACATGAATTTGAAAAAGAAAAAAGATTATACAGTATAGTCCCGTGCATTCGGTAACCGGCAATCTCAGTGGCGTAACGAAGAATATTAGGGCCCCCTGTTAAGTCAGGTTTTGGGCCCTAAGCTCAAATATTTACTTGGAGTCATTTAGGCTTTGGACCCCCTAGAACCCTGACCTCCCCTTTAAAGAGGATTGCGGGGGTGTACGCTACGCCACTGGGCACTCCGGATAGCTCGGCCACCCCTGCAGGTCGAAAAAAAAACCCTCATACAAACCCGTGCTCTGCATATTTCCAAATGTTCCTGTTGTAAATGCTCTATGTCTTCATGAAAAAAAAGGTTTCTTTTTTTGGTTTTTTTGTGTAAGGTATCCGACTACGGGATAATTTTCATGGTATTTAGTATCAATTAGATTAGAATACATGTTTAAAAAATTGTTTTAAAGACATGACAAAAAAATTTATTTAAATGCAATATTTTGGCAAAAAATTAATAGAAACTTTTTTTCCTTTAATAACCTTTTTTCCTTTAATAATAAGAATAACCTTTTTTCAAAACGTTCTCTCTTTTATAAAAAAATGCTTCTATAATAATAATATTTTGCTTAGATAAAGACTTCTCCAGAAAGTCTGAACTAGGAATTTTGAAAATTCTCATTATTTTCAGAGTTACCACCAATTGAAATATTTATCGATGTTTTTTTCTTAAAATTTCTCCCCTCTGTTGTGATAAAATTTGGATACCCCCATTCTAAGTTATATATTTATTTCAAAAATTCTAGTTGAGCCTCTGTACAGAGGTCTGAGATACATACAGGCCAAATATTATTGTAATAGAAGTATTCTTCATAAAAGGAAAATATTTTGAAAATTGGTCATTCTATGTTCATTTTTTTCCAAAATAGTGTACTTAAATTATTTTTCATTGTAATAATATTCTTAAAATCATTTTATATACGTTTTCTAATCTAAGAGAAACTAAATATCATAAATATTATCCATTTATAAACTTTTGCAAAATCATGGTTTCGAACGTAATCGGATACCTTAAGGGCATTTGGACAGTTTATTTTCTGTTGTATTCCCAAGCAAACAATACATACAAGTGCAGTACAGTATTTTCTGAGGAGACACGTGTGTGTGCTTATTCTTTTTTAATTCCATTCACGATAACGCGGCATTTCCACAAACTCGCGCATCCTTCGGTCAAAAATTAGGCCGACTTTTTGGGATTTTACAGTGTTCCGAAACAGCAGAAGAAGCTATAGAAAACCCGATTTGTGAGAATTTAGATGTTATTTTATAACATTGTTGTGTTTAGTCAAAACTGGCTGTTGCGACACTCACTGGTATAGTTATTGTAGAAATAGAAAATATATTAAAAATGTACCAAATATTATTTCTGATTTCAAATGAATCTATGTTGTAAATTCTTAGAAAAACATGACTTGGAAAAATGATCCGGAAAGTTTGTTTTATTACAAAGATGTAGATGTAAAAATCTAATCCAAACAGGAAATTGGTTTCCCTACGGGTTTGGATTTTAAATGAAAGGGATGTAAATAACGCATAATAATTATAATGAACTATTTCTAAATGTGTTAGATGATTAAGACTTTTTTCTACATTTCCAGTTACTATAGAAAGTGCTGAGTCAATTTCAGCAAATTAAAACTAATAAAGAATTATCTTCGGTCAGCATATGGGCAGAACGCATAAATGCATTTGCTATATTAAGTATCGAAGTAAAATTGCAAAAATAGCAATTTTTCTGAAGTCATTAATGTACTTGCAAAAATTAAAACCATACAGTAAATGAATATCTATTAGTAATATATGTGTTTGTATCAGTAATTTTTTGAATTTTATAAAAAATTAAGGCCTTAAATACCTTTTGCAACCGGGTCTTTTGCGGAGAATGCCGTCTCTGTCTATGAAACTATATTGGATAATGTTATAAATAAAACTTTATAAAAAACAGTTAACCATCAATATCAAACTATTTGGCATATATTTTTCTTCGAATATAACGGGTATAAAAAATGTTAAACAAAGAAAACGGTATTTAAAATGTTTATACATAAAAATCACGATTTAAGAACCATTGAAAATTCGGATTAGATACTGACTTTGAGGATTTACGAGAGTGGTCTAAGAAGTTTCCGACCTAACAAAGATACAAGACATTTTTCCTAAATTTTTATTTTATTTTTCAGCATAGTCTCCTTTTGCAACTCTACACACTTCTCCCAACGATATGCTCCCATCTCTGTAACCCGTCCAAATAGTACCCGGCGTTTTTCTCGCCAAATAATTGTCCACGAAGGTGATTGTCTCTTCATTTGACGAAATTCTCTGTCCTCCGAGGGCAATTTTTAGATAAGGGAACAAAAAGAAGTTGCTTGGGGCTAGATCTGGTGAATAAGGTGGATGGTCAAGCAGTTCAATTCGTAATTCGTGGATTTTTACCATGGCAACCGCTGAGGTGAGACGGTACGTTATGTTGGTGTAACAGGTTTTCCTTTTTCTGCAAATGTGACCGTTTTCCCACAAGTTCTGCCTTCAGCTTGTCATGTAATGATGCGTTGTATGGTCCTGTAATGGTTTTTCCTTTTTGAAGATAATCGATTAAAATAACTCCATGACTATCCCGAAAAACAGTCGCCATCACTTTCCCAGCCGGAAAAACAGTTTTTGCTTTTTTGGAGACGGTTCCCTTTGCAGTCCACTGTTTAAACTGTATTTTTGTTCCGAGCGTATAATGGTGTATCCAAGTTTCTACAATAATTAATCGGCGCCAAAACTCGGTTTTATTGAGCCTAAACTGCTCCAACAGATCGTTGGAAATGTTCATTCGAACACGTTTTTGGTCTAACCTCAGCAAACGCTGCATCCAAGCGCGAACAGCATTCTCATGCATAAATGTTGATTTAATATGTGACAAACACGTTCTTTTGAAATGTTCATAAACTCTGTCTCTCTCACTTTGATTCGGCGGTCGTCCAGCACCATTTGGTGAACCTCGGTGATGTTTTCGTCGGTAGTTGCAGTACTTGGACGTCCCGAACGTTCATCGTCACCCAAGCTATTACGGCCACGTTTAAATTCAGCTGTCCAAAATTTCACTGTGGTAAAAGATGGTACAGAGTCCCCATACACAGAATCCAACTCATCTTTGATTTGCGTAGGCGTATTGCCTTTCAAAAGGAAATATTTAATGACAGCTTGATACTCGATTTTATCCATTTTCATAAAAACACTCACATTAACTCACTCAAATGACTGTTACATAACAACTGCGCGTCCAAAATGGCTGAAACTTTGGTGAGTAACTGTCAACAGATGAACAACGAAATTCACTAGCTTTTATTGACAAATGCTGCCATCTTCCTTTTGAGTTCGGAATCTTTTCAGACCACCCTCGTATATGCCATTTTTTTAAATAAAAGTTTCATTCAAAATACCCAGAAAGTTAAATGGTTAAAATAACTTGTTTACAAATACTGGAAAATGTTAAAAAATCAGTTTTCTTAAACTACGTTTTTTCCGAGATTAGAAGATCTGTATATAAATTTAAAAAAAAACTTTAAAATTTTTCGTACGGAAACATATGTAGATTTACATACATAGAGGAGTTTCTGAACATTTAAGTAGTACAAATAAAATATACCTAAATGAGAGAGACGGATCTACTACAAAATCTTCTAATGTAATTTATCGAATAAGTTTTCATTTAAATTTATAAAAATTTATTACCTTACATTGATAATCCATTTTAATTGATAATCTTACCTTCTACTGCAATGACAAAGTGTTAGTTTCAAAACTAAGCAGCAAAAAATAACTTTATTTCGGAATCGTTTCATGGAAAAAAATCTCTCTTCAAAGAACAGAAATTTTTTTTAAAGCAAGCTTTATAATGAAAAGGAACACTTAAAATATTTCCTTAGCTACTATTCCTAGTCCTAACGAATATACTAATGGAAAAGATTATTACTGAATACACACGGCTTTTCAATAGATTTAATAATGCAATAATGAATTAGAGATACAGAAAAAGATATCTATATATATATATATATATATATATATATATATATATATATATATATAATAAATAAGAATAAGTATTATAAAAAGATAAAAAAGAGTTAAAAAGCGTTTCTAATATAATTTCAATGAATACATAGTATACACTGGTGTGCAAAAATTAAGGACGAAGTCGAAAAATTAGCATATCAGCTGAACGAAGAGGCAGAGCGGACAGAAAGACCAATCAGGAGATTAAGTAAGGTGATGTACGGTAGCACATGCGCAGATATGCAGGTAAACGTAATGGGGGAGTGTCTGAGTAGTATAAAGCATGTTGCCGGTGTAAGATTTCTGGCAAAGAGATTGCACGCCGTATAGCAGTTAAAATCACACCGAGTTGCTGCCTCAGCGAGAAATGGCGAATAATCAATCTGTTAGACGACATCTGGATGCTTTTACCCGAGGTCGAATCATTGGGAAGTTGGAGGAAGGCCGCAGTGTGACAAGTGTGGCTGCAGAGTTCGGAATTGCTCACAGCATGGTTTCACAACTTTGGAGACAATTTCAAACTACAGGAACAGCTATCCGGGGGTTCAGTAGTGGTCGTCCACGAGGAATCACACCCGCAGATGACCGGTACATTGTCTTATAGGCCAGAAGAAACAGGCGGCAGACAGCGGAGAAATCGCTAGACACACGACACAGGCGACTGGACGACCGATATCGCGTTTTACCGTGGCCAGAAGACTGCACGGTGGTGGTCTGTTTGCACGACGCCCTGTACGGTGTGTACCTTTAACGCCTGCCCATCGGAGAAGGCGTTCTCTGTGGTGCCGGGAACACCGGAATTGGAGAGACAATGAATGGGGACGAGTACTCTTTACAGATGAGAGCAGATTCAGTTTGAGTAGCGATTCTCATCGCATACTCATCTGGAGAGAGCGGGGAAGCCGCAATCATCCTCGAACATCATTGAAAGGACAGGTATGGAGGTCGCGGTGTTCTCGTTTGGGGAGGCATCATGCTTGGTAGTCGTACAGACCTTCACATCTTCGACGCAGGTTCAGTCAACGGGACCCGTTATTGTAACGAGATTCTTCTTCCATATGTGCGTCTTTTAGAGGCGCTATGGGTCTGCAGTTCCTTTTCATGGACGACAATGCACCATGTCATCGCACAGTAGCTGCCGAACAGCTCTTAGAGAGTGAGGATATTGAACGTATGGATTGGCCGGTACGATCTCCGGATCTCAATCCCATCGAGCATGTATGGGATTTTCTAGGCAGACGCTTGGCAGCTCGTACCTTACCACCAGTAACGATTCGGGAGCTTCGATTGGCGCTGCAAGACGAATGGGCAGCAATGCCTCAACAACTCATTGACACCCTCATTCTCAGCATGGGCAGACGCTGTGAAACCTGCCTAGCAGTCAGAGGAGATCATATCCCCTACTAAAGACCGTATGTTTCTTGCTGGACACCCATCACAGGGATGTTTCGGCCTTCAGTCGCATTGCGCTCCATGCTACTTTTTCAATCAAGCTTCTTTTTATCCCGCTGATTTCTCTTTTAGTAAGTGTTGCTTACATATTACACATGTCCTTACGTATTGGGGATCTTACGGTATTAAATGTGTTGATTTGGAATGCTTTTGTACAAAGTTTTATTGAAAAAACCGTCTCGTCCTTAATTTTTGCATACCAGTGTAGTTCACAGATAAAAGCGCATAAGATGATATGAATGTTTTTCCTTTTAATAAAAATTTTTATAAAAGTCAAATTAATTTTACTCTAAATTTTAATAATAAATAAAAAATAATTTTAAATTCCTTATTTTTATAAAGCATAAATACTTTATACTGAAACGTTACAACTAATTTTTATTTTTTAAATGTAACATTACGTTTTCTTACTTAAAAGTTATTCGAATTCCTTAACTTCTCAACTGCAGTGTTACAAGAGAAGTTGTGTATTGTTTTTTTTTTTTTAACTTTTTGCCATCAAGTGACCTTAATGTTTTTCTTTCGTTTTATTTTTAAAATTATTTCAATTTCTGATTTCCGTTTTCCTCTTTATTTCGCTTTTAAATTCCTTATTTCCGTTTTGCCAACCAGAATTAATATTTTTATTTCCGTTTTGCCATCGTTTTAATTATTTCTTTTTTTCCGTAATGCCATCAATTAAACATTTGTACGCAGGTTCTTTCATTTCAAATAAACAATTTCATCCGTCAGCCAGGTACAATAACGTCACTATTTCTTTAATGGCTAAAGAGTTTTATTCCAGAGACAGCCGCACACAACACAAAACAACATAAAAGGAAAAACTAACTATGTACATTTAATTTTAAGTTGTTAACGCCATTTTTTGTTTCAATCCTCCTCAACGTAATCATCATCTCGCACATTCTGCCACGTTCTCTGACTCCGCCATCTTGTTGACTTTTTTTTTTCACTTTTTCCTTCCTCCGTCTTTCCTCTCCTCTCGATGGCCGCGCCACCTATAAAGATTTTTAAACTTCTGGGCGAATCTTACACCATCCGAAGGCGTAGATTTCTATTTTCGATTTTGCCAACAAAGCTAAAATCTTTTTTTTCTCTCCCGCTTCTCTATTCCCAAGCAAAAAATTCTTTTTTGTAATTGCCAACACACCAACTAATTCATTTCTTCCTCTTTGTATTTTCAGAAATAAATTTGATTCCTCCCCCCACCCCTTTTTAAAAGAACAATTCTGTTTATGTTATTAAGTTGCATCGTTTGCAATTCAATTTTTTAAAATAGAATCGTGAATTTAAATTTGATTTTTTCCCCTTCATTTTTTGCTCTGACTTCAATTTGTTTTTGATTGTGAAAAAAATTGCTTTGTGTGTTAAATTTTATTGTTAGTTTTGCCAATAATTTCTTCTGAAACAAAGCTGGTAAGTGCGGAAAAAATTTGATTTATTATAATAAATTAACTAATTATCTGAAGAGGATGATTTTTCGTATTTCAAATTCTTTTTTCATTCAGGATTCTTTTTTGTTGTTGTTCATTTTTAATAATTGTTCGGCTATATGAAAAATAATGGTCCAGAATGAGTTCTTATACCTAAAATGAAAAATTATTATTTTTTTTAAGCTCTCTACATTACTGCGCTTTTATATGTAGGAGAAAAATTGCTCCACAAACTTTTGTTGTTTATTTTTGAAAATTATTTTTTTACAAGATAAATCTTTTTATTGAGGAACTTTCACTTTATTGTATTAAATTTATAAATCAATAATATCCAGAGAGGAGTCTTCATTTTTTTGCATTCTTAATCATTTTTTTACTTTGTACTTTTGATTATTGTACTTAGATGAAATATAATGATGCACACACACACAAGACAGTTTTAAATAATGAAAAAAGTACAATTTCCGCAGTCTAAAAAGGTATTCATTAATTTATATGAATAAATATTTTTGATACATATGCTGCAGGGAAAGAAAGAGCATGTCTTCAGGCTTTGTTTCCCTCTGGAAATGTAATTTTATTGAAGTATTATAAATCTCTATTATTATAGTTATTATTAAAATTTGACCATGTAAAACGCTTTGAATCATTGTACAATATTTTATGTGTGCATTAAGACTTCCACAAATCATCATTTTCAACTAGTTTCTTACTTCCCATTTGTTGCATTCAAAAATTGGTTTTTTTTTTTTACAAAATCGTAGCAATTTAGAAATGTTGCTTAATACGAAGATGGAATTCATACCTTAATACAATTTTTTTTTTAAAAAAGGATTTTGTGATTGCTTATTATATTGCTTTAAATCCTGGAGTTATAATCAAATGCTATCAAAAATGTTTTTATTGCCTATGATTTACAAACAAATCTAAATCTAATTATATCATTTTTAAAAATTTTCAATGATCTATGAACAAAAATGCTGGTTAAAAATTTCAGTTTTGTTATACAAGGAGAAAGGGATTTCTTAAACATTCTTTTTTCTCAGCATTTTCACATTCTAAAACTTCCCTGTTGATGTAATATATGTATACAGTGGACCACAAAAGTGTTCGCACACTTACAATTTTTTTTATAAAATTTAATGTTTTTGACTAATAAAAATTAATATATATACGAATTGTAATTTTTTATGATATCCGCAACTTATTCTTAATGGAGTGATATAATCATTTTTTAAAAAATAGTATCACTATTATTTTTAAAAATTAATAATCAAAAAACTACTAAAAATTATGCCAACAAAGTCTTCGTACACTAACAAAAATCTCAACACAGCTTTAAATATTGTATTTCTTTCTTAATTTGGTACTTAGCAGGATATGTTTTAGTGTCCACAATAACTTTTAAGCGTCTTGGTATAGATTTAAATCAGTTTTTTATAAATTCTACATCGATTTTCCTCCAAGCTTCTGTGATTATTGTTTTTACTTCCCATTATTTGTTTATATATGTCATGTTTTCCTTTTTTAAATCAAATTTTCATCAAATATGCTCTACAGGGCTAAATAAAGGGATTGAGGGGGTGTTTTCAAAATTTAAAGACAGTTAAAGAGACACCAGTGGCCTCCGTTGAGAGCAGTGCGCTTGGCGTCATTATCCTGTTAAAAAATGAAGTCGTCTCCAATATCCAAATTTTGGGCGAATAATTTAAAATTTCTCTTTAAAATATTTAAATAGAGTTCATGATTCACCAAATTATAAAAAAATGCCAAATTACCTAATCCTGAAGCCGATTTACACCCCCCACTCAAGACATACTGAAGCATGGAGGTGGAGGGGTTCTTGTCCACATAAATTCATGATATTAACTTCCTCATTTTTTCATTTACAAACTATTATACGCCCATCGGAACCAAAAATGTTGAATTTTCTGTCATCCAAATCAATTTGTCAATGCTGAATTTTCAGAAGCTTAATGCGAAGAATCTAGTTGAATCAGTGAACCATGGAGGTGGAATTGTTCTTACGGGGGGGGTCGATGTAAATCGGCTTCAGGATTAAGTAATTTGGTATTTTTTGATAATATTATGAATCATGGGCGCTCTATTTAAATAGTTTAAAGAGAAATTTTAAATATTCCGCCCAAAATGTGGATATTGGAGACGACTTCATTTTTTAACAGGATAATGACACCAAGCGCACTACTCTCAATGTACGCCGCTGGTGTCTCTATAACTGTCCTCAAATTCGGAAAACACCTCCCCAATCACTTTACTTAGCACTATAGAACATATTTGGTGAGAATTTGTGAGAACTTGATTTAATAAAAAAGAAAGTGTGACGTCTCACGTGTCTTTTTTTAACAAATCCTTTGGGTTCTTTGGGCCAGAATTAATGGCAACTCTTTTCCAACCAAATCCAAGAAGTGAAGTGCGAATAAAAGATGCAAATGAACAAACTTTTAAATATCGGATCTTAGAGTAAGCGATATGGCAATGTTAGGTAATGTTTGACAATTGATGTTAGTTTGTGGCAGTTGGTGGTTATTACAGTTCGTGGTTCAAGTCTGAATGAGTTTTGCGTAACGTGAATACAAATTATTAGTGATCGAATAGAAGAAATCAGCCAAGTTGCATACCATTGCATACAAAGACAAGATTGATCGTTGCTCCAAGCTGTAACAAGATAGGATTGATTATTTAATATTAGAATCGGGAATTAGGCGGTTCTCTTATTGATAGTGGTCTGAATTAGATTAAGTCTTATTGTGTGTTGCGTATTTTTACTATCGTAGATTCTCTCATATTAATTATTGTAATTTAATTTGTTAAAGGTTTAAGTTGAATATCTTAAGAAAGTCATATTAAGATAATGTTTGATCCTAGTTCTTTCGTTAATACTACGCTCACGCTGATAATCAGCTCACGCTGATACTTCGAGAGATGTTCTTCCAAAAGGAGGAACATCACAAAAGCATGACATATAAACATATAATGTGAAGTAAAAGTAATAATCACAGAAGCATGGTGAAAAATCGATGCAGAAATTACAAAAAAAAAAAAGTCATTAAATCTATACCAAGACGCTTAAAAGTTGTTGTGAACACTAAAAGATATCCTATTCAGTACTAAATTAATACAATATTTAAAGCTATGTTTAAATTTTTGTAAAGTATACGAAGACTTTTGTGGCGTAATTTTTTAATAGCTTTTTGATTATTTTAATTTTAAAAAGTAATAGTTATACTATTTTTAAAAAATTAACTACGTCATTTCATTAAGAACAAGTTGCGGATATCATGAAAAATACCATTCCGAAACATTAATTTTTATTAGTAGAAAATATTAAATTGTGTAGGAAATTGCAAGTGTACGAACACTTTTGTGGTCCACCGTGTATTCAGCCTTTAATAGTAATAAAACGCTTTTAAAATAATATTCTAATTTTTTGTTACTTATGTAATTTTTTTAATGCTTATGAACTTTTTAAAAAAATTAGTTTTTAAAGAACACATGAAAAAGTTAATATGTCCATTTTGTATGTAAATAAATCCTATTTTAATTGTTAGACATCCATATTCAAATTATGTGTATGACTTTAATTGTAGTCACTGGCGTGTAGCTAGTCCTGAGTGAGCCCTGTATCAAAATTATAATAAAATTTATTCGAAAGGGCCCAAATATGTATACATAGGCATACCTATTTTAAAATAGTTTATTACTTAACAATTAGTCTAGTTGTTTAATAGGTGCCTTTCTCGCTATTTTTTTTCCGCAAACGTATTTATATTAACACCCCGCGCAGAATAGGACTTCAATTTTTTAAGTTCATCTATTTCTATCGAAATTATTGCTAAACTCGCTAACCGATCTTGTCCTATGGATGTTCTAAAATAATTGTTAGCTTGGAAAAATTTATTTCAGCTGTTGCAATTGTGACTTGAAGGGTCAAAAATAGCAGGCATGTTGTAATAACATCCGGAAAACTGGCGGCGAGATTACTGAAATTAAATAACAATTATTCACCAAGCTCTTTTGAATGGATTTTCAGAATTTCAGATTTTAAACAAATTTAAGGCAATTAATTGTTATAAAATATTGCGGTTAAGACATTATCATGTTCACGAACTCTTTTGCAGTCTTCTTTTTTATTTCTTCCACGATATGATTTATCTGGTTGAGAAGGATTTCGAAACTATATATATTATTAGGATCATGGAGACTGAAATCTTTGTCGGGTTTGAGTTACTGTATCTAACAGAACACATCTGAGCAGAAATAACACACACTGATTTTAAAAAATGGTTCCGGACCTGAAATTTTCACATGTTCCGATAACTCCAGGGCCAGTCATCTGGGCGGGGGAAGGATGCTGTACACCTGTACCCTGAGATTAAGGGGGCCCCAACATGATCAAGAGTTAAAGTAATGTACTATTGAACATGATTCCCCATTGTCATTATGAGTATGAGGAAAAATATCATTTATCCTAAACATTATTATTGTAGATCTCTGAGTTTCGATAATCTCCAAAGTGATTCTTGATAATGAGAGTGTTTAGGTTTTGTTATTTGATTCAGGGAACTCCCGAGGATCCCACCTTAAACCGAACTTTTTAGGAAAAAATGGACAGGTCATCACCAGCCACCTTTTCTTTTCTATGCCTAACGTTATGTTTGATGTGTTTGTGTATGTTATATATATATATATATATATATATATACATATATATATATATATATATACATATATATATATATATATATATACATATATATATATATATACATATATATATATATATATATATATATATATATATATATATATATATATATATATATATAATGTTAAGTAAAAGTAAAGTAAGTTAAACGAGTAACTCTTCCAAAAAGGCATAGGGCCGCGGCAGCCGAGTGGTCAAGGTATCAGATCATGGCTGACCTTGTCACGAGTTCGAGCACAGGACCACTAAAGACCCACCGTGTAGAGGAGCGATGCACGTTAAATCTGTCGAGAGCTGAAACGTCCTCCCGTTGGTGTGGTGTGGTAGTTAGGAGAGGGGATGCCACCTCAGGTGTCGTCCACGTCATTTGAAAATGGTTCAAAATTACGTGGTCCGTCGCCAAAAGCCCTCGTGTAGCTGAACAGTGGGACGTTAATATTCACTCACTCACTCCAAAAACTCATGCAGCATCACTTTTTCCCCGACCACGACCTGCTTAAAAAGAGGGAAAGAAATTCAAAGCGCAATTCACTGGTTTATAAATACAGTCAGACCTCCACATAACGAAGTCGCTAAATCCCCAAAAAAAGTTCATTATGTGGAAAATTCGTTATATAGAGGTTTATCTTTTAATATACTTTATAAACCACATAAAACCAATATTTTTAATTCACAAACACTATATGTTAAAAAAATAATTATTCACGTCTTTTTTTAAATTAATATATGTATATTTTATATATTTTATCCATCAAAAAAAAGAAAGAAAGAAAACTGCTAGGAAAATAAGAAAAAAGAATGTCGAAGAATTCATTGTATTTTCAATATTAACAAAATAATTTTATACTAAAATTAATGAATCTTGAGGGCATTTTATAATTTAAAGCATACAATTAATATTACACATACGTTATTTTATAGTTAGAACACGGGGACACGGGACAACTCCACTGAGGGTGAAAGAGGTTATTGAAGATGTTTCTAGTGAACTGGACAACGGGGGTCAAAGGTTACACTTCTTGAGTGAGACGCTCAGAACTTTATTGCTCTCGTCGAATTACGATCTAATAAATCCAGTTCAAGATTTATGACCACCATATAATGTGTTAAAGAGAGAATAACTTGAAATTTTTTCAGAAATACTTTAAAAATAAGGAGAAAAAAAATTGAATCATAAAAGAAAAAGTTCGTCGTATAGAAAATGCATTTCGCTATAGAAAGGTTATTTTACGAAGAAAATCGTGAAGGTTCCAGGACAAAGCTAACTATGTACAAAAATGCGCAATATAGAGGTTCGTTATATAGAGGTTTGCCTGTATACTGGTTTATGAAGTATACGATGCAATCAAGCGCAAGTATGCAGCATATGGTAAACATAAGCTCTACAAAGATTTACTGTCATTTATCTCACGTACTAGGTTAGATTGTATATATTATTTGTTAATTCATATTGTAAAATGCTTAATAATTTTAGATCTAAGCATCTCTATGCCAAGAATTATATCCTTCTATGGTATTAAAAAAGAAAATTTGCAGATAAAAAAGAAAAAAAAAAGAAAAAGAAAAGAAAAGAAAAAGGATAGCTAAATTTCAAGGAGTCACAAAAGTACACCTGTTTTCTTCGCTATGAAGTAATTCTGGCGATAAAATTGTTCCGACTTCAGATACTACACAATTCACGCTTCAACTACACAGTTTTTCAATGAAAATGTTGAAGCTGGTAAATTCATTGAAGAACCTTATGTTTTCCCAAATATGATTGAATCAGATAAAAAAAACTATAAAAATAATAAATATGATCATGGGAATATAAGTGACCTTGATTTATTATGTGGCCTTGTATTATAACTAGTAAGTTTAGAATGTGTTTTGTGTTAAAACCAGCTCTGTTCAACAATGAAATTTTTACTAATAATGCTGAAAATAGAACACATTTTCCACTATACGTACTACTTAAAAGATGCCAAATAGCGAAACCTAGTTTTGCATCTGTTAATTTTTACTCCTATTCAAAAAAGCAAAACACAATATTTTGTTTTTGTTTTATACCATTTTCTAAAAGAGGAAAAGAACGTACAGTGGTGGCAAAAAGTTCTGAACATACTCATTGTTTTAACAAATTTTTGTGTTTGACTTAAATTTTCGTTATGAAATTATTGTATTATCTTAACTATTTTTATTTTACTGATGATAGTTAAAAATCTGTTACTATTTTTTTAATACTTTTTGTAGCACATCTGCCTGAGCGCAAGAATGTGTGATATGTACAGAATAACACAATTTAGAAAAACATACGTTTTAGAATAACTCAAAACCTTACAAGTATGATATGTGTAACACGCATTATGAAAACTACATGATTGTTTCATGTTTGATCATCAGTATTTTATGGGTCAGCCGTTTGCTTTAATTATGGCTCTACATCTTTTAGGCATGGAACACACCAATTTCACAAGTTCTTTTATGACCACATGATTGAAAGAAAATATCAATGGGACCGTTAGAGCATCGAACTCCGGACCAGAAGGCATGGGTTCGATGCCTAATGCCACCAAATACTCTCCGAGTACACACGGAAAACGTGCTCGTTAAATCAGAGGGTCCAAAGTCTTGGGGGCTGAATCACGAACGCAGAGGACTGGAGAATATTTCCCTCCCCTTCGGTTCCATGCCTAAATTGTGGAGGTGGAGATAGGTGGTGTCACCATCTATCGTCCCTTCGGGGAATTTCGCCGAGCTAATTCGTATTGTCACCTGTATGGTGCTCAAGGCCAGCGACAGGCGTACTTCTAGCCCCTTGCCACGATGAATTTCGTGGGCCTCGATCTGACTACGTCAGACAGGTGGCATTATGAACATCATCAACAACAGAAAATATCAAAGCTTCAATTAAAAATTTTGTTTGAAGCTTTTTTTTCCTTCGAAATATCAAAATCAATCTTAGGCCGTAGGTTCTTTGTTGGATTATGATCTGGAGAGATCCTGGTCAGCTCATTCAATTCGCAGTATTGTCTTCGAACCATTTCTGGACTATATTTGCGCCTTGATATGGAGTCTTATTATCTTGAAGAATTCGTGACTGATCGCCCAAAAGACCTCCCGCTGCTAAAAGCTATTTATTTTATACTATTCTGTATTATTTTTCAGTATCCTCTCCTTTTCCCTGTTCTCACTTTGTGAAATCTTCCAACGATCCTAGAAGACATTCATCCCCATATTATCACTATTTTTGGTATCTGAAAAACAAAACTGGTTTTCATCCCTTATTATTACCTTTTCTAAGTCTTTAATAGTTCATATAATGAATGATCTCTTATCCACGCCAATCGGTCAGTAATATTTTTGTGCTAGCTTTGAAGCCTCGTAATCCAATTTCCAGCAATCTTCCTTTCATAATTCAGGGGCACACATTCACATTCTATGTCAAATCCATTACTTTAAAATTTGCAGTGAATTAGGCCCTTTTATTTAAAGTGAAATCGTGTGTAATACTCTATTTTCATGTAAAGTTGTTTTTCTTGGGTCGTTCATGTCGCTTCCTGTTCACAATAGAATTTGCTTCAAAATATTTTTTCAACGTTCTCATGACAATAGAAGGAGCACATGGTACTTCAGTACCAACTAGATGCATAGAATAATCTTCCTTCAAAAAATACTATTTTGTATCTTTCATCATAGCGTAGAAAGAAAAATTTACCCATAATTCCAATATTATCTCCCACGCACTTCAAATTGCAACAGACAATTACTTTCAATATATTAAAACAATTGGTTAAATTAATTAACAAACTTAATTGGTTGGAATAATGGAGCATTTCATTGGTTGAAAAAGACAATATCTTATTTGTACTTTATATGCCTTGAACTTTTTAACCTTGTATCCCGTTTTTTCAAAATATTGATAAACTATTTTATATAAATTGTACTTACAGATTTGAAATCAGCATGGAAAAAAATACGTTGGAAGCAATAATGATTGCGAAGTACGATAATTTCATAAAAAGTTAAATCAAAAATGAAAACTAGGCAAGATAATTGAGTGTATTCAGGACTTTTCGTCCCCCAATGAAAATTTGTAGCTATAATAAATAGGTAAGCTGTCAACCATAATACAAAATCACCAGTATTGTGCTTGTCACTTTAATTCGCTTATTGCGTAGGAAGAATTTCTAAGATGATTAAATTTATGTCCGATTTTTGCTTAAGCAAATCGAGTTGATTTAAATAGGGAAAGGTACGTGATTTTAAAAATTTCAAAGAATTGCAAAATAATTCTATTTCTAGTATGTAATAATAATCTACTTAGAAAAACCCATGAAATAATAGGAACGCTTAGAGACGAAAATTTCTTAAATTTAATTACCATAAAATCCGGAGTATAACGAGCACTTAACACAAGAAATGATCGAAATTCAAGGGTTCGCGTTATACGCCGTGAAATGAAAATGATAGCTTTAAAAATAAAAAAAGATGAGCATAAAAAAAGTTGCCTTTCTACATACATCGAAATACCTTTATTTGAAAGAAATGACATTCCTTATGAACTTAAAGGGTTGTAATTCTAGAAATATACTATTTTTTCTAAAGCTTTTGCAATAATACCCTGAATAAATTACTTCAAAACTTAACAGCAAACAGCATTGCATACTTTTTACGAAGAATTCTGAAATGTATTAAGTGCGCGTTATACGGCTAATATACCCGTTTCTTAAAGCGAAAAATGCATTGAAGGGAGCACGTTTTCAATCTGTCGATGAGGTGAAGGTAAAAACGGCAGACTTACCGAAGATCATGATACCTAATGAGCCACAGCACTGTTTTGAACGATGGAAAACTCGTATGTAGCTATGTATGGATAGGGAAGGGAAGGGAAGTATGTTGAAGGGGATTAAAAGATATTTGTACATTGTTTTCAATAAGGCTAATTTTTAAGACTAATCCGGTTATTTAATTGTCACAGGGGGGCAATATTGTAAAGTATGGCTTTCAAGAAACAGCAACACATTTTGATTATTCGTAAAAATATCTTAAAATAACTTAAAAAAGTAATACAATATCTTTAAAAAAAATGACGCAAAACTTTTTCTAATTAAAACTTATATTTTTGGTATTACAAATAGTTCTACTAAAAATACCATTGACAAACATTGTAATATGTACTATATACAATTTATAAATGTAATTAAAAAAAGGATTTGAATTTAACTTTTTAAAGCTCACTTATTTTTTAAAAAAAAACCCTACAAAAATCAATTTTTACTGATGAAAAAACATTTCAGAAAATTCATTTGGCTAAAAATACAAAAAAAATTTTACGATCAAAATTTTAAATTTGAATTCCGATCCATATTGCAAATAAGAACCAAACATTGCAATCTTGCACGTACATCGACTTTTATTATCTTTCATTTCGAGTAGCTGTTTCGAAAAAAACATCAGTAAAAATAATTATACTTTTTCAACAAAATAATTTTTTAAAAAAATTATTCAAAATTTTCTTTTGTGTTATAGACTTGAAAGCAAGGTGCAGTACATGGACCAACATCGCAGTTATTATACATGCAACAACTCTTTTATCTCTTTGCTCTATCTCTTTTAGCATAACACACAGCATCTCTTGAGAGAGCTTTTTTTTATGTTGGAACAAAACTAGGAAAATATGACTTTCCGTTAGTCGTAGAATACCAGAAGTTTTTGGTCCATCAGGTTTTTTTATATTTGTGTGTGTATCGCTATGATAATTTTGTATAAGTCTTTCTACTAATTTGGTTCTCCTATATCCTATCCACTTTAAGGTACTGTTGTGAACCCTTAATTAACTCCTCCATGCAAAATCTCGAAAGACTGGAACTTTTCAGAACCAGGCAGTGCGCCTTATCACCAGTGCTGTAAAAGCAACCAAATTCGACTGCATGCAGTTATGTAAATACAAATTACAGACCTATTCGTATGATCATCCAGGAGAGAGCTGTTTTGCTTTGGAAGACAATTATCAGAACACAGGGTTGCCTGGGGTGAGGTCTCCTATGAGCCTAATCGGAACCTGAAGTCACAAATCAGTTTAGTGCAAGGAGTTTATGAGGTGATGGAGTTTAGGCCTCAATTTTGAAGCTTAACAGTTTCTACCTCCACGTAATCCTGTTGTAAACAAGGCTTTCTCCCTTCGCCTTGACTCAGGGCAATAGGATTTTAAGGTCGACATTGGCGAAGTTTTGGCATATGAAACTTCATAGTTGCTATCCGGAAGATGATTGGTGTTGCGAGTTTATACTGATGGCTCCAGATTGGGTGACTATCAACGCTGGTGCAGGTGTTTTCTGCGAGTTATTTTCTTTATATACACCCATCAGTCCTTTTAAAACTGCCTTTGACTGTGAAATAGCTGCCATTTACCGAGCCTTTTTACAACTACAAACTCGGTTAGAACAGTTTTCAAAAGGTAACGTTTTTTTTACTAGACTCTAAAGCCACCCTTCAAGTTATTGTCTCTCGGTGATTCCCGTTCCTCAACTGTCGATTACCGTTCCCATCTTCTCAATTGGCTCACCCGTAACGACAAATGGGTTGTACTTCAATAGATCCCTGCTCATTGGAGAGTTCAGGATGAGACTGCTGATGATTCGGTTAAAAAAGCCTCAGTCTTCCAAACATCACACTTGTCTCCCCTTAATATGACCCCATCAGGTCAATTTCTAGGAAGACGTTCAGTTCCTACTCTTTTCAAGAATCAGGGCTTCAATAGATTTGTGAATGACACGAAAGACGAAGAAATAAATTGTTGCGATGTTTCGTCTCATTTCCCTTCATGTCTGTGTCTACGAGCACTTCCATCGTATCAATGTCGTACCAGACTCTCTGCTGTCTGCTCTGCATGAAATCTGAGAGGATATGGACCTCTTGCACCTCCGCAAGTCTCTGCCCCGAGTTTATATATCTACTGGCGTCATTTTCCCCCTTGTGTTTTGTTTGTTTATGATGCTCAGTTGTCTTGCAATTTGCCATTTGAAATTAAGAGGGAAAAAAACTAATTTGGTTCCGAAATCTAAATATTTTTTCCACTTCAATATTTTTTTAATACAAAGCATCCGTCCCAAATGCTGATGTCTATCAAATGAAAAAATATTCTTTATATATTTATTTGAATTTACTAAAAACTTTATTTAAATTTACGAAATCACGACGACAGTTGACATTCAGTCTCACGAGTGCAGATGATAGCTTATATTCATAAGAGTGAAAATTATAGCAGCATAAAATACGGCTTCGCTCGAACTAACTCGATAACGCATATTAAGGGGTTGATTGTTTGCTATTTACAAAGACACGAAATAAAATTAATACAGAAAAAAGGACGAATCATTCAGTTTTAAATTTATTTTTAAAAATTACGATTTACATATCACACAAATTGACAAAATTATAGCACTGATTTTTAAATCTAAATAACACAAAACAATTATACACACATTGAAAAAAATGTACAATGCATAAAATTCAATCCTTTTGTTATTGTTTTAAAATAATTTTGGAATTCTAACATAAAAAGGTACACTTGTTATTGGCAGTGTGATTCACATTGTGCATGTTTTAAATATTCTTCATCACAGATAAACTGGACGTTCTCTGAAATTATTCACTTGCTTTTCATCTTCACTTTTCTTTTTCAAGCGTTCTTCAACACTCTAAAGTACAAGAAAAGTCATTGAATGGTTTAAGAAAAGTCACAAATGCATGTAGTGTATTACTACTAATAAGCGAGAAGTTTTAATACAGTTATAAAAAGTATTGAAGTGATAACTTCTTTACGCGCGTTTTGCTGAAGAGTTAATCTAAATTAAGCGTCAGATTCGGATGAGTTACGCTAATCTGATTTATTCGGCTCCAGTTGGCAATCGTGCTCGGGGTCGCTTAGTTTTGAATTGAAAGAGTTTTTAGGCATGTGTTTTTTTTTCTTTTAGTAAATATTTCATGGGCACACTTCCCCCATAAATTTTTTTTTTATTTAAGTATTACTGTCATGCAGCTCATAAATTTAACTCTATAACGGCATATTCTATGGATATATCTTTATATTTACAATTCTGTTACCTAAAACGATATTTAGCCCTCGCAACCTCCCCTCGGGTGAAGATTTTCGCAAAACCCTTTTTTAGCAGATCTCTACTTCATGAAAGGAAATTTCAAGCCATCATAGTTCAAAAACGGAAAAAGTCGGTTGGTCTAATTGTTCAAAAACTGAAATATTTTTCTATAATGGCACTTAACCTTTCGCGCCCCCATCCTTGATTTTTTCAAAACTCTTTGTGGATCTTAACTACATGAAAAAAAAATGTCTACCAAGTTAGAAGTCTCTAGGTCTAACAGAACAGCTCCGATATCGTGACGAAGGGGAGAGAGAGAGAGAAAGAGATGATAAATATTTTCTACATAATTTATATATAAATATTTTTAAATGATTGGACTAATTAACATTTATATCGCATATACTCTGATATAAATATATAAGAATGCAAAGTTATTTAAACATTGCCCTTTACAGAAAACTGATTAAATAAACAAATCCATCGCTGAATAGGCACGAAAAAGATATATTCACGCCCGCATGCGAGAATGTTGTAAAAATGTAGTACATCCGAAGAAATGGATTCTATTGCCGGGAATAAATCGAAAGTTTTCACTTCTATCGCGAGGTCATAGGCACACACAACTTTTTTTTGACTATATTTATTGTATAGTTTTTATATGTTTTGAAATTACAGTGATGAATTACTCGTTCATTTAATATGAAACCCATGTAATCATAACTTAAAGAGTTTACTCAAGTAAATTCTTAAAAAATAATTTAATATTTGCTTTATGTTTGATTGCATTGCGACTATAACGAAGCTCAATATATTGAGGGAAACATAAGTCTTATGTTTAATTTGGCTAATAAAATTGTTTAACAGAATATTTATGACAAATTATATAGTCTGCAAATTTTTTACTTCCTGGTAAACACGGAATGTATGTTCTGTGGCAAAATAGGATCAGATACAAAATACTATAGAATTAGTACTTCAGCATCAAATAAAAACCTAAAATAATTGTATTACATAAATATTGAGCAGCAGATTTTTCCATCATCGACATTTTTGTATGGAATCAAGTCTCACACACAATTCAACGTCAAATTAAACTAATACTATAACCAAATCTACAAAATATTTCATAATTGTTTATTTTTCTTTACGTTCATGGAATTTACATGAAATATGGCGAGACTGACATTGTGAGAACTATAAAAGCATCAGGTAGTAGGTGTCTGGGCCATATGTCGATGCGTTTCCCACCAAAAAAAAAATTATTTTTTTGAAAATTGAAGGGATTAGACGTAGAGGACGACCACCTGCACAAAGATTAATCAATGTCGAGAAGGACCTCAAACTACTGGGAATCAACCGGAGGAAGACCGTCTTGACTGATAGGGTCAACTGGAGGATCAGCGAAAAGCTGTTGAGCTTATGAACAGAACTAATTGTTAAAAGAGTGTTGTGTGTGTGCATCTGCTTATAAAAAAAATTAAATTTTTTTACATTAGCAATATATTACATTAATTTCATGATTTATAAGCAGTTGGCCAATTAATACACATAAATTCATTATGTTATTCTTATCGCGACTTATGTTTAGGGGAAGAGGTTCATTGGGACTCAAGGGTTTCAAAGGTCATTAAGTTGTTCAATCCAATTGACTGGTTGACTATCGATCCGAAAAATGTTCGAAATCATTCCCGAAGATTGAGTCTAGAAAATTTTGAGGAACATCTGTTAATTTTCGTAAAAATAGAGGCAAACTAAATCTAAAAAAATCCACAGAAAGCGTAAAAACGTTGCGATAGACATATTCATCTGTCAACCAAAGCTGATGGCGTTCACAAGGGGATAGACCAACAAGTTTCATTTTTACCAAAGGAGATTAATCTTTAGTTCTTGCGTTTAAATGTTTTAAAATGACCCCCTCCCCACGAGAGAAATCTATGTACACCAATGCCCCAAACAGTATATTCTTAAGGCAAAAGTAAAACTTATATACAAAAATATTCTTCAGATGTTTTTGACAGTTGGAAATTTCAAAAATAGCTTCAGGATTAAATATAGCATTCAAAAAATGCACGCACTATAACTGTTACTCATTACGTTATCAGGAATGAAAGTTATTTTCGTACACTGTTATACCATAAAAGTGAAAATTTGATTGTTAGTTATTAAGTCTGTCTAAGTTAAATTTAACTGTTACCTTTCTCAGAGACCTAATACGAAGAGTTCGGGCAATTAATTCGTCTTCACTCAATCCGATTAGTGAATCTTCATCCATAATAAGATCCGCCACATTCATCTTTGATTCAGTAGCAGACGAAGACCTGAAAAAGAATTTATTGCGATTTCCACATTGTATTTAAAATAGGCATGGATGGGGGAAAAATGTTAAAAACAACTTTAGTCTTTAGCTTTTTGAAATCATTCTAGAGCTGTACAAGGTATTACTGTGTGCCGAACCTTAAACCTCTAATTGGTTACCTTGATTTGAGATTTATTAGCATTGCACTTTGAAGTTACTCTTGGGCTATTGGTGACCGAGTTTGTAATTTTGAGCTTCGATCAGATAAGAAGGACAACAATCGAACTGGTATCCTCTCTCCAAAATGCCGCACATGTAACACGTAAGGACATTGAACCTTGACAGGTATAATGTGCATCAGTTGCTCTACAAGGCGAGTCTTAAGTGGTACTAGGACTCGATAAAGCCGGCCACGAGTTCGCGACTCTGCTATCTAGGTCAGTGCTCCCCGAGCACTGACCCCCACCTCTGTGGAAGTTAAATTGGAATTATTCCTGATCATATATTGCGTAGCACTTCGTCATTGATGTTTAATAGACATCCTGATCTGGGGTTTTAAAAAAATTGCCCGAATAAAATTTTGTAAACCATTTTTGGCATGTTCGATTCGTTACTTCATCTTCTGCAAACACGGCACACAAGTTTTTTTTTCTTCATCGCCTTTCTATTTTTGGAACTCACGCAACATACAATGTATTAAGTGCACTTATTCTTCATTCATATGAACAGTTTTACAGCTTAAAAAAATTAACTAAAATTAAAAAAATTGTATAAATCATCAATCGTATACTAATCTGTCTGAGCTAGTTTCAGCCGCGAATCCGTATTCTTTCTAAGGATCGACATTGCTTAAAATTTAATATTAAAAAACCGACAGAACTTTCCCTTTACCCGGTGTTTTTGATTAGTCAATGTAACCAGATTTATTAAAATCCTTCTGTGTGTCTAAAGTGATCACTCCATTAAATTTCTTGTTCATAAAACCAGCTGAAATAGTAATGAATGAGTTGTGAGAATACAACAAAAAAGAACACGAGGAAGAGAATACAGAAACAATTCAATATCCATTTACATACTGTAAAATCCAGCGTATAACACACACTTCTTACACAAAAAGTGATCCAAATTTACGGGTGTAAGAACGAGAGCCCCGAAGAGAACTTAAGAAAAAAGATGAACATAGAAAAAGGAACAATACTGTTTACATAAAAGAATTTGCTTTTCTTATGAACTTAAAGGATTGTAGTTCTAGAAGCAAACTATTTTTTCAAAACCCGAGGATAATACTTCTATTAATTGACATCATAAGAGCACTATATACGTACATTCCGGGTTTCTTCGAAAAAAGGGAGTGCCAGTTATACGGCGAATATATCTAAAAATTTAAAATCCGGCATATAATACACACCTATACTTTCAAGCTAAAATTTTTCAGTCATTCTATCTGCGAACCCTTGATCACACGGCATACATAAATGCAATAATTCTCTCTGTTCCTACCACACCCTGCTCAACATGGGAGTATATATATTGTAGGAAAATTATGGAATTATAGGGATTTGATGAGATTCCTAAGGGAGATGATCACTTGACGATAAATGTTAAAATAGCGTCTCTTCAAGGTCATTTCCCTGAGAAAAGTAAGGGATTTGAACGAATCTCCGAGTTGTTTCAGTGAAATGAAATATTGTCAAGAGTTTAAAAGAGTTTATTTAACAAATAGGGTGCATTATTAAACGTAGAAGTAATACAACAATAGTCAATGAAATACAAATTATTTATTCGAAACTAATTAACATATAATTAGAAAATTAGGCTGGTATTTTTTGACGGATAACATCTTTCCTCTCGATTGCTTACGCAGTAAAATTTCAATCCCTATGTTAATTCTACGGTGCCATTTTTTTAAAACTTATATTTAGGAGATCGATAGTACTACCTACATATATGGTTAGGAAGTACAAGATCTCGACCCCCCCCAGGTGTTTCCCCCCTCCTAATTTTGCCAATACAAATCCTGACTAGTTTATTTCACTGAAACAGTTCAGGGATTGGATAAAATGACTTACTTTCATCAGGGAAATGACCTTGAAGAGAGAAACTTTATTTTAACCATCTCCCGTCAATTAAATATATCCCTTAGGTATTTGATGAAATTCCGAATTTCGCCATTTCCGTGCGACGTACACATTGACAGTACGTATTATCCTTCATGCAGTTCTGCTATATCATGTGGCAAAGTGGATACGTAAATTTGGGATCCTATTTAAAAGACCAGGTTTTCTGGCGACACGGAAAGGATTAAATGTGCTGTCATTAACGTTGATAGTCTCAGGATGAGCAGGGGTAGGACTATCGCATTCACGTATACCCCTTGTGACCAAGGGTTCCCAGATAGCACACCTGTAAAGTATGCAAATAAAACTTGAATTTTCTCTGAATTCTTTTATGCGTCCTTTTTTGCTGTATTCGTCTTATTTTTTCATACAGCTCTCGGAGACCTTGGAGGGAATAACCCTGAATAATCGCAGATATCTATTCAAAGGGAAAATGTTAACTTAATTTATGAAACTTGTAAAAAAGAGCTTATGGGAAGATTTTTAATCATTTTAATGCTGATGGCACCTTTTCCAGAAGTCCTTTTAACCAGTTAACTGATTGATGAGTATACCCGTCTTTGAGAAGTTTCAGGATTTTGTGTATTGACGAGTAAACTAGTCATGCGTAAAAAGTAATGATCATTAGTTATTTAAATTGTAATTATTGAAAAAAAAAGCAAATCATTCTCATGTTTCAAAATGCTTAGAATATTTCGAGGCCAAGCCGGAGAAAAACAAATAAAATATGAAAAATTTAAGATGAACTCGTGTGTTTCCATATGCAAGGGCTGTAACAGCGTATTAGTTCGCATAACGAATTTACTTATGTGCGATAATGTTTTAAATGTTAGCCTAAAAGGGGCAATGGCATAAGTCAGAAAGTTTATTTATAATAGGGTTCCTTCAGGTATGGTAAGTCATGGGGCAAATGCGTGACGCCGACCAGGCGCTGAACCCAAAATGATAGTTTCTGGCCCGGAGTGAGTGAGTTAATATTAACGTCGCACTGTTCAGCTACATGAGGGCTTTTGGCGACGGACCACGTAATTTTGAACCATGGTCAAGTGACGTGGACGACACCTGAGCTGGCACCCCTCTCCTAACTACCACACCACACCCATGGGAGGATGTTTCAGCTCTCTACAGATTTAACGTGCATCGCTGCCCTACACGGCGGGTCTTTAGTGGTACTGGTATCAAACTCATGACATGCCTGCCATGGTTGGATACCTTAACCACTGGGCTACCGCAGCCCAGTTTCTGGCCCGAAGTTACCTAGATATTGAGCGCTGTAAATGCCAATTGTTTGCTGTTAGAACCATGTTCCAACAGAGTAATGCTGCCAAAGAAACCGTTATTTTATTGGGGGTGGAAAGGCAAGGATGCTTTCTGGTAAGAGGACAGATCAATCTTGCAGCACATACTCCAGAACTTTCTTAGTGTCAAGACAGGCAGATAATATTTTGTCAGCAAGGAAGGAATAAATCAGTGTGGTTTTAGGTCCCTCAGTCCGAGAATTTGACGGTCACTAAAGTTAATAGATTTCTATAAAAACGGTAGTAATATGTATTTAATATACGAATACGCTGACTAAATAAATATTAGTAATAAAATTGGCAACTTTGTAAAATGAACCCATCTTTTTTATCCAATATTTTAACAGCCCAACTTACGCAGCGAATGATGAGCATACTCGCCATTACTCGATTTCCGTGACACAGATAATTGCGCACTCTCAAAATAGAGTGTTAATTGTAGTTAATTATCCTTGCAGATATCTATATAACTTAAACAAAATTAAACTTCATTTAATCTTTATTTTCTCACCATACATATTTTCGCGTATAAAATTATAAACAGCTTATACTTTCTCTGGAAAGATAACCCATCCTTTGAATTCCAAACCTACTGTTAAACTACTACTAAAGTTGCTTTATAGTCATAAGCCGTAGTTTCCCATGCTTTCCTCAACGTCCCACTGTTCAGCTGCACGAGGGCTTTTACGGCGGACCACGTAATTTTGAATCATGGTTAAGTGACGTGGACGACACCTGAGCTGGCTCCTCTCCTAACTACCACACCAACGGGTGGACGTTTCAGCTCTCGACAGATTTAGCGTGCATCGCTTCCCTACACGGCGGATCTTTAGTGGTATTGGGCTTAAACTCATGACATGCCTGCCATGATCCGATACCTTGACCACTGGCTACCGCCGTCCTCATAGTTTTTGTTAGTTTACATCACTAAGATGTTAAAAACTCTGTTCATGAACGAATAAGTTGTTTTTTTCCAAAAGTCTCCAAGCTTCCTTCGAAACGTTACATACATTATATATATTCCAGATTTTAAATGGCTGGGCTACTTTTTTGGTTGGGATTGTGTACCTATATAAATAAGGTTTTAACTTCAGATTGCTAAATGACAACTCTTAAATATAACTTACCACATTCTTTTCAATAAATTACTCGATGAAATACTCGATTTTCTTCTGGCATTTTTTAATGACATTATGCGTCTACTAGAGGGTGACATTTTATTTCTGATATTGGAATTTTCATCAATATTCCGAGAATTATCAAAAACAGGAGCGTAGAAAGCTGAATCATGTTCGTAGTCGACATTAAACTGTTCCTCAAGCGGCATTTCAGCAATTGATGCCATGGATGACTCTTTTCTGGAGAAGTTGCATTTTTTGTCCTTTTGTTTTATGGAACGGGTCTAAAAATAAAATTTTTTATATGTAGCTTTTTCTAAGATCAACTCAAGGGGTAGAAAAAAGTGAACACATTTTTAAATATAATTTGAAAAAAATATTCAAAATGGTAACATTGATTACAATATGCAAAGTGGTATCAACTTATAAATGGATGTTGACAGCATTGTGGCATCTGAATACCTTTAATTAAGATCTTCATACTATACTGAGAGTGAACTACTGACTCTAAAAAAACGTGCTATTTCTTTTTGGTATTCGAGTATGAATTGTGTGTGTGTGTGTGTGTGCTAGACAAATTTAAGACCACAATATTACTGTAAGAGCCTATTTGGATTAAATCGATCTCAAATTAGTCTAAACCAAAGCTGGATAATCTACATATTCCTGGACTATCTACTCCTACTGCAGTGCCATAAGGTCCGGGTTCGAATCTCGGAAAAGGCATGGATTCTTGTAAATGCACAGTGTCTGTGTGGATTGAGATACTAAATAAGAGCTGCAAGAAGTGGAAGGCCACTGATCCCGCGCCCCAAAGTGTTCTCAGTCAAAATTGGGGTGAAGCCAAGCCAAATCATGCTACCACCTGTAGAGAACTCAAAGTTTTGTACCACCGTGCCGCGGATCAAATAGTGTGAGCCGGCCTCCCAAGATACATTAACTTATTTCCTTTTTAATTCTTGGAGTTCGAGGGCTACTTTCCAACCACTAAAAGCCCACGAACTGATAAGGAATGGATCTAACTAATCAGGCGAATCCATATATTTGTGCAAGAAGGTCAATTGCTGGAGATTGTAAGTGACGGTGACCTTAAAGCAACTTCAGAGACAGCAAATCTGCTAGATTTAAGTTATTAGTGGAATATCATGAAATTTCCATCACAATACTTAAATCTCTGTTGCCAATTCTGACAACCTACACTAGTGTGAAGCTGGGTTTTCTGTGTGACAGCAACCGAAACAAAGTAACGGAAAAAACAGGATATAAGTAACACATTTCAGGTGTCATTATCTGACATTACCCTCAGATGGAACCTTCTTTTTGCAAAAAATACAAGCGCGCGATTCTTTGGTTCAGCGTTCTAGTGAGTAAAAATGTTAAATCACTTCATATCAATTTTTTGGTGTAACTGTATTTTATTTTGAAGGCATGTAAACTTTCAAATCAAAACAATCTGAAATGTAAGCAATTAGTAGGTCGTGGTAAAATTATCAAACGTTGACCGGTCCATGGCGATACAAAGGTTGAGAAACGCCAACCTAAACAGTGTCGGTTTATCCATTGGATGCTTGGGGCGGGCACCTAGGGTCCCAGAGAGCCTCAGAAGGGCCCTGATAAGCTGGACTTGCCACATTTTCTGGTTATAAATTTAGATCCTTCAGTGACAAAGGGGTATGTAGATCTACGCCCAGAATCCGAAATGGGCTTAAATTGGCACTGAACCTAAATTAATCCGACTATTCAGGGAAAGGACTTAATTACATTGATATATATTTAAATGGTTAAGTTCCAACCGAAAGATTTTAAATACATTTGATACTTAAACAATAATTATCAAAGTAGATACTTTTGCGATAGCAGAGAGTATAACACATGTCTGACGAACGCCGAAAGGAGGTTTATTTTCTCACCGGTGGCAACGGGAGACGTAGGGTGCTCAAAGGAGGAGTCCTGAAGGATGCTTTCGGAGGAATCAGGCTGATGAAAGCGCTCGCGTTATGTTTTTAAACATCGATGTTCAGATATATATAGTAATAAGCTTTTGCTTACTAAATTGAGAAGCACTCGTTGCCAGATTGATTTTATATACTCGATCTATTCAAATGGTAAAAATCCAAAATCAAAATACTACAACTTCTTTCTGATTAATTAGATAATTTTCCGGTTATTCAGTTCCAATGCAGATCTATGAAGAGTAGAGATAACCAGAGTATAAGTTACATGACTAAGTCCTGCAAGACAGCGTTTCTCAAACTGTGGGGCAAGCCCCCTTGGGGGGCGCGAGCATATTGAAAAGTCGAAAAGAAAAGATTTAAAAAATTACTAATTTACTGAAAGTAAGCAAAAAAAAAAATACATTCTGACATAATAAAAATTAGAACACATTAACACTGATATAATACACTTATAAAAGTATCAGAACTGCACAATGTGTGTTATAATTAATTTAACAATACTTAGTTAAGGCAAATTTATAATTACCAGTGACCCCATGGGCTTGTCATATGTAAAATTAGATACAAAAATTAACAATTATCTTAATTTGTATTGTTTATAATTAATCCCTTAACTGCTGGTTAAAAGTTACGCAATACTCTCCCCCAATGACATCGTTTTCCAATAAGGAGTGCGTATGTAATGTATTGGAGGTAGGAAAGAAAAAGAAAATAAATAAGCAAATCCTCTGAAATAAGCAAATCCTTCGCAAACACTGCTTTTATTGCATTCCAAAGCCTTCGGAATAATTTTATGGATAGCAATGCACAGAAAAAAATCGTACTTTTGACAGGCGTATATATACGTACGGGGAAAATAACGTTTTAGTTCAGTGAGACGTTTATAAGCGCGGATGGAACTTAAGAGGTTTAAATCCTATTGCAGATTTAGCATCAAAGTATCGTGTTATTGAATTCAATACATTGCTATTGTATGGAGGGGGCGCAATGAAAATTATGATTCAATATTGGGTTGCAAGTATTGAAAGTTTAAGAACCACTGCTACAAGGATTTAAATTTACTTAATATTAATTTCTTTATATTCCGTACATCTTCACTACCAAATTTTGCAATTTCACCAGATTTTGCATTTCCAGATTTCGCAATTCGTTTTAATCTGTCCACAGGGCCGGCGCTAGGGTTGGGCGAGCCGGGCCCCTGCCAGGAGCGGCAAATTGGCTTTAAAATTAACTAGTTTAAGAAAATAAACCAGGACACACACATTTAAATCTTATAAAAAATTAAAATGTTGAAAATAATATATATATTAATAATATATCTATGTTTACGAACTCTTAAGTATTTTAAAAGTCAAAATATTTGAAATTCACACACAAGGACACCGCTAACAAGCATAATAAATTCTTACTTAAAACGTAAACAAAATCACTCCTTTTATTATAATTTAAATAAAGGAACATATATACAAAGTGCTGTAATAAAATTTTTTACCGTGTGCCTTAATTTGTCGAAATATGTATGAAAATGCGGGCGGGCGCGAAAAATCAGTCATGACAAGTTTTCACACGCTTTTATCCGTGACTATAAAAGGAAAAAAAAGCAGTTCCATTGTTTTATTTATGGAATAACTGCATTGCAGATTGTTTGCGAGTGAAGTAGAGTGAGTTATAATACAATTACTATTTACTGGGCCTTTTTTAAACTTGTGTTATAAAAGTAAGGCGAGAAGAATAATTAAAAAATATTCAGTTTTTCTCAAGAAATATTTAAATAGCTAATATTTAAATGTGTTTCTTTTTAAAAGAGGCTTTTTCATGTATTTTTAACCAATTTCAAAGAAGGAGAAGGCTATCACTTCGATCATTTTTGTTTGTCCGGCGATTACTTCGGCATATCTAAACCGATTTGAATGATTTTTGTTTGTTTGATGGGGTATGTTGCCGGATTGGTACTAATGTTAAAAATGTAGTTTTAAATGGCATCCCCCTAATTTTGGAGATACCATTTAGGGGTTGACAAAACATAAAATTTCCGAAATTAATTAAAATTTAATGGGAATAAAGCTACTGGGAATCCAAATAAAATGCAAAATTAAAACTTATAAAAAAACTACCGCTTTTTTTTTGCATGTATTTTTAACCAATTTCAAAGAAGGAGAAGGCTATCTTTGGGGTTAACATTAAGGGTAGAAATTTTTTTTAAAGTTTTCGATCAACTAAGGCTTACATTCCAAAAAAAAAAACATGGCACCCGATTTTAAAAATAAAGGAATTTACTTTACATTACTTCAGTGAAGTCGGTTAAAAATAATTTTATACTTTTTAGTGCTTTTTTTTCCCAAGTCTGTTCTATTTTTTAAAATTTTTTTATTAAAATAGTTTTTGAAAAACGCCCAATAGAGAATACATTAATCCATTGATATAAATCAGGAGTCTTCAAACTGTATTCCACGGAACCTTGGGGTTCCACGAGGCATACCCAGGAGTTCCGCGAATCAAAATAAAACTTCGAAGAAAAAAAATTAAAAAGGTGTATACAAAGTATTCCCTTTTTCTATGGTGCCTTAAGAGTATTTTTTAACGAGTATTCCTTAGTTTTTAAAGCCGTATTTCACAACGCTGATCCCATGGGGAAAGAGAGAGGGTTTGGCATCCGGTTCCTTCTCTTTCAACTAATTTACTATAACTTTTACTTCTTTGTATGCGTGAGTTTGGGTACTATTGAAAGAGATTTTGGCAGATATTAGTCTCAACAAAAGTGATGAAAAGCACAGTCAAGTTTTATGAATGAAACGAAAGGAGCAGAATGACCCTGAGGAAAAGGTCCTTTTGGAAGAAAACTGAGGGAATCTTGTGTAAATTTGGTTTCCGAACTAATTCTTTTTTAGCTTCCTGTGCTTATGCCGACAAGACAAAGTCGTACAACAAAAAAGGTAACAATATTTACATTTTCAAATTCTCTTTTACATTTTAAGGTTTAATGCCTGAGAATTTTAATCATTGTGTAAGATAAAGTGAAAAAAAATTATTTCGCTGCTTTTCTATTTTATTTATTTTTCGTTTTACATACATAAATGTAAGTGTCATCAGTTTCGTAGAATACTTTCATGTTGATTAACATGCTTAAGTATGCGTGTTTTCGTAACTTGAATGTACCTTAATCGTCTTAAAACATTTTCGATTGACATAGTTATTCAAATGAAAAAATTATTTGCCTATTAAAAAAATTTTCTTTAGTCGCTTATAGCGGATTAGTAGTTCATTTTTAAAATGTAAAACATTAATGAGCTTTTGAGTACATTTAATATTTATATTTGTGATTTAAAAAGCTACTCCTCAAAATGACGTACTAAAGTATTGAAAAGATCTAGATACAGTGTTAAGGTCGAGCACTTGAATTTTCAAAGATTTATAGATTTTCACTTTTCTTATTTTCTAAAAGTTAAAATATTTCTGTTTAAAATGATATATCATGAGAAAATACTTCTAATTATCGTATCTTTTTTTTTTTAAATGAAGCTACTCCTTGACGCGCATCGAATGAGCTCTGATCGGAGGACCTAAGTTTTTCCTTGCATAGGTTTCTGATGAGCAGGAATCCATATGGTGTTCAAATGGAAAGATTAGAGTGTATTGGGCTTATACAAAAGTGTACGGGTACACATCTTTTGGATCTTAAAAGCGAAACAGAAAAAAATGTCAAGTGTTAGAAAAAGACTAAGTGGTCGTAATTGACTCACCGACATTTTAATATCAAATATTCAAAGATATTATAGAATGACCGTTAGAAATAATATCAATGATATCTACACAGTATGGAAACTTCTATTTGAACTGCTTATTTTTATCTTCTGTCTTCAATCGAGAGCCCTCAACATGGACTGTATCCTTCAATTATAAATGCCTGGCACACGTTTCAAAAGAGAGAAGTTGAATGTAACGAAATGCATTATGATCATAAACACATACGCTCGTGCTTTATTCTATAATGAATTAAATGAAACTAATTTTTAGAAATATAGGTGATTATGTTATTAAGAAAAAGTTTACATGGAAAGCCCCAGGATTCAAATGAGTCTGTGAATAACACCATATGATCAGTGATTCCAAGATCTACATTTGTGAAATTAAAAACTCTAAAATATTACAGGTAAATATGGCTATTGCAAGCTCAAAATGAGCCAAGGCCAAAAGATGGTACTACCTCAAGACCGGGTTCTGAGCGGTCACGTGGCACTACAAAGAAGGAAGACCATCGTATTCGGCGTGCGGTGTATCGTATTGAGTCTGTGGCAGAGATTCGAGCTGCTGTTGGTACCGCAGTAACACCACGAATTATTAGAAATCTGTTACTTCAAGGACAGGTACCAGCCAAGCGCCCCATAGCGTGCAATCCACCGACTCCAAGCTATTGCCGTTTGTGACGCCAGTGGTGCCAAGTCGGAGCTCATTGGAGGATGGAGTGGAAATATTGTGTTTTCCAATGAAATCAGGTTCTGCCTTGGTGCCAGGGATGGTCATGTGTTGGTCAGAAGGAGGCCAGGGGAATGCCTGCATCCAAACTGTCTTGGGACCAGATAACTCAACCTACACTTGGAGTCATGATGTGAGGTGCAATTTCCTATGATGGCTGGAACACTTGTTTATTCCAAACACATTGACTGCATATTTGTACACCAGTACAGAATGGTAGAACTGCCATTCACGTACAGAATGGTAGAACTGCCATTCACGAACAGAATTCAACGGAGTCCCCTCCCGAATAGGATAACGCTCGCCCTCATACCACTGTTGTAATGAAACGGGCTCTACAGAGTGTTGAAAGTTACCTTGACCTGCGAGATCACCAGATCTGTACCCAATTGAGCTCGTAGGGGATATCAGTGGACAACCATTTCAGCATCATCCACAGCCAACACGACCATCCCAGTATTTATACAACAAGCATGGAACTCATTTCACAAAGTGACATTCGGCACTTGTATGACAATGCATACACGCTTGCATTCAAAATTCTAGAGGTTACATCGGTTATTAATGTGTAACAGCACATCACATTTAAAATGAATTTTCTTGAATTTAATTTAACCTGTGATCGTGAAAATTTAATCAATTAAACATGTCAGTTACGTTGTCCAAATTCCATTACTCTACAATAATTTTTTTTCGGTGTTGCGATTTTTCCCCTGTCAGTGTATAAAAGTAAATGCAAGAGTTCCTATTTTCACAGAAAAGCATATTAATATTTTAGCATTAACACAATTTCATTATAATCTTTATTTTAGAATTATACGTCTCACCACTTCGTGCTTAATATTTTAAGCATTCAATTAGAAGGGAATGCTGTATAAAAAAACATTGATAGCAAGAAGTTTTTAGCTTAATATTTTAATGCGAGTTTATTTTGGAACTTTTTGGATTAAAAAGAATAAAATATTTTACTACCGAAACTTTACTTTTTAGCTTACGGGTACTGGGCTGAAATATGTGAATATGTCTAGTGCATATTAAACACGAAATCAATGTTGTTCAAATTTATTGGGTACTTATTATATTGTCAACCCCTTTAATTGCGTCAAATTAAAAAACGTCGCGAAATGCTACCAAATTCAACCAATAGTGGAAAACCCTTTATGCGCATATTCAGCAATGATCAAGTTCGCTTTACGCTCGAAAATAATCGGCATGATTTACAATATTATCTAACGCTGCTGTGGGAAAAATGATTAAAATTTATACTTCTAAAGAAGGTGAATGCAGTAGAGTACTTTTAAAAATACGAAAAACAGACTCTCCAAATAATATTTTTAAAATAGTGTTTGAGATTCTTCTAAATAGAACTTGTTGACTGGCCTGTACGGAAGAAGTGCACGTGGAAATTCTCAGTAACTGGCGAAGTCTTTTGATTTTGCGGTATTGGTCCCCGTTATAATACGTAAGTACCATACTTGATAAATAAAACTTTTAATTTAACAATGCATTTCCTTTAAAAAGTACAAATTTTTTAAATATAGTTGAAAATAAAACTTTTATAAACGGGATATACTTACTTTTGGTGAACCTGAGGGATTGCTTATGTTCTTGCTTCGATCTACCTTCATTGAGGACGAGGAAGTGCTAGTTTCGTCTTTATATTGACATTTGCTCTTAATTTCTGGTTCATCTCTAGATAAATCAAGTGATTTAGATCTAATTTTGCCGATTACAGTTAATCCAGGATCTGTCACTTTGTTTTTAAAAGCACTATCATGGTAAGAACTTTCTGAATACCTTTCTGGCCGAAAGGCTGAAAGGGAGGATTCATCAGAAGATAATGGTCTATCGGATGAAATTTTATTTCGACTGATATCTGCATCCGTTTCGTCAAAAACATCGGATGAATCGGAACTATTTCGAATAGAAAATCTGGGTTTATTCTCGCGTTCAAGAAGTGGCTTTATTTCTTCTTTAGAGCTGTCGGACAGTTTAATGATCGCTACAGAAGATCCTGGAAGAATCTTCTCTATTTTTTGTTTTAGTTCTTTCAGAGCTTCTGCTTTTAATTCGCTCACCACAGGATCAAAAGGATATATATCATTCTCGCAGTCTTTATCAAGAATTTGACGTTTTTTATTAATTTTCGTGCGTTTATCAATCCTATGTCCACATGCAGAAGTAGATATATTATTTTTCAAACGCTCTGGTACCTTTATCCTTTTATTTTTAATATCATAATCGCAATTTTCACGATTGTCTTTGAGCAAATCGGTACTTTTTCCGAAAAAACCTTCAATTGTGTCGGGTACTTCTAGATTGTAATTGTGAAAGGGTCTTCTTTCCTCGAAAACCATTTTCCTTGGATCAGGACCAGAAGAGCTTCTTTTCAGGATAGACCTGCACATTTTAGAATGGTCAGGGTCATTAAAATGGAACGATTTACTTTTGTCGAGATTATCCTGCTTCTTTATCAATGAAGTCGGTTTAATTCTTGGTATAAGTTTTTCAGGTAAACTGCCACCGAAATTAGGATTCTTAAGAGAAGAATCGAACACCACCTGCTTTTGACACGCCTTAACATCCCACAGCATTTTTTCACGCTTTTGTCTCCACATAGTCAACGGACTTGGAATATTCTTCAATGATAAAACAGACTTTCGGCGATCTACATTGCCCTTTTTCGAGAGCATGCTGTCTTTAGACGTTGATAACGAGTAGGAAACTGATGTTGTTCGAACAAGGTCGTTGATGACTTTCAAACTACCATCTTTTGAATCGAAAACCCACGTGTAAGAATAATCTTTCTCCTACAGAAAGAAATATTAAGAAATAACATGTAAGTTTTTTTATAAATAAAAATAGTCTGTAAACAAATTAAATAATGAAATTTTAAAGAGAATTTATAGTTTCCCCTTATTTTTAAAATGTTTTCAATTTCTTTCCACACTACATGAGAATCTTTAAGTGAATATCAATGTCGCAGTATGAAGGAATACGAGACTATCGGCGACGGGTCTCGTAATTTTGAGCCAAGTTTAAATGATGAAGACGAGACACCCGAGCTGGCATTTCTCTAACCTCCCACACCATGCCAATGACTAAGCCACGTTAGATTTAGAGTCAGCACACATCAGCCCCTTTTCTTTTAAAGCTTGAACTTATGACACACTAACTACGAGTCTCTGATTGTGATCATTAGACTACCCGTAGTCACGTGATTGTTTTTAAAGGAATTATTCAAATCTAAAATACTCGAATTTTAAATTTACCGATTCGATGGTCTAATTGGATATCTGCATCCTTTTGTCTTAAAAAAGAAATAGAACAAAGCTCACAAAATCTTCGAAATTTAATAATCTCGGGTACAAAACTAGTTAAAATCTTTAAAATAAAATGTTTTATTCGAAATACAAGTCAATTATTAAGTAGATTTTTCGCTTTGCTCATTTTTGATAAAAACCGTTCATATTTTGATTACGAAATTCTCAAATTTTAATCCGTACTTGACCATAATTTTACTTATCTAGACACCTCCTCAACTTTTCTAACATAATATTGATGTTATAAAAATATAAATAAGTTACATAAAATAAAGTTCAGTAAAGTCATACAAATTTTTTAGATTTTCGGCTCATAAAATATAAGATTTCACAATATATGACATATATCGTAAAATCCGGCGTATAATGCGCACATTTAGCTAAAAAAATAAGGTCGAAATTTACGGGTGCGCGTTATACGCCGTGTATAAAAATGAGAGCATTAAATAATAAAGAGGAGCATAGAAAAAAATTAGACTTACATAAATCGAAATATTGTTTATTTGAAAGAAATAACATTCCTTATGAACTTAAAGGGCTGTAGTTCTAGAAGTACATTATTTATACTAAAGCTTGGAAAAATATCTCGAATAAATGACTTCAAAATACAAGAGTATTGCACACGTGCATTTCAGGTTTCTTCGTAAAAAAAAAGGTGCGCGTTATACGGAGAATATACCTAAAAACCAAAAAGTGCAGCTTGAAAGTATAGGTGCGTGTTATACGGCGGTGTGCGTTATACGCCGGATTTTACGGTACTTAACCCGATTCAGAATGTTCACTTAGTTGCAAAGAATTCCCATGGTTAATTTCGTATTTTATCAAAAATTAGTGATAGTCGAACTCTTAGCATTTTGAAATTTATATACACAATGAAATAAAATGAGAAAAGTCTTATAAATATTCAGTTTATGATACGAGTCCTCATTTTTTGAAATATCATTTAACCATAGCAATATTATTAACTATTAGAAATGGTCCTTGTCATCTTGGGTTAGGTCAGATTAAGAAGAGTGCTTTTAAATTAGTACTTCACTCAAAAGCCTTTCCCAGGCTCAATTTTAAGGCTAGCCCAACCAGTTAGTTATATCAATTTAAAGTGAATCTCTCTATTTTAGCTCTAGCTTTAAAATAAGAAATTGAATAAAATTAGTTTTAAATGAATTTGTTAGGAATAACTAATGACGTGGCAGAATTGGTAACATTACAGTGCTGGTCACTTGTGTAATGGCTGCGTTGAAGTATTTAGGACGAACTGACACAGGTCTCAAAGTTTGTTGCTGGTTTTAAACTCAAGAATTAGGCGGTATTCTCAGGGACGTCTTGAGGCCCCTACAGAAAAGTATGCACTCCCTATTACTCTTAAACGTAGACAGTACATAGTATACGCTGTCAAATACTCGTTCAAACAGTGGCCCGAAACAAATGGGCATGACTTACAATCACATCAACCGGCTCTTGACTGAACTAGTAATGATGGTGTATGATCTTAGACCTAGGCCTGTACGTGGAAGACTCATCAGATCATTACATGTAGACATTTGGCATATGCTCCAAAATTCCCCTTTCTTCGGAGAGTACAACCGGAAATAACATTTGACCTTTAAATCATTCGAATTAGCTTATTTGAGAACAAGCCGAGGCCCACCATTGTGGCCAAGGCTCTGGGTCATTTGACATGCCATAAGGTATCGGACTACGTTCGGAACCGTGATTTTGCAAAAGCGTATAAATAGATAATATTTATGATATTTAGTGTCACTCAGATTAGAAAATGCATATAAAATTGTTTTAAGAATAGTATTACAATAATTATTTAAGTACAATATTTTGACAAAAAAGGAACATAGAATGACCCATTTTCAGAATATTCTGCCTTTGCGAAAAATGTTTCTATAGTAATAATATTTTGCCTGTATATAGCTCAGAACTCTGTACAGAGGCTCAACAAGAATTTTTGAGATATATAACCTAGAAGTGGGTTTATCCATGTTTTACGACAACAGAGGGGAGAAATTTTAAGAAAAAACCGCCGATAATTATTTCGATGGGTTGTAACTCTGAAAATAATGCGAATTTTTTAAAAACCATAGTTGAGCCTCTGTACTGAGGTCTGGGCTATATACAGGCAAAATATTATTATAATAGAAGCATTTTTTCACAAAAAGAGAACATTTTTTAAAAAAAGGTTATTCTAAGTTAATCTTTAGCCGAAATATTATATTTAAATAATTTTTTTGTCAAAATGTCCTTAAAACAATTTTATACATGTATTCTAATCTAAATGACATTAAATATCACGATAATTATCCATTTATGCGCCTTTTTAAAAAAAATCACGTTTCCGAACGTAGTCGGATACCTTAAGACATCCTTGGGTATTCTGGTGTCTGAATCGATTCGTTAGCGATTCTCTGGTTTCGATTTTTTGCGTCTCTTTAAAGGTGGATTATGTCTCACCTTCAAAGAAAGTCACGTGAAACAGAATGGTTTCGTTTGGACGCACAATTGAGATTTGCTATTCAACCATTCATCCCCCCATTCCCTCCGTGGAGTGGATTGACGTAAGAACTCACGAGCCTTGATTTAAGCAAGATCAAAGGTCAACTCGCCCCATAATTTGTATCAGTTTTGTCCTTTTCTAGATACTTTCCCGAGAGAGATTAAATGATTGTTGTAAATTTTTAGTTACTTAACAGGAAGTCAGTTCTTCAGAGGTGACCCCCACAAATTCAAATTTTGAAGCTAAAGAATAGCATCGATTCTGTTTCCATCTGCTTATATTATTTTTAAATATCAAACTAGACCCACACTCTAATCTACTCCCGATTCTAGCCAACATTTTTACAATTTGACTTTTGCAAGTCCATACTTCGTTCTTCAAATTGTCTCATCGCATTACCACCCGAGATCATTTATTTATAACGCCTTCTGAAACTACGAGATGTGTTGGCGACGGGATTTGGTTTGAACCGACAACAGACTAGTCAAATGGTATTTGACTGGTCAAGTGAGTGACTAGATTGATTGAATATTAACGTCGCACTGTTCAGCTACACGAGGGCTTTTAGCGACGGACCACGTAATTTTGTACCATGGTCAGGTGAGGTGAACGACACCTGAGCTGGCACCCCCTCTCCTAACTACCACACCACACCCATGGGAGGATGTTTCAGCTCTCTACAGATTTAACGTGCATCTCTGTCCTACACGGTGGGTCTTTAGTGGTACTGGGCTCGAACTCGTGACAAGGCATGCCACGATCCGATACCTATACCACTCTGCTACCGCGGCCATAAGTGAGCGACTAGACAAGGGCTATTAGCGTCGGATCTTGTGATTTTAAGCCACTGTCGAATGACAAAGACGGAACCCGAGCACCCTCCTAACTTCACCACGCCAACGGGAGAATGTTAGAGTCTCGACAAATTTAACGTGCATCATACCTCTACACTGCGGTTCTTCAGTGGCACCAGGGATTGAACCCCTGACACGCCAGCCTGAGTACGTGGCCATGTTTGAGAGGTTCAATGTGCATCAGCAGCTTTACATGAGTCTAGTAGAAACTGATTTCGAAGCCACGACTCGATGGAAACAATATTTGCCCCAAGTTTCGAGACCATAATCGCACAGCTTTCAGCAGCAACCACACCACTTGAATACTCGAAGATTAGTTATGTCAGTTTGCTGTAATACCCGATACTCCTCACGATGGTCTTTGTAAAAATTGGATATCGATCGCTATGTTTGACTCTAACATGCCTGCTATAAAGTGCAACCTTTAATAATTAAAAAACCATTTTATGACCGAAGACTGAGACATTCGTCGAGTTCACAAAATGGTTTTCAGTATCAGATTTGTAGCAGAGGGATTATTTGGGGTACAAGATGCACAACAATGTTATAAAATTTAGAGTAATTTCCAAGATTGAAAAAAAAATGGATTTTGTTCAATTAATGCACTGGAATATTTTTCAACATACAATTGACGTTCACTTTATTTTTGAACAAAAATGAAGAGAAGAACACTCAAAATAATCTTATCCAATTACTTCTTTTTAGTTAGAATACTTCGCGCTATGACTTCCATATTCAAATTAACACCAACTGTGTAATAATTTAAGATTTTGCCACGATTCTAGTTTAAGGATTTATTCAGTATATTTTGAATATTCCTAGAAAATTTACTGGTATGGTTAAGTATTAGCCATATTAAGCTTTATATTTGGTATACCTTTTAAGTTTTTAATGGTTGGACACAATATTAAGAAAATGTCCATTTGCGAAATATATTTTAAATACCATAAAAATTACCAAATGGAATTTTACTTTAAAACAGCTTTTAAGTTATATACATATAATTTTTCCATAAGTTATTAATATCTGTTTAGTCCAGCTACTTCGAAAATTACAATTAAGGATGTCTCATCTTTTCTATATATTGTAATCGGTATTTGAACCTCATCATTTCTTCAGCGCTTTCCAACATTTCAAATGGATGTAATGAACTTAAGAAACAGAAGGTATTCACAAAGTAGTTTTTAAGTGATTTCATTCAAACATTCTGTACTTAATGTAATTCTAGTATCTTTGAAATGCATCCATTTTAAATAAGTAAAGGAAAAATCTTAATAAATCATGCAACGAATAGTTAATCTTGTCATCAGAATTCTCGAAAATATCAAACTATTGATTCAAAAACTATCACACGCAGAGTTTTCTTCAAAGATTAAAAATAATTTAAACATGCTCTGTTTATAATCGCTTTCATCTTGTTTAAGTCATAACTTACACATTTTGGAGCAAGTCCACACAGCAGCTAGTTTAAGGCTGTACCGAAATAAATCAAGAAGAATAAATGGCAGTCCAGTTTAAGAAAAAAGTTGAGCATTAAAATAGAGGAAATTACGTTCCAAGACATTTATTCTTAAGATAGGACCTGAAATATCTTTGGGGATAAGTGAATGCCTTTTAGAGGTTGCCCTGTAAAAAAATTATTTGGTTGACAACTTCGTAAAGTATTTTAATTTTAAAAGCTTAGACATTCGAAACGCTTGTAAGGAATAAAATTTATATACTCAAGAATGTCACTGTGGAATATCTTTATCTTCTCTTCCTAGGGACTTTATCGGAAATTTTAAACAGGGATGGTGGGTACTAATGCCACCTGATCGGCAAAGGCCCACGAAATTCATCATGGCAAAGGGCTAAGTGACACCTGTCGTTATCGGTAGCTTTGATCACTATACAGTGATAGAACGATTTAACTCGGTTTCACCCCAATTTAGAGGGACAACACCATGGGGGTTGTCAGGGCCTCCCACCTCTCGTCCCCTTCTACCAACCTCACGAGAGGGCTCGACGGCTATTTAAAGTATCCCCATGCCGCAAAGGCACTACACTTACAAAAATCCATGTCTTCTCCGGGATTCGAACCCAGTCCCCAACGGCACAGCAGTCAGCGTCGCTAACCACTGTACCAGATAGGCGACATTTTAAACATAATGAATAATATAGTGCCGAAACCAAGGCCGAGATGCATTTTAAATCTATTCATGTAGAATAGATCTACATATTAATTATCACCATTTTTGTCGGATTCGAAGCAAATTTTCAGACAGGACGATAATCCCTTAGTGTTTTTAATCTGAATGACACGTTAATACATTAGAATATCAGGAAATACACTCCGATTAATGTCGCTCTCAGAAACAACAAGGGCAATTGTCGAGGGACTCTCACTATGAACCAGGATCTAGTGACAAAGACTACAAATGAATTGCAATTCTGCTCTCCAAACTTCTACATAGCACTAAAATGTGGACCCTGAACATAAGCGTAGCTAGTCCCGACTGGGCCCTGCATCACAATTCTTAGGGTTTTTTTTATGGACATGGCAGGTCTGTTAATTGGACCATTGACAACATTTTACGAATTTTGTTTACACATATTGCGGCCCCTGTGGCTTGGGACCCCATATCCTTGATACAGCGGTAGCTACGCTCCTAACCTTAAGCAAATTTAACGTGCAGCTGTTCCTCTACATAGAGGGTTTTCAGTGGCACCTAGACTCTTACCCACAACTCTACAATGCCGGCCACTAATTACCCTCCTCTTGGCTGCTATTGCCACCAGGTGTTACACATAAAAGGCTTCAACCAAAACAAAAAGTTAAGTCTATGATTCAAAGCTGCTAGGTACTTCGATACTTGACCCACAATCTAACATTTTAAATTCTTTAGTCATTAATTCAAAACCAACAAGTATAGTTACGTAAATTTCATAAAGATTTTCAATTTATTCAAAAATGTAACCTTTTAACTGTTGTGTTTCCTATCAAACTACTGGAAGGAAAAAAAGGAATAACGAAGTGTTGATTCGGATAAGAATATTTCAAATTGACATTCATGTATGATATTTTATTTAATTTAACTGTAATACTACATTGGTAACTGATGGTGAATAATTTAACTCACACTATCTTCAAGTTTCTCTAGAGTTTCTTCTCGACAAACTTCAAAGCATCTTCCGGAAAGAGCAATAATGGCCACAACAATGCAACTTATAGGCGAGCAAACAGAAGCTATGTACGCTGGAAATGAATTTAAAATTAAGGAACTATTGTGCAAAGATCAAAACAAAGCAAAATACGACCAAAAACTTCCAAATTTCATATTAATTCTTATCAATAAATTTATATCTTTGGCTTTATATACCAGGGAATGGCACCGTTGTAGATGTGGCCAGCAAGACCAATTCTACCAATGGGATACTGTAGCTGCAAAAATGCATGTGGAGTCACGGAATGTAGGTCAAGAATCTAGATTTAGAGTTTTATTATAATTTAATTTTGCATTATTTCAAAATATATTTATGTAAGCATAAAAATAAACATTAATTTAGCTATTTCTTCAATATAAATAAATTATGATTGAGATGCATGATACATATGCGGATCTATTAAAATATGAAATAAACATACGATACAAGTTCTCCCTCCTCAGAACAATTAAGCAAAAAAGAATATTTTAATACGAGCGTTATCTCTGCACCACTCTTCTACATTATCGTAATATGTAATCTCAATTTGACACCATTTTGAATGTTCAATTGTTAAACATTGCAGACTCGAAAGACTTTTCGTATGAGAAAAAAGATTTGTTCATTTAGATACAAAGAACTAAAAGCAGAAAAAAATACATGCAACAGTGCCGGTTCATCCATTGGGCGCTTGGGAAGGGCGCTCAGAGTTCTAGGCAGCCCAGAAGAGCGCGGATAAGCTGGACTTAACCAGATTTTCAGGTCATAAATTTCGATCCTCCTAATCTATCCTAAAATCGGTGCTCAGACCAATTCGATCGAAGGGACGTGGTCGGTAATAAAGAGATCGTTAAGGAACCATCCTGCCCATGTGGAGGGCGAATTCGACCACTATCTACCAGAATACATGTGGCGACGCCGGAGAGAGCATTCAATGGATGGTGTTTTTTGGGAATATCTCCATGCGATCCCCACATTGTACCCTCCCGTGAAGAAAGACGTCCCTTCATAATCACGTAAGTTTTCCCAATTTTTTCCATTTTAGAATGTCTTAAATTTCTTTCATTGAACAGTTCAATTTCAGTTTTTATTCATATGGTTATCAAAATTTACGTCATTTTCCCCAGTTCCGTCGGTTGGAGTTTGAAAATCGCGCTTTGGTGCCATTTTGGCGCGGATAAAAAAAATCTTCGCCAAAGGGGATTTAATAGGATTTTACCGACACCACATTATGTCAGAGGTAAAATCTTAATTTCACACTTTTGGCGGTGGAGAAAAAAAGGGTGCAATATTGCACCAAAGCTCTCATTTCTGTTTGATATCGGTATACTACTCGTTTTTGGCTTGATTTCGGAGTCGAGCCAAATATCATTGGTTGCCATTCTAATGTTATTGTATTGCAATATATCGCGCCAACTTCGTAAAATTTTACAACTATTGGGTGAAAAAATCTGACGTACTGATATCAGATTAATTCCCATAAATGGTGTCCTGGCTAAAGTGTAGAATAGGTAGCCCCTTAGCGAAGCCAATTTTTTCAGTGACTAGAATCAGTCACCAAACTACCTACATGTAGCGATAGGCAAGAAGAGAGGCGATAGAATAATGAAGAGTCAAACGGTTCAAGTGTAGTATAGGAGGGCCACTTGGCGCTGTTCTTCATTTTGGTGACTAAAAGTGGTCGCCAAGGTACTTTCTTCGGTATTATTTACTATTTTAGAATGAATTCGATATCTCACCATGACATTTAGAAAAAAAATCGCAAAATCCGAAGTGTCCCCTCTATATTACACTTGAACCGAGTCGAACTTATTCTGGCATTTAGATAAACATAGCCAAATCCACAAGAGGTCATCTATTCAACACTTTAGCCGGTGTGGTTACCATGTTTTACGCAACAAATTGTTACTTTTTTTATAACTAGTTTATTCTAAACAGTAATCAAATTGTATTTAAATTTCTAGAGTAATTTACTCACCATAAGCTAAAATTTCACTTGCGAAATCGACTGTTTCACTTTTGTTATTTTCCAGATGCAAAGTCAATTTCTTGCCATCACTCATTAGTAGAACTATTGCTGCTGTGGTGTTAATTGTGATGACTGATGCAAGCAGCGCTGCTAGTATATTTTTCTAGAGAAGAAAAATTACCAAGAAACTGAAAAATATGCCATATGATAAATGCAAGCAAACTATTTTTTTTAAAGAGAAAAGTACCATTAAGCTTGATCAAGAAAAGACAAGAGTAATTGCTTCCTTAAAACAATGAGATGATTTCACTAAAACCGTAGTAGTTTGGTAGATTAACGAATGAAGGAATAATGTTCTAAGGAAGGAATCTGTTCTAAAAGTCTCCAAAATATTAATAGAAAATCAAATACGATTCTTTTAAATGTAGTTTCTATTTTGCAAGAGAGTCTTTATATAGATCAATCTATAACATTCATTTGGGTACCGGCACATAGAAAAACAGACTAATGAAGTAGATAAATTAGCCAAAGCTTCTCCAGAACCTTGGAGTATCATATCTTGGATTGCAGTGCAGGATCTACATAAAACGACAAAACGACAAAAGTAAAAAAGAGCAGAAGACAAAAACTTAAATTATATTTCACACCTTGAAAAGTGGAATAGACAGGTGGCAAGCGATAGATATTCAGATGTTTTAATTAATAAGATGCGAGCAAAGAAACTACCATTGCATGACATTTTCTTTTCAAACAAAGCAGATCCTCTATTGTCTTTGGAATGTCAAGTACCAGAAACAAGTGAGCATTTCATTTTAACCTGTAGAAATTACAAAATTCAACGGAAAATTGAAATTTTTTTTATCTCCAAACACGGTGAATAGTCTTACTCAACAATAGTAAGATGTGAAACAATAAAGATGTCCAAAAAGTTGAAAAATTCGTACGATCTACCAATAGATCCTAAAATATTAATAGATTCAAATTCTTTCGGAGCATAAGATGATGGCCAAGTCTCCAAAAATTACATTATCACTGAAGGAATAATGTATTTGAGCTTTGAACTTACAAATACAGAAGATTTGACTATCCGGTAGGGGATTAACCAGGGCAAGGAGTATTCAGAATATCACCAGAAACTTAATAAAACTTAAAATTCCAAATTTTTTTAAAAAAATTATCAAATTTAAACACTAGCAAATTAAGCAAATTGTGTTCACATCTGATCAAAAGTGCCATATTATGGAAAATAAAACCAAAGACGCGAGTTCATGGGAAAATCCGCCATTTCTTATGCTTGGAAATCAATACGAATGCCAATTTTAAATGTGGAACTGCTCGATTTTAAAGATAGGAAGCGTAATCAGTGCTAGTAGGACTGTGCATATGAACCAGTCCCGCGAGCAGAAGAGATGGATATCATACTGGAGAGGAGTGTAAATCGCATTCGATTTGGTTCTTTTATTCATATTGCACCTTGAAGCAACATGAGGGCTATCGACGATGGATCTCGTTTTGAAATTCAGCCAAATAAAGAGGATGCCACCTGATCCAGAATCGACCTTGGAAGATCCCACATAATGCCAAGCCTTTGTAGATTTAACATGCTTTAGTTCCTCTTCACGGCAGGCCTTCAGTGGTATTACGACTTGAATCCCTGACTTGACAACGTCATCCACGAGTCCGCAACCACTTGGCTACAGAAGCCCCCGGTAAAATCCTAGGAGGACCCACTGCTGTTTTTGGCGCCAAAAATTTTTCGCCAAAAAGCGCCAAATTGAAGGTTTTCAAAAAGGCGCGTCAATGACGAAAAACTCTTGGGAAGCGCATGCGTCAGCGGGGGATGAAATGGGCGTTTCGCAAAGATGAAAACGAATAAATACATTAAATTAATCATTATATAAAGAAAAAAACGGAGAAAAAGCAATGAAATTCATTTTAAAAAAGCATTCTAAAACCAGTGTGTACAACATGATTTACATTTTTAAAAAAGGACGAAAGGGGCGTTTCACAAATATAAAATTGAAGAAATACATGAAAATCATTTTAAAAAATTTTAAAAGGCACTTACCTTACGCTTGCATTTCGTCATGTTCCGTTGGTGGATACACCCTTGCGATGGATGCAAGGAATTCATGAAAATTGTCATCCACCAACTTGTGACCTATTCTTATTAACTTTCAAGTCATTTACCACGATCGCATTCATGCTCTTGCCAAACCAATATCTGGTCAAACGCAAGATAATTATTATAGCAAGTTTGCTTTCGCTAAACCAAGTGCCCTTTCTCACACTCCGAACAACGTCGTGGCGATTATCTTTCGACTGGTTGCGGCAACGCCATTCGTAGCCGTCAACCGTTCCCTTTCGTTCTTACAAACGCATATTTTTTTTAAACCTCGGACATTCATAACGAGAAGCAATTAAATTAGCTTTCATACACCATTCTAATGTCTCTTTCTTCCCCTTTGTGCCCAGGAGCACAAAAGAACCCTGTCGTAGCCTAATTTTCAATTAATTCCTTTCACACGCCATTCTTAACAACCGGTGGAGAGCAAACGAAGTCAAATGTCAAAATGACGTTTTTTCGGAAAAGGCGAAAAACGTTGTACTTTTTTAGGGTTGCCATTTTTAGGTGATTTAAAAATCCAAATTTTTCCGATGAAATGGAAGGGTTACCATATTGTAACCTTTATCGCTCAAAATTTGGCGACAAAAAAATTTGGCGACCAAAAGTGGGTCCTAGGATTCAACCGATGCCCCCCAGGATCATACAGCATTAGGTTAAAAACTGGTTTGACTTCCACAGAAGCTGTAGCGCTATGTAATGGAGATTTAGAGTGAAAAGACCCAAAAAGTTTGCATCTTCCATTTACCAGTGAACAGTAATATTTCAAGACAAACGGTCTTGGAAGAGAACTATTGACCTATGTATAGTGAAATACTGCTCCTCTTCCTTCAAGAAATTCGATTATCCAAGAAATATCTAGAGTATAAATTCTTTTGATGTATTTAAATCAGCCCCAACAAAATAATCAGAATTAAGAATACAAATGTTATCCTAAGAAAAAGGTACTTTTCGATCCCTATTTTTGAAGATATAAGTATAACTTTAATATTAAATGCACAAAGCTATCTTTCCCAGTAAGTTATTTGGATCCACATACATATCAAACTGTATACATATAGGTAAACATTTCCTGACAAGGATTCGGGTATTCAAATAAATAACATCCGAAATGGCAATTTTATGTCTAATTTTATTAAAGGATAAATAAAAATAAAATTAAAATTCATACCAAGTATACATACCATATTTAGTATCACAATTATATTATGCTTGGTTACTTACCCGAGCATTATTTTTCGTCGAAAAAGAATTGTTGATATTCCAAATACTAGCGGTGATTCCATATATGCAGCCTGTTCCAATGTTCTGCAAATTAACATGGATAAGCAAATATTTAATTTTTTTTAAAAACTAAATGCAGTCAATATAACGTGATTCGCATTTAATTCAATTTTAACTTTAGCTTAAGAACTTGTTTCCAGCCCAGTGTAAAATTTCAGTAAATTGACTTTTTGTAGGAAATAATCTTTCAGATTTAAATTTTATACGACTGCTTGCTTTTATACAGTGATTCTTTAGAAGAACTAACTGGCGAATATTGTTTTGTATTTCTTTTCATAACTTACTATGTATTTTTATTCTCCTTGAGAATTTACTAATATAATTTAGAATAAGCTTAGTAAAAATTTTAAAAGTTACGTACATTACTATCATAACCATGGATTTTGCATCGTATGTTTTAATTTTATAGCTATTCTTGTTATGAATTACTTTATATGTTTTACAGAGTTTAAACTGAAATTCACAATGGCAGTTTTAATAATGCATCTAATATTAAAAAAAAAGGCATCTTGCGTTTTATAGATTTTTTTCCTCAAAAGAATTTTATATATTATCGTAAATACAATTTAGTTTAAAAAGGTTACTGAGCAAAATTATTACAAATATTTAGAAGCCTACTATTGTATTCAATGCGCAAGAACTTTTTTCTTTTTAAAAGATTAAATACACGAGTAGAAGATAAATTGTTTATCAGTATACTACTTATATGTATCGAATACAATTTGCAGCTTTAAACACAGAACAATAATGTGCATACCAACTTACACTGACAATTACAGAACAATTTTAAAAATTATATTCGAATTAATGATGCTTAACTTTAAATTCAATCCCTGTAACAAAATTCAAAACGTATTACTCACAGTAGATGCAGTCAGGAAATCTGGACCGGAGAGTAAATTTGCGTATTCCGATCTCAGAAGAATTACGCCAACTAATAATTGAATAACTCCAACTATAATAAAAATGACTGCTGTAGCCAACCGACTACAAGGTTGAGGACAAACACCGACCATCTTGAAAGAAAACGGACATAAAAACACAAAATTAAACTAGAATGCAAAATGAAAGATTTTGAGAAATCTATACATTTTTTCTCCTGACATGTCTTTGTAAGTATGCATCAACAAGTCAAGACGCTATAATAATCCTTATAGCTTTAGTTTCTGAGATTTCGTGACGCAATGAAATTATGATGCTCACTGACAACTTAAAAATTAGTCACTGCGCAGAATGATGCAATTTGTGTTCTACACTCTTAGTATCGTATTATTTTATGTGTGCATTTATGTGCAGCAATATGGAGTAACTAAAGAAAAAATATCAATGATTTTTAGGTAAATTTACTTTCTTTCGTAGCTTTTTGTGTGTAAATCATTTAGAATCTTTTCTTTAAAGTAGTCTTCATTATATGTACAGTAATTTTTTAATTAAAATATGTTTTAAACTGAGACAGTTAAATTCGAAGAATTATTATTATAGTTAAACAAAAAACTTTTAAATGACTATTTTGGAAATAATTAACAATGTATAAAAAATAATACATGAACATATTACTAATTTATTCAAAAGCCAATAAATGTCCCTAAAACATCTATGAAACTTTATAGATAAGTATCTCATTTTTTTTCAATGTTTCTGATCTTGATTTGCTGGTGTTTGATTTGATTTTTAAAACAGTTCAGATGAGTACAAAAGTTTCAAAATTGAATATATAATTTAAAAGCATGTATTGTATTAAATTAACTGAATTTCTATAAAATTTATTAATCACAATATAGTTATTTCAATTGATAAAATTCATTGTTTCTTTAAATCTGTTATGATGCTTCTATCAAAATCGCACAAACATTTAAGCAATAAAATACGTTATCTGAATAAATTTATCGATAATTTGTTTCCCAAAAATGAGATTTTGTATTATATCTTACATGCATCTAATTGCCATAAAATTACGACATCTTTTATTTAGGATATGAGAAACTTAAGTTTATATTATTCAATATCGATAATATAATCTGAGTGTATTATTAAATATTTTGGTCTCTAATAACAGCATATCCTTTTAATAAAACTATGTTTACATCTGACGGTTCACTTAATGTTAAGGAATAAACAAATTTGACTACGTTTTGAGAGAGAGGCTCCATTTTAATACTTCCTTATTGTATTTATCCGAATGGGAAAGAAAAAGCATTTTATACACTTCTAATATCCGTCTCAATAAATCTAGTATTTTTCCAAATACAACTGTGTGGTAATCCTCAGAAGGTTTTTAACTTCGTATAATATAGCGAACATTTGGGCACAGATGGAATTTTTCGAAAATTTTTAACAACGCAGTTATAAACGGATGTACACGTTTCAACGTAATGTATTCATAAGAAAAGCTGGAGACTTCTCTGCGTGAAAATGTGTTCCGGGAATGTGTGGATTAGCTTATTAAAAAAAAAGCACTATCTCAAATGGATATGAAATCATGTGTTATATTAATTTTACGCTACTTGTGTATTTACCCCATGCCACTGCTGACATTTGGCGAATTTCAACAAATTTTGGCAACTTTCGTTAAGATAGTATCTAATAAGTTGGCGTAACTCGTACAATCTTTGGCGATTAATCCTCTGTTAGGCGCGCGAATCTCTCGGATGCAAGGTAAAAATAGTTTCGGTGCTGCATCCATACGGTGGGTTAGAACAGTGATCCGCAACCTCCGGTGGTGACGGGTCGCCTAAAGAATATTCAACTATTGCCATTTTATTTTAAGCGGTGCATTTCTCTCGGATTTGCGCAACTTTCCATGGAAATCACTTTATATTCCGCGTTAAATCCTTTTTTTCATTTTTGGTGTAACTATATTTTATTCTGAAGGCATATTTAAATGTAACTAAATTAAAATTAAATCGAAACAAACTAAAATATAAACAATCAACGTGTCCGACCCTCAACGGGCCGCGGTAAAATTATCAAACGTTGACCGGTCCGCGACGATAAAAAGGTTGCGGAGCACTGGGTTAGAACACGCCCCCTCCTTCTTCCGTCTGCCTTTTGACAGCCGCCCTAGGATTCAGTGTCAAGGCCGAGGGTGATTTCTTGATATTTCGAATGGTAGAGACCATTGAATCTGATAGATACAGCGCGCCCAACAACGTCAGATTTTTTTTTAGGACTTTGTACGGTTTTGTTAATTTTGATTTTTTTCCCTTGTAAAATTGTGTAATTTTCCGCTTTATACGAAAATAATTCGAAACAAGTATTTTGTAATGTGTTTGATTTTTTTTTTTTTTTTTTTGCTGGGAGTTGAGGTACATCTAAGGGATGCCGCATGCCTAGCTAGTGGACATTATTTTATTCAATCCTCAATGTAGCTGGAATAAACTCCCAAAATATCTATATGGGAATCGAAATCACTTAGATTCTCGCGCGCATATCTAGGAAAACTAGGACACGAACTTTTGAAAGAGCACCTGCGCAGACGTCCTCATGCCTCATTCATTTTGACTCAGGATTGAAAAGATATTTGATATATATATACAAGGCCCCATTCAAGATGGTAAATCAAGAAATATCACCCAGAACTTGGAACAGCAAGTACTGTTCCCTCTTATCAGGGCATCAAGAAAATATAATTAAAGTTTTGTTATGCATTATACGAAAAATCCATGTCCCTTAAGCATTGTAAGGTGATTTGTGAAGACTGCAACAAGGCTTCTTAAAATGTAAACAGTGGTGACACGGGGATATATACTCTTTTTGATGTGTTTTCGTGTGTATTAAATATCTCAATTCCTGATTCTATTTTTAAAAAAATATTTTATGACAAATATATTTTAATGTCAAATCTCGCTAATAAAATGCTTAAATCATCTTCAAACTCAAGTATGAGATGATGCATTTGAGAGATGCCGCGCTCCTATGCAGGGCACCTTTTGAATGTACGCATAGCGAAGGGTTTTATCTGACATGCAGTTGCGCAGTATAGCCAAATTTGGCTCTTGCGCCATAAAACCCAACATTCACTCACTCACTGACATGCAGTTAATTTGTGACGATATATCGATGTGTGTCATGGGATTATTGTGTATGTACTAATTTTACTTTTTAAATAACTAGAACGAATTAAATGGTGTATTGGAGTGATATTTTGCTACTATTCGGTTGTAGGGGTCACGAAGCCAAATTTGTAGAACACAAGCTAGGTTTTGACTTATGCCGATCATTAATATTATAAATAGGAGGCTTTGTTTTTTAAATACATCAATCCGTTAATAGTAGTGAGTTTGGTGCCTTTTTTGGTTGGATCTTAATTTAGTGTGTATATCTTTATCGTCAACTTCGCAGATGGGGGCGGGCGTGGTAGCCGAGAGAGGCATAGGTATCGGTTCGTGGCTTGCCTTGTCACGAGTTCGAGCCCAGTACCACTAAAGATCCACCGTTTAAGTTAGCGAGGAACGTTAAATCTGTCGAGAGCTGAAACGTCCTCCCGTTGGTGTGGTGTGGTAGTTAGGAGGGGGTGCCAGCTCAGGTGTCGTCCACGTCACTTGACCATGGTTCAAAATTACGTGGTCCGTCACCAAAAGCCCTCGTGCAGTTGAACAGTGCGACGTTAATATTTAATCAATCAATGATTTAACCGTTCATCCCAGCATGTTAAACTACTAAAATGGAAAAAAATGGGTAAAAATTGACAAACTATTGCATAAACGGGGCCTGCTCTGTACAAATAGTAAATGAACAAATTCTCAATTTTTCAAGTTTGATGTATTACTTTGCTATTCCTTTTTGGAGTGACCTTCAGGATAAGAGATGTTTTAATTTTTACAAAAACTAGAGCCCTTTATCTTAGTTGCTATATGAAATTGCTTAAAAAAACAGTGATTATATTTATATAAAGAACTGTAAATTTTGTGATAAAACAGTGATTGATAAATCTGAAGGTTAAAATACTTCTATTGTTATACAGAACACACCCAAAAAATTTCAGCAAATTATTTAAAAAACTTTTTAAGCAATCGCTGTCCCCGTTTGAGTTTTTAGAAAAAAGCACATTTCGAGTAAAACGCATTTTAAAGTTTGACATCTTATGTAAAGTTATGGCATCTGCTTTTACTAAAACACCTGTAGTTTTTGTTCTATTGAATGGAAAGTAAAAACCTAGGTATTTTTATGAAGCTGATAAAATGACCGATAAAATAAAATCATAAAAAAATTTGTCCATTTTAAAAAAAAAAATCATAATTTTAGGGTAGTCGGATACCCCGTAAGCGCTTTTAAAATAGAATTTACAAGTCGAGCACCTATACAACAAGCCATTAGTTCTAAACGTGGTATACTCAAAGGTTTTAGATGAGCTACTCTAGACTCTAACGGGAATTACGATAACTCTAGAATCAACTATTGATCAAGCAAAGACGCATCCCACATATGACCCTTTGCTTGCATCAACAAATACATGTAATTTAGTAAAAATATCAATTTTCATACAACGTGGCAGAGTTACATCTTTCAAAATTTGAATTTCTTTAAACCATTTCATAGATTTGTTTACAATATTCTGAGGTAGTTCCTCATCCCATGCTATTTTCATTTTCCATATTTCCTGCAATAGTAATTTTGGAAGCAATGTGGACGGCGCCAACATGCCAATGGGATCGAAAACTTTTTGTACAGTAGACAAAACTAATCGCTTCGTTATTTTCGTTATGACGTTAATGTGTCGAAATTCGTGCAACATTTCAAAACATCATTATCCAAGTCCCAGATGATACCCAAAATAAAAGTTTCGCCTGAGTGTTTATCAACACTTTTACTCGCCACATTGCTCTCAAATACGTAAATTAAAACATCCTTTCGACACAATTAATTTAAATTTAGTCTTCTCAATAAATATCTCTATTTCATCAACACTGAAAACACCAGTTACTCAATTATCAACATAAAATGAAGATTTTAACTTTTGTGCAACTTCCTTATATTCAGAATTACAGTTTTCTAAAAGATGCATAATATATGCATTCAATAAGTAAGGGCTTGAAGACACCCCAAACACAACTCGATAATGTCTGTACACTAATTGATTTTCATTGCAAGGGGAAAAAATCTGAGATAATCTCTCTTTCGGTGCAACAGATAGCATCAAAAAAGCATTTTCAATATCGGCTACAATTCCTATTGCATAAATTCTAAAACGATCTAAAATGTCAGGTATCAGTTCAATAAGGATAATGCATTTACATAAACAGTCGTTCAGAGATGGTTTCCCTTTTTCAAGGGCCGAAGCATCAAATACGGGTTGTATTTTTGTAGTCGCCCTATCTAATTTAATCACAGGTCTGTGAGGTAAATAATAACATTCATTGTTCAATTCTACTTCCGGCACACGTTCAATGATATTTAAATCTTCCCATTCCCTAAACACACTTTTATAATCAAAAAATTTACAGTTTCTTAATTTATTCGTCATCCGTAGATGCCTTTTCCATGTTAGTTCTTTGTTACTGGGCAAATTTTCAGAAATACATTTCCAAGGGAGTTTAACTTCATATCTTCCATTGGGAAGAATTTTCATTTTATTCTTGAAAATTAAAATTTTCTCTCGTATTCTCATTTAAGTAAGGGATCCGTTATTCCTAAAACATGAAGTTCCCACAATTCTTTAACACTAACATTCCTTACATGTGAAGACGATGTCGTTAACATAGCGTTTTTAACGTTCGAACTTACTTTTCCAATTACCGTCCATACTAGTTTAGTTTCAATAGCTGTTAAACCCGAATCTAATTCAATTAAATTCCCAGTCAATAATTTTCCTATATTATCAGCCTCAATCAAAACCCCAATTTCCGTTTTTTTACAATTTAAGTCCGATAAAATAATTTCTTTATTTTTTAACTCATTTATAATACGCTAATCTTCAAAATCTTAGAAATAAATCCACATATTTTCTTTTTCGATAGCACTTCAAAACTACATGTATAAGAGCGTTTCAAATCACTAACCTCAATAGAAAATACGCTGTAATGTTTGGGTTTCGTTTCGCGCACTCCAGAGAATGAATTATAGTTTCCTCTGTGAGAGGAGTGGCCTTCAAAATACTAGTAACACTTTCACTAGTATAGCTATTTTCACAAGCGGTATCAATCAGAATTCTAACTTTCCTTTCCTGACCTTTGACGCGAATGAAAACGCAAAGAGTTTGAAAATAAATACTTTGGTTACTGTTGAAGTTACTTGATAGAGAGTTCTCAGATTTTATGGAACAAAATTTTTGATCAGAATTCTTATCTAATTTTGGACACATAATTTCAAAATGAGAATAATTACATTTAGAACAATTAATATTTTTAACATCACAATTTTTACTTAAGTGTCCAGATCTGTTTAAACAAATAAAACAAGCACCTTTTCTTAATAACAATTGCCTCTTTGCATTTAAAGACATTTTTCTAGCATTAAAACATTTTTACTGGGATGATATTTCTCACAAAATATACAGTTATTGATTTTCTTACCTGAAGACTTTTCGGAATTCGCCAGGGCTGATGCAGTCATTAGTTGAGTCGGTTTAACCCTTTCAGTTGGGGGATCTCTTTTTCGGGTAGGAGTGCTAAAACCGGATTTTGACAACTGCACATCTCTTCCTCTTGGACTTCCAGGCGAAGGAAAGTCATTGAATGTTCCAGAGTACGCGATCCTTTGTGTGTGACGTCTGTTTCAGTATTCCATTTTCTTTCCCAGGCCACCAAGATTTCCTCGGGTAAACAGGACTCTCTACCAATGGTGTAAGGAAGTCTCCATATTTTTCTTGTGTTCATCCAAGACTCTCCAATGACAGTAATTTCCCTTCAAGTTCATCATACAAGGCGGGCAAATCAGATGTCGTTCATTCAGAAACAGCGTTCTTCATTACTAAACTTAAAAGTTCACGTACGTAAATTTGTACTAGCAAGTATTCACGGCCGTATCCCTCTTTTAATTGATCAATGGCTTTAGGAAAAATTTCCGCCGTTGCAGGGAAACTCAACACTAATCGTTCTGCTTTCGATTTCGGTTCCACGGATTGCAATAAAAATTGCATCTTGTCTTCTTCCGCAATGCTTTTATCATTGTGAATTTTTTGAAACTGACCCTAGAATACCAAAAAATCTTTAGCTTCGCCGCTTCGGTAGGAGCAACAGTTTCTCGTATTTTCAAATCTACTCGGGAACACATTTCGATGTAGCGGTCACGGTAGTTTTCTGTATTCTGTTTTTCTTCATATCATCTAAATATTCTTGCACGGCATCTTTTAATTCCAAGAGTTGTTTAGAAACAAGATTCTGACAAGTGTCGAGTCTCTGAAATTTATCCATAAATTGAGTTTTCAGAATCGAAAGTTCATTCATATCGATGTTTTCTTTCATTAGTTCGGTTTCAATCTTTTTCAGACTGAGAGAAAATGCTGCTCTCAGCCTTTTTCTTTCCACTTTCAATGCACTCACTTCCATGTTATAGTTCAAAAAGTTCAAAGCTCAATAGTTCAAAATTCAATAATTCTAATTCGGTTTCATTTTCCCTTCCAACCAACAACCCTAGTCCCACCGAGGGTACCACAACTTATGTAAAGAACATCAATTCTAGAATTCTGCGAGCTGCATCTACCCGATGCTAGGCGTTGGTGGAAGTAATTCAGTCTTGAGCCAGTCAATTAAAGTAACTAAGTTCATTCAGAACTTCCGAGCGAGAGTAATAAGTTGAATTGTTGATGGAGTGCCTGCTTCCCGCAGGGAAGCTTAAACTCATGTCATGGAAAAATGGGGAGTGAACATTGGTTCGACTTTACTTTAGCCCAGGGGTGGCGAACCGTTATGGATCAACGTGCCATTTTTTCTTAAAAATTGTTTCATCAGATATGGACGAACCGTCAAATAATTTTGGCTTGAGATTATTGGGAAATTTATGAAACTGAATACTAACAACTCAAAACTCTTTATTTACTACGAAAAAATACCTTTTTCACTGTGCAGTTGTAAATGTTTTAGTTATGCGTACAATTCAATTTAAAGTAACATTAGTGTGACTTCTGTTGTTCCAGATTGGATGACAAATAACTTATATTAGGATTGTAAGACATATCTTTCAGTAGAATGCATGCTGAATTGGAGACATCTGCCTAATGTTTATAAGCAATTAATTATTTTTGTTGTGGTTCACCTTTTCGACAAGAGGATTTGTGATTTGTTTCAAAATGCTATTTTACAGACGATGCTCTGCCTACCACTGTTCCAGAACATAAAACACACACCGCTTTCTTGCCTTTACTAATAATGCCGTATTTCTAAATTCGCCACGTTTGAAATTCTCTGTTGCACTTACTTTCTTGCACTTTTCGTTATTTTGCTGAATAGCCATGTTAAAAAACAGTTAAAAATCGTAAACATAACACAAATAAACTTTAAAATACAGTTGTGTCAGCGAAGTCGGCTATGCTATGCGTAGACAAAAGTTAGAGATGAAATTAAAAGCTAAAATTAAGAATTTACATGATGATAATAAAATTGCGTGAAAATTTAAGAATCATTAGGGTGTGAAAAAATGGTGTTGAAAGTGAGTGAGATTACTTTTAATTATTTAGTGTAATTGTTTGTGTATGTGCAGGAAAAACAACTATGCCGAACGATGGCTAGCCCGGAGACAGAGCTAGTGCAGTCCGCTTGAAAATGCAGAATGAGGAGGGAGAAAAAACGAGCGACGCGGAGAACCCGCTTCGTAGAAATCAGCCCTCTGTCTGAAGAGTCGCCCATTGGAAGATGGTGAGTTCGGATAATTTTGAAGATTGCAGTGGAAACAATATGGAAAAGATGAATTTAGATAAAAATATTTCAAGGATGATTAAAAAGAGAATTTAAATTATATTTTTCAATTCTGGCTATTGCTCTATTATCATGCGAGTCTATTTTTTCAAAGAATTTAATGGTTATTTTCTTGAATACTTTAAGAGTTTTGAGCTTTAGGGCAGATCTGAGATCATCATTTCTCATGAACCAGTCTCCATTTGTGATAATTCTAGTTATTTTATTTTAAGCAGTTTCTAAAATGTTTTTGTTAGAATAGGCTGCATGCCCCCAGATTGGACATGCATAAGTGAGAACAGCTCGGAGGATTATTTTATAATAAGCATTTTGTTTTTAATAGATAAACATGAATTCCGGGCATGAATTCCATGAATGGGTAAACTTTAGCCACGGTAATATTGAAGTTTCTGCGTATGTGTGTTATATGTTGTTTGAACGTGAGACGCGTTTATCTAGGATTATATATATATATATATATATATATATATATATATATATATATATATATATATATATAAAAGAAATATGTATTATTTATCAAAAACAAGAAATAATAGATAAAGAACATAACAAGAAATTACGTAATAAAAATATGAAAGCTGAACATGAAGAACAAAATTATAGAGAAATAAAAGAACTACAAAAAAGAAGAACCTAGCGAGTCAGAAAGCAATTTCGGACTTAGGACCGAATAAGTGGGGTTAAACTAGTTTGAAGGCGCCAACCTTCCCCCTTTGCAACTCGGTAGGAAAACCAAATAAAATAAACAAAGCTTCAGAGAAAGTATAACTCAGAGAGCATGATAAAACCAATCACTACTATTATGTAACAAACTCTCCCAAACTCTTAATGTAGAAAAATCACAAAATAATTATGTAAGAAAAGTAGAAAAAAATACTAGAACAATTACATAAGAAAAGTATCTTTCAAAAAATAATTTAACAAAATTTCTTTTTACTCACAAAGCTTTTACGAAGAGAAACAAGCATCTTGCCATTAATGAAAGTCAATTATTCACCAAGTTAAAAAATTCGAAAAAACATAAACACATATTTTGAGCTGACTTTTAAACCAGCCAGCAAAGACAAGTATAGAATGACGACAATCAAATATGGTAAAATTTGAATTGGTTGATTGTCAAAAATGTAAATTTGCTAGGCTCTAATTTGGTTGGTTGTCAAAAATGTGTAAGATGTTTAAGATGTGTGTGGAAAAAATGTAAACTGTGATATGAGTGTTATGATATAATCTTCACAGCAAGACCACTAACATGCTGACTTTGAAAACCTATTGTTGTGTGGTGGATTTGGAATTAGAAGTAGCAAGACGGTTAATGTATTTGTGATGAATATAAGATCTCAAGAAATTAAAAAGGGTATTAATGATCTAAACAACATTGAAAATTTTTTTTTTATGTTATTGTATTTATCTATTTTGTGGGTAGTTAAGTTATCATTTCTAAATAAAAATTCAAAATGATATTTCTGTAAATTGATATAAGAAAATTACTGTTCCATACAGGAATTTTAATTATATGGAATTTAAACGAATCTCTTTTGTCAAAAATGTTACTGACTACATTATTGTTAATAAGATGCAAGTCTAAATCCAAGAATTCCACCCTATTAGAGTTGAAGTTAGTTCTAAGGAGCTTGAGATAATCAGGGTAGAATGTAATATTTGGTTTGTATTCACTATTTTTACCAAAATTATTATATCATCTATATAACGATAAATTAAGTAAGAATCATTTATAACATGATCTATTTCAAAAAATGTAAATATAGGTTCGCTAAACAATTACTAGCTGGACCACCCTGAGGTAATCCTTTGATCTGTTTATAAAGATTATGATCAAATATAATGAAATTTTCTTTTAAAATGAGGTTAACAAGAATATCAAATTTTTCTTTTTTTCATTGAAGTATATAATTCATATTTATCATAAATTAACTGAAGAACCTTAATCATATCGTCAATATCTATAGAATTAAAAAAGGTCCTCGAAATCAAAACCATGCATAGAAAAAAATCAACATATACTTAGTAACTCTAGCAATCTCTAAGCTATTTTTAATAATTGCCGTGTTTTGTAAATTATCAATTAGATTTTGAAGAAGAGATTGCAAGATCTTCCCAGACTTCGTGATATATGTATTGTATCCATTAGTGATACTACGGAATTTTATAGGGCTTTTATGAAATTTTGGTGTTAAAAAAATACTTGGATATTTAATATTATTTAGATGAATATTCAGTCTTTTGTTCAAAGCTAAAAGACGATTATCATCTTCTCTATTATTGTGAATTGATTTTTGAAATGAATTATTATTTAAAATGTGGTTACTTAATATTTTACTGTAAAAATATTTACAAATTATGGCATAATTAGCAGAGACTTTATCAACATATGTAATAACGAAGTCATTTTGGATATTTACTATTGATGATTTAAGATCTTTATACATAATTTCATTTTCAACAGTAAAATCTAATTCCCGAATTTCTGTTGCCACATAAGATATATATATATATATATATATATATATATATATATATATATATATATATATATATATATATATATATATATATACCTAGGTATTTAGTGTTGCGAGACCAGGGGACGTGGGTGTTGTGTAAATACAAATTAGGTGGGTTTTTTTAATGTGTTGAGAGAAGAAGACGGCCTCTGTTTTTGGTACATTTAATGCGATTTTCCAGATTGAGAACCATTCTTCTCTAATTTCGCTAAGTGTTTGTGTAGAAAGTGTGTGATGAGAGCAAGTTCGCGTTGCTTTGCGCGCAGATTGAGGTATCCTCAGCCTACATGCAAATTGTGGTCTGGCTGGTCGTAGGAATATCATTTACATAGATATTAAGGGGGCAGGGGCTAATAAACTTCCTTGTGGGACCCCACATTATATGGGTCTATTAGTAGAGTGGATGTTATTCCCTCTGATAGAGAAAGTTCAATATCAAAGGTAAGAAGAGATTACTTTGATTAGGTGAGGAGGGGTGTTATATATATATATAATTTTGATCTGTTTATGGAGTAGACCTGTGTGCCATACTCCATCAAAGGTTTTTTGGATATCAAGGAAAACAGTCCCTGTTGATTTCCGATCTTTAAATCCTGTTTTAATGTACTCCAACACCCGCAGAAACTGGTGTGATGTCGAGAGTTCAACTCGTAAGCCATGCTGCTGGTTAATGAGAATATCATTAGCGTTGAGATTTAAGCAGAGCCTGTTTTGAATAATTTTCTCAGCTAACTTACTGAGAATCGGAAGCAATGAGATGGGTCTGAAACTTTCTGGTAAAGTTGGATCCTTACTAGATTTCAAAATTGTTATAACTGAAACTGTTTTCCAGGCTTGTGGGAAGTAACCTACTTTTAGGATATTTTCAATATTGTTAGTAATTTGAAAGATAGTGGATTTATTAAAGTTTCTAACCCCATTTTGTTCGAAATTCCTTCCCTTCCAGGGGTTTTCCTAATTTTTAATTTATTAATATAGGTAAGAATTTCAGAGGGTTTAGGGTTAGTTGGGTTATCATCGAAATTGTTATCGTTAGTGAAAAATCTAGAAACCAGCCGTGTGTGGTTTTTGTCGTGTTGTGGATTGGAAATGTCGTTCAGTTTAAATTGATTTTCGAGAGAGTCCGCTAATGTTTCAACTTTTTCTGTGTCCGAATATGCTATGGTGGTGTGACCTTTGAGTGTAGGAATAGGAGATCTCTTCTTCTTGAAACTTCTGGCTAAGCCCCATAAGGAGCCGTCATCATTGTCCACTTTCCACTGTTTTTGAGTGAGGTCACGGACTTTCCTGTGAATTTTGTGTTGGAGTATATTTAGAATTGTTTTATCTGATGGGGGGGGATGGCGAGTATATTGATAAATTTTTATTTCTAAGTTTAAAGAGCGTTTTTAAGTCACTATCAATGTAAAAATTATTGTTCGTGTGTATGGGTTTCGAAGCTGAGCTGTAGGCCGCGAGAATCTGATTTGTGAGTGTGGAGACCTGCGAGCGAGAGCAAACACACGTGATTGCTTCACCTCTTTTATACACAGAGCATAATGAGGTCACATAACCTCTTCACAGTTACAAAAACGTGGTGCCATGCAGCCCCTCATTCACACAAATCATTTTTATTCACAACAATCTTACAGTATTAATAGTGTTGCCAATTTTCTTTCAGCTAGTTCATATCGCTAGAGAAACCCCTACATCCGTTTGATATTGTGTTACTTTGAATTCATCTAGTGATATACATCTAGTTGGGGTTCTCCTGTATGTAAAAGCAAATACTTTAGTGTAACCTCTGAGAGCAAACAAAGAATTTGTTCATTTGTTAGCAATCCTTTCCGAGATGTGTTCTCGTTCAAGAAATAATAGGAACCAACCTAACTACTCTTGCTCCACTTGGCATTCTCTCGTAGACCCATTGACTTAAAATATTGCTCTCTGATGGCCATTATTAGACCATTCACAGATTCAACTTTTTTTGTGTGAAAAAGTGCAAGATTTTTATCTCTGAACTCTTTCATTATTTCCTTCTTGTATTCGAAGGAACATCCTATTTTGCACTCGTTTTATCTAAACATCAAAATATATTATCTTTTAAATTTACAATTAAAGAAGTTCTAAATATCCTTTGCTAATGCAAAGTAATGAATACTGAAGATTCTAATTTTTTCGCAACCTTTTTTGTTTTCAAAAATGTTACTGTGTTGTGTTTGTACTTGACCATTCTGCAATAAGACACCCATTTGGCCATCGGGTAATAAAGTGTCCACCTGGCTGATGACCGTAACTGGTAAGGCTTATATTAGTAAAACACTGAGAAAAATATTCTGTGTATATTTTTTTACTAGGTCTTACTTTCGGGGAAGCATGGTATATAACTAGAACTTCTGTTGAGGAAAGTTATTTTTAAAACTAAATCCTTTAACATAAATGATGGATATGTTCTACTTTATAAACAACAGCATTGAGCCGAAACCGAATGATTTCCAATCCTACATTCGTTGTTATGTTTAATCTATAGGAAAACATCGAAATTGAACTGATTTTTTCAAACTTCTAACGCAAGTTTTTGAAACTCTTTTTGAACTATATAGATAATCTTTAAATTTCAGATACAGGGTTTACATTATTTATTTCAGTTGTGACATCGTCGATTGTTGTGAATCCCCATCCTTCGATTCAAGATAAGTTTTATAGTTTCACCAGCTGTTAAATGACAAGTACGACGCCTTCAATTGTTGTGAACTCACACCCATCGATTGTCCCTGAATTTTATAGATCCACCAGCTGTAAAATGACCAGTGCACGTGACCATGGGGTCATTGTTTATTGTCTGAACTCGGGGAGTGACGACATCCAGATGTGTCGCCATAATGGTAAAGGAGAGCCGTCGCCAAATTGACTATAGGCGAAGCCTTTCTTAAAAGAATCATGTCGTCTTTTCTGGTGTTGAGAGAAGGGGATAATAGAAACTCGTGGCGTGATGGACAAGTGTGTCCAGATGTTGGACAAGGCATTATGGCGCCTTGGGCCAGACGGCCCGGGTGGGTATTGGTGTGTTAAGCGCAAATAGGACGAGGGAGGCCGAGAGAGACTTTTGTGACCTGCCAATAAGAAGGGACGAGGGGCGTGTTGTGAACTCACCCCTGGTGTTTAAAAGGTTTTTTTTTCAGGAGACGAAAAAAAAAGTGGGGAGAGGAGCCCGACCCTGGATGGAGAAAAGGAAAAAGTCCTGCCCTGGACGGAGAAAGCATGAGAGGAGAGCCAAGACGATGAACGCCGGTGGCGTTGAAGAATAGGAGAGACTGAATGCACGGGTTTGGCACATGAACTGTAATCTATTGCTTCACTAACAAATTGTTTAGAAAATATACAATAGTTTTATTTTCAAATTATGCTGTGACAGTTTATTGATGGCTAGCTACTCACGACGTTACACAGTATCTTTTCCTAAATACCTTGTTAATTTTTTTAGCTGAAAGCAATCGTGATTTTACTATAACCAGAAGAAAAGGATACTATAACGACTGCAGCGTTCCCATAGTAAGCTTTACGGTAGAACTTTTCGGTAGAAAAATAGTCAAATTTGAATAATTAGTGTTGATAGTGATTGTCGCTAGTATATTTTTATAATTTTTTTTTTTTGGAGCTTTGACCTTTGTGTCTCATGTTGTAAAAATAAATTATCTGTCTGAACTACAATAAAATAAATTATTAGCTTAAATTAGTATACATTTAATATAAATTCTTCCAGAAAAGAAATGTCTTTGATACAGTTCTAAATTGTCAAATTTTAAAAAATATTTAATGTCAGTTTGAACTGAATAAAATTAAACATGTTATACCAATTTGTTGTTTTACTTTGGCAGCAGTTTACCTAAGAATTTATTTGTTTTGTTCTTGGAGAAAGCGATAGAAAATTAGAAACTACCCGGGAAACGTATTGCCATTGTTCTAGTTCTGTATTGTTCACAGCCCCACTGAAAAAATGAGTCAAGGAGGAGTTGAAAAACGGTATTTTGCTTACAGGATTTATATTTTTAATTAAAAATGTTTTTTTTCTAGCTTAAGTAAATTTATAGCAGGTTTTCAAGTATGTGTATTGAAATGAAAATGCAATCCCCCTCCCCTAACTTCTGTGTGAAATAATTCGTATGTGCAGAATATTTGCACATTTTTTTTCGATTACTGACTTTCATGCTGAATTTCATCAATTGGACTATAAAACAGCTGAATTTGAGGAAAGATAATTTATTTCAGAAGTTCATCTATGATTAAAAAAAAATTAAGAGCTAAATTATTAACTAAAACTAATATTAGCATGGATTTTTTTCAGCAATCACTTGTAATTTTATATTAGTGAGCTTTTGATGTTTTATAAATGTATTTAAACAAGACTTATGTATAAAATTCAGTTAAAAAAGTTTTGGTTTAAGTGTAGAAAGAGTGGTTATAGTAAGAAAAAGGAGGATATATTACTTTTTCATAAGAATTGATGAACATTGTTTAGTGTGTTCTTTTTGTTTTTTATGCATTGAAAAACTCTGTAAATATGTATCCATTCTCTATAATACATTATCAAGTCGTTAGTTATAAGAAAGATATATATTTTTTTTGTACATTATAATTTTAGCCTTCAATATAAAAAAAAAGTTACTCAACAAGGAAATATGCTTCATTTCCCTATTACATTCCTTTATTATTTCCTGGTTGAAAACTATGTGAGCTATTGTTTTTTTACATCAATTTACTATTAATTATTAATTATTGTTTTACAATACTTCTAATTTTAAGTTGTGTAGGTTATAACTGTATTTCCATATTTTCTGTGCAATGGAATTTTTTTGGCATAAATTTTTTTGTGTATAATTTTTTCAGATACCCAGCTGTTGCATGGGCAGAAAGAAAAAATCTCATTCACTTGACAATTTTTGTAACGGATTGTAAGAAGCCAGAAATTAAAGTGGAGCCTGATAAATTATTTTTCAAGTATGATTCTTTTTTTTTTTAATTACAAATGTGCATTAATAGCTAACTTGATTTAAATATTTACTTTTTTGTTTTATAAAGTACTTGTTTTAAAATTAGTCATTTGATAAAAGTTTTATAATTTTTCAGACATATTTTTTTTCTCAAGAAAGTGTTTGAAGCAACAAAAAACATAATATAATTATTAGTGTAATAGCTTAATTCTTATTTTATAACATTTTTTTTTGTGGTTCGTAATCACTGGAAGAAAAAAAATGAAAATCATGCTTTAATTTTTTATATTATATCGCTTTATTGTTTACTTTGTTGTTTATTAAATTTTAAACTTTTATTTTTTGTATGAAAAAATAATAATTTAATATTAACTATCAATATTGTTGTAATCAGTATCAATTTTCAATATAGTGTTTTGGTAATTACTCTTAAGATGAAACTTTTCAATAGTAATTAAAAATAGGGATTATTAAAACAGAAGAACTTGAGCCATTGCAGTGACTATTATATAATCACATTATGATCCTTTCTGGATATGTTTGTTTTTATATCATACTAGCTGCATGGCCCAGTGTTGCACGAGCTTCCTCTACTTTTATAAATTTTCCCTTTCCTTCACAAAATCAGCACTTCTAATACTCTTTTTCAGAATGACTTCCCCCCCTCCACCTCTTAGCCCGGCATTGCTCGGGCTTTTTCTTTTCTTCATGACACCAGCATTTCTGCGTGTGTGTGTTTGTACGCGCACAATGTGAATGATTTCTAAAAGTGTGTCAAAAAATTTCCCTTTTTCGAAATTTGTTCCATTTCACTTATTTTTGATTTAAGACAGGTTTCTTTCCCCTCTTTATAGCCCGAACACGTTTTTTTTTTAGTCTAAAATTATTGTTCTATCTTCCCCTCCTTCTCACAGATAAGATATAGCTTCAAATTTTGATGTATGACTTATAAAAAAAATATTGCGTTAGAATTAAAAAATTATTAATGTGAAGCAATAAAAAGAAAATGATTCTATAAAAAAAATATTGCGTTAGAATTAAAAAAATATTAATGTGAAGCAATAAAAAGAAAACGATTCTGATGCTCTAAGAGTAAAACAAAAAACGTTCATCATTTTTTAATAATAGTTTCTAAGAATCTTGAATAATAAAATAGATTTCAGATTTTCATGAATCAATCAATCGTTACATATAGTTAGCTTATAAATGTCTCTAAAATCTATTTTGATCCACAATAATGGGCCATGTACTTTTTAATTAACAAAGAATTCGGTTCACTAGGAGAGCCCACACCCTTGGCACGAATTACTTTGGTTGGCGATAATTGTGCCATCTTGGTAACCCTACTTTTTAAACACTACATATGGCAACCTTAACTATTTCTGGCATTTTTGTATTTTGTTGGTGCTCATTTCGAATTTCATTTTGTTGTTGGGCTCCGGGTTGGCTGTGTGTGTGAGGGAATATACTTTAGAATTTTTTACTTTGTTGAATGCGAATGGTAAGCAAGAATTGATTGAATGGGGTATGAAGAAAGGATTGATTGCTTCGAGTTATGAATGTCCTAAATCTAATGATCGACATGAGATGTAACATGGTCGGCAATAAAACGCTTTCTTCTAAATCGTACCAGCGAATGTATGTTCGATCATTACCTTGCAGAATAAATATGGCGGCGCTCACACGAGCATTCGCTTAGGGATGAGACCTTTAAGGCTTTTTAACCCTCCAACTGGACAGCACGGATTTTTCTGCCCTACTAGAGAGGCTTCGAAAACGGACCACACTGAATTTTTCCTAAGGCCGGGGACTCACCAAAAATGAACCAAACAGATTTTTTCCCCTTCAAGTAATGTGTTCAAAACCGGTAAGGTGGTATTTTTCTGAATTCTTTTCCCCCTTTAAAGGTTTACGATCTTGAAAGATAATTAGAGACGGTCGGGGAGACACAATGGGCATTGAGGGGAACTTTTATGGCTCACGGGGAGACAGGTTCCTTTAGCAATCGTAAAATCTCGGAAGAATTTCTTTAAACCCTAAAGTGTACGGAAATAAATTGCAAGTCAACGAGTTGAGAATTCTCAATTTTTTACTTTACCTTAAAATTCTCAAATGGAATTAAGTTTTTATAATGTATGTCTAAGTTTTTAAAAAATATCTGTAGTATTTAAATTCAAATTATATATTAAAACATTGAGGATAATTTACTGTTTCATTTTTCTTATTTTAATCATTTTTTTTAAAAATGATTATTTTGTTATGTGTCAAAAAAATAAAAAAAAAAAGGTTCAAAATTTAAAATCTTTTAAAATTTCGGACACTTCTAAACATGAATAATTTTTAAGCTTCTGTATTACATTATTTGCAAGAAATTTATATGTATTGTTAAAAAAACCCCTATTTAAATCTTTTAGTTTTTCATAATTTTAAAGCCAGATATTCAGGGCATCTTACATAGAATCCCTTGTTTTGTATTGTTCAGATAACAAATTATATTTGAATTTTGAATGTCTGAACATTAATTTCATTCAAAGAGAACTTTAACTTCAAGTTTATATTTTTTAACTTGAATCTTCAAATAAAGAGTATTTAAAAGCATCTGGACAAATTTACAGTTAACATTTGTGCATATAAATAAATATAAAGATCCTTTTTAAATTCAAGTTAAAAAAAATATATATTTATGCATAATCCCTCATCATTCATGTTCCATTAGTGGTTGACTGAAGAAAAGGTTATTAAAATTTGGACATTTTTATAATCTTAACCATGCAAAACTAGGAATTTTGTATTAGCTCCACTAAAATTCTGCATTGGAATTTTGAAAAGGATATTTATGCATGTCTCACATACTCAGTTGAAAAACATATATTTACCATAAATACTAATAATTTGGATATTTAAAATTATCATTAGATTAATTTTTTAATATATATATATATATTCGACTTTTAATATTTTTCAAGTATTCCTTAAATTTCATATAATTTAATTAAGGACGAGGATGACACTTGAGCATCGCTCCCTTACACTGCGGATTTTCAGTGGTGCTGGGGTCGAACTCATGACACATCAGCTACGAGTCCGTTACTTTGACCATTAGGCTACCGCAGCCTCACAATGTGGTTGAAAACTGCATGTTATGAGTAAAAATATGCTGAAACATTTGATGAACTTATAATAGATTTTTGCATAGAAGATAGATGTGTGATATGCTAAAATGACAATATGTAAAAGTTATGAGAATATAGATGACAATTTTTGAAAAATTCAATTTAAGTTTCAGTTTGAAACTTATTCGTTTTTTTTCGCATTTAATATTAAATAGTCGCAATAACAAATTAATAGTTTAACGCATTCATAGATTATAAAAAATAAAGGTATAAATGACATTGTTGGGAATATGTTTTTATAGTTTTGAATTCAGACTTCTTTGCAGGAGTGTAGACTATTAAAAGGCTGATGTAGAAGTTAGAAAACTAATATTTAAAATATATGGAAAACAATATCTGCAATTCCATGATCTTGACAAGCAGAAGACGGCATTTTTACTTAGTAGGGCAGAGTAAGCATAAGGTAGGAGCTTGTGGAGTAAACAACCAGGCCTCTGCAGTTTTGGCAGTTAATGAACTCCCATTTGTTGCTTTCAGTAAGGAATATAAAAATAACAAATACAAAAATAAGTCATGTAAAATTTTATATATTTTAATAACAATGAATTGTGAACTTAATTTCCAATTCATTGTCACGAGTTGGCAGTAACTACGGTACTCTATCGACGTACTTCTTTATATATATACATATATATATATATGTATATAAAGTACGGTTGATAGTGTACCAATAATTTTAACGCAATTTTATATTTCGTTCTCGTAAACTTTACTCCTTTTAAAACATGTATTGACAAAATACTCTCCTTTTGTATATTTATAAAATTTTAAAAATATAATGGTTATCTTACCCAACATTTTAAATCAGGGCGGTAACTGTGTAGCTAAGGCGTGCCAAACCAATCTGTCAGTATCATTCAGCGTGCCACATAGTAGGAAATTTTTGAAATCCTTCGATTCTTACGGTAATATTTGCAGATTTAAAGAATAGAGGTAAATAATTTAGATTTACAGTTTTATATTTTATATTAATTATGGATCAATAAAATACATTTATTAACATAAAAATAAACAATATAAAATGTTACTATTTCTTCAACAAAAGATAAAAAAATTAAAAATGTATGTTTCCAACATATTTACTTAAAGAAATAGACAAAGTGAAATATAAATGATTCCCTTCATTACAGTTAAATAAAAATTGTAATGCGAATTAACTCTTTCACGACTCTTCTTTCATATCGCAAAACCAGGGGGTATAATGCGTGACACGATTCTGAGCATTCAGTTGTTAAACAATTTCTTTGCGAGTCGAAATATTTTCATATTAGGAAAGATTTTTTACTTTGATATGCCGAATCATAAGTGGGAAGCAGAGTACACGCAATTTTCTTTTTCAACAATTAAATCCCCTAGCAATAACACTCAATTATTTACAAAATAGCTGTAAATTTATCCTTAGAATTATCTTTCAGATTATTTTGTAGTTCCATAACTGTCCATAAATCAGAAGATGTTTGTCAAATGAGGTCTATTATCAACTTCCATCCACTCAAGAATTGACAAATTTGTAGAGTAGTGCTGAGTGCCACTAAGAATTGTACCACGTGCCACAGGTCCATAGATTGCCGACACGTTTTAAATGTTCTTATTAACTAACCATCTCCTATTCAAACACAATTTATATGATAAAATAGGGTTTTCATTCATTTTGTAGGGAATTGTATTAGATTCAACCATAAGTAATTTTGTGTATCAAAAAAATTACGTTGTTTGGGATCCCCTTAGAGCAAAGCGAAAGGAATTTGACATAATTATAGTAAGTTTCTCTAAAAGGGGAAACGTTCACTTTCAAAATACACTGCGTAAAGTGGTTTTAGGTGTACGAAGTTATATTCACTATTATTCCTAAAATAAATTTTGATATTTTGGTTTTTCATTATGTTTTGAAGTTATTTCTTCAAATATACTTCTCCATTACATTTCTTTCAAACTTGCTATTTTCTTTTGCGGCCACGGTATCCTGATGGTCATGGTTATGAACTCGTGTCCAGTGTTCGAGCCCTGGTACCACAAAAGTTTAGTGTTGAAGAGGAGCTGATGCAGGTTAAATACGTCGAGGTCAAAAGTCCTCACGTTGGTGTGATGTGGAAGTTTGGAAGGGGAGTTATCAGCTCGGGTATCGTCCTCGTCACTTAACCGCGGTTCAAAATTACGTAGTCGCTCGTCAGTAGCCACCCTGTTGACTTAGAATGCAATATAAACCCTTGACGTGTGCACTTGAGTTAATTCGAGTACGCTAAACAGTTCCAAATATGCACATTAGATATAATTATAGACATGTATGTGTCTTTCTCATACTTCTTTGATATTTTTTGCTATTTATATCTGTTAAAATTATTTTTTATAAAAGGTTTTTTGTAACTAATTGTAAATTGAATAAAACCTTTTCGTACAATTATATGTATTTGAGGATGAAATCGGATTTATACTTTATTCAGGAAATTTTTAGTAAATTTCATTTTCTTAGCCAACTTATTTCTTTTAAAACATGCATATTTGTGTATTATATAATTAAATTTCTAACTATCTAAAATTATGTCTGGCTTTTTTCTTCATTAAAATCTTTCAGGATTTTACAAATTATCTTGCCATTATTCATTATGTACTTAATAAGGAAAAATATATCTAAATATAAATAATTTCTGTCCTAATAAACATATAATTGTTTTTAGCTACAGTTTGGAAAATGCATTGAAATTTGTATCGGGACAGGATTTTAACATATTATGAATGTGTTTTTACTGCCACTATGTTATATATTTATCTTTCATTCTTTTTTACAATATGAGTAGAAGTCGTAAACAGTTTGTCACAGTAAAATTAATTTTTTGTTTTATATTCAAATTATACTATTATATTGATTCTGAAAATTATAGGTTAGTTTGACAAGCCATTATTTCACAATTTTAAAGCATTGAACAGTTTTGAAATTTTTAAAACTTTTCTAAAATGTTATTAAAAATATTTAATTATTGTAAGTGATTAATATTTCTTAGATTATTGGAAACAAAAAGTATAAAATTTAAAATATATCTCTTTGTTGAATTTTAATAATTATTTTTATGGCTAAACCTGGAAAAAACCCAACTTTTTTTAAATATTAACATTAAGATATTTTTAAAAAATAACTAGAGCTCTCAGACCTAAATCCATATGAACTTTTATAGAACATATGTAAGGGAACATTTACAAGATATTTCAAGACTATCTTGAACAGGAAAAACGCCTTAGAGATTAGAAAACGCTCTCATCTTCAAAATTAAAAATCTGAGAAAAACATAGTTAAAATTTGTAAAGGCATAAAAAAAATTCCATTGCCTGTAAAGCTTTAATTTTTCAATCTGTTACTATCCAACTTATGCTCTACATGAAAATTCTACTTGAAATAAATATGACTGAAATATCTTTAATTCAAAATATTCTAAGACATAACATTGATAACAACTTTTAATTTGATCAATTATTCACTTTTATCAGAACCTTATATATTCACAAGAGTTTTAAATGCAAAATATTTATATAGAAATTAGTAGTTATACAAACGTAATCCAGAAATCACCAAGTTTGTAAACAATATCTATTTTTTTCTCAGTTCCCCATCATGGCAGTTAAGCAAGTTTAAGTTTTTGTTGCATGACTTTAAAATACTGCAGTGTACAATAGATTTATTATAATGTAGTTTGTGGTACATCAGGGAAATATTTAGTTCATTCTGCAACATTTGTATTCTGTATTCTAATTGTAATATTACCTGAAAAAGCTGCATTTTAGATTTACCATTTTCAGTCATATTCCATCCCTTTCAAGTATTATTTATCACAGTAGCCTGCGTGCATTTTGGTCATGGCATTTTTCATAAGGAAAAAAAAAAAATAATGAAAACAAAGTAAAGAGCTTTTAAATTATATAAACTATGTGTCAAAAAATATATTGGTCTTTAAATCAATCTTAATTAAGTAAATGTGAGAAAACTCAAAAACTCTTAAAAACATGAGCAAACAGAAATGATTTTAGAAACTAAAATTGTAGTTACTTGCCGTTTCACACAAAATATTGGATTGTGTTAAAAAATATTTTTAATTAATTCAATCTAGGAATGCAAAAATGCTTTAAAATGAAACCGAATTTAAAATCAAAACTCAGAAAATTAAAATTTCTTAAAACCTAATTGGTTTTTAGATCAGAAATTGAGCAAGTTTTCCAAATATATGAAATATATATTTGCAATAAATTGGGTGAACTTTCTGTTGGCCATAAAGTGTAGAAAATGTCCATTTCACAATCCTCGCCCTAGGCCACAGCTGTGAATGAGAAACCTCCCGTTTCGAAGAACACAGAGACCGAAAAGCAATCAACTCATCCCCTGCAAAACCAATTCAGGACCTCCTGCGGCTTTAACAGGGGAAGGCATTAAACTGCTGTGCATTTTTGAAGCAGTTCGCGAAATTTATCGGAACATTTTTGGCTTAGCTAGCTTTGAAAAAGTAGATCGCTTTCGAAGTGAAATTCAATTAGCGGGTCATCCAGTCAGAGGGTTAAAATCTGTTGTTACGCTGTACCCTCCACTCGGAAAAGATCAGCAGTAAGAAAGTAAGTGCTGTTTTTATATTTTTTTTATCTTAAATGTTTAATTTTTGTATTGTTTATATATATTTTCATTACGCATCCACCTTATTCCGCTATATTCTCTTGCCGACAATGTCGGGTTCGCTTGGCGCTATCTTGTTCTGGCTTGGCGCTTTTTTCGATTTCTCGCCAAGGGTGTAAGCTCTCCTAGGATTTTACCAAAAACTTATATATATTTATTAAAATCAAATTTCTATAAGTAATAAATGAAAGAAAAATTAACAGATAGCTATTGAAACGATTGCTTTTTTGTGAACGTTTGATTAAACATATAAATATATAAGTTCGAAAAAAACAGTATGTGGGGGAAAGCTTAGATATATATATACTGGTATACCTGTTCTTCGCATGGGTGAACTGAAAAATTAAACAACACAGATTGAAGGATAAAGAAGTTTTTAATGAGTTTATTTTACATGAATTGCAAATTAAACAAAAAAAAGCTTTTTGCATATCTCAGCTAAACAAAAAAAAGAAAGAAAGAAAACACCTTTGTTAAATTTTAAGTATGTTGATCTAATAGCTGATAAAAAGGATTTTTTTCTATTTATAACTCCCCGTAACACTCTTGAGGGTCAATTTTTGAAAATACCTCCCTAACCTGATCTCTGCTCAGCAAAAGTAACACATTGTTAAAAGTTTTGTGTAACGAATACTTAAAATAGTGTTAATAATTTATGTTTGAAAGTGTAATACATTAATATTACTTTCTGTTGTATTTATTTTATTTTAAAATTGTAATATTCGAAAGCAACGCCGTTTCTTAAATTATAATGGCGATTCAATGAAAAACATAGCGAAATGTTAACGATAGAGTCAAGTTAGCAAATATCTAGCTACTTTCTTAGCTCAAGCTTTATTAGAGTTTTGTAAGACCCGCCATGTAGGGGAGCGATGCACGTTAATACTTTATCCACCGCATTATAATTTACTGCAGTTTTTTTCATACAATATATTTTTTGGATCACTACATTGAAAACTAAGGGATATACATAAACAAATACTCCACTTTGGCAAATTTAATCCATTAGAGCTAATAAATTAAAGAAATTCCACTGTATAATTAATTATATACACCGTTCACTTAAAATACATAGTCAAATCGTTTTCTAAGGTCTTTATTAACATACAAAGTCATAAGACATTAAATTTTGACATAAACTATTTTTTCAGGACAAAAATAATAATCTTTGCAATCCGCTGAAAACACTCTCAGCTGAAAACGCAATATCTGCCCCGCTAAAATACTCATCATAGAACCCATGCTGCCATATACCTTGGAAGAGTGGATTTCAAAGAATATTCCTTCTAATTTGGTGTGGTGTGGTAGTTAGGAGAAGAGGGTGCCAGCTCAGGTGTCGTCCACGTCGTCACTTGACCATGGTTCAGAATTACGTGGTCCATTGAGAAAATCCCTCGTGTAACTGAACTGTGCAACGTTAATATTCACTCATTCTTTCACTCCAAAAAATACAGTACAGTAGTTATAATTATTTTTATACTTAAAAATGCAATATCCACCTATTCAATTGAAATTATAGTGTTATAATTAACTACTAACCACAAACAAACTATGCAAATATGTCTAAATGATGTAGTGTGAAAAAAATTAGGGATTATGCTGATCACAGGAATTAATTAGAAGTGAGCACCTTGCGTAGCCAAAACAAAAAGAGTTTCTTCAGAAACAAAAGATAGATATATGCTGTTGTGGGCTTTTTTGCAGTGCATGTCAGAATTGCTTGCAGATGGCAGAATTTTTTCCTTCTTATTTGACAAATATCGTTATATTTTGGACACCTCACACAATATCTTTATAAATTATAGCCTATGTGTTATTCTGATGTATAAGCTATATTACTGTAAAGTTTCATTAAAATCCATTCAGTTGTTTTTGCGTGAAAGACGACCAAACATCCTCACAAACTTTCGCATTTATAATGTAAAGTGTTTTTTTTTCCAGGTATAGACGTTTAAGTTGGCATTACTTTCCAAGATGGCGACCGATTTAACAGCTGTCAAGGGATTTATTCTCAGTTTGGTTTGGCAATTCATCAAAACAATCATCAAGCAAGGCGTAGATTCGTCGAATGGGTCCAAAACGAGATTGCCGTTGTTCCCGATTTTCATAAGCGAATTTTGTTTAGCGATGAAGCGCACTTCTGGTTGAATGGCTACGTCAACAAACAAAACTGCCGCATTTGGAGTGAAGCTAATCCACAAGTGTATGTTGAAACACCGTTACATCCAGAAAAACTGACTGTTTGGTGCGCTTTATGGGCTGGTGGAATCCTTCTTCAAAAACGATGAAGGCCACAACGTTACAGTCAATGGTGATCGGTATAGAGCCATGATTACTAACTTTTTCATTCCTGAATTGAACAATCATGATGTCCAGGAGCTGTGGTTCCAACAAGACGGCGCAACATGTCACACAGCTCGTGCCACAATCGATTTATTGAAAGACACGTTTGGTGACCGCCTAATTTCACGTTTTGGACCTGTGAATTGGCCTCCAAGATCTTGTGATTTAACACCGCTAGACTGTTTTCTGTGGGGCTATGTAAAGTCATTGGTCTATGCGGATAAGCCACAAATACTTGACTATTTGGAAGACAACATTCGCCGTGTTATTGCTGATGTACGGCCACAAATGTTGGAAAAAGTCATCGAAAATTGGACGTCCAGATTGGACTACATCCAAGCCAGCCGTGGCAGTCATATGCCAGAAATCATATTTACAATGCAATGCCACAAGATTATCTTTCGAATAAAAAAAAATTCATGTCAATCGAATAATACATCGTTGTTTTATTGCAATTTAAAGTTCTATACCTCTAAAAAAAAACACCCTTTATATCTAGATCTTAAATGATGAGTTTGATTAACTCAAAAGATGTGTTTTATGCTTTACTTGCAAATGAGAAGAAAAATGATAATTCAAGGCTTTTTCAGATGAAAGGAATTTTATTTATTCTGATCTGTGTGCAGTTAATACAGATTTTTTTTTTTGAAAATTAAGTAATATTCGTATCTTTTTAAATATGTCCTGATAATTGACAAATATGCTTGTAACTTAATTAATTGTGTAATGAATTATTATATTTATGTATTGAATTATTGGAATAAGCTGGTAAAGTCTTTGAACTTGCTGATTTTTTTTACACCAAATTGGGCATTCTGTGCACTGGTGTAGCTAGCTCTGAGGGTGCCCTGTATCAAAATTTTTTTGGGGCCCTTTTTTAGATATGGAAGCCTTGTTAGTGGACTCTAGTTACACATGTTGGGGCCCTATAGCTTGGGGGCCTCGTATCATTGATAAGGCAGTAGCTATGTCCCTTTTTCAGTGCATCTTTCAGAGTTGGCACATGATCACAGTGGCCTAGGGGTCAGGGTCATGGCCTGGTAGCCAACAATTTAGAGTCACAGATTTGAGTCCTGATGCATATTAAATCTTCCTTATCTCGTAATCCTCACATTGCTGTAATGTGCAAGTTAAGAGAGTGAGGTGCTAGCTCAGGTGTTGTCCTCGTCACTTAACCAAGGCTCATAATTATAAGATTCATCACCAATAACTCTCATGTTGCTTTAAGTGCATTGTTAATGAACACTTACTCATAGTTCATGCCATTGCAAGAGGAAACTGGATTGTTTCAAAGTAGGAAATAACATTTCATGAAGTATAAATTTCATCAGAATAGATAAAAATGTTGAAATAAATGAATTTAATTTCAATCTTCAATTATTTTAATTAGAAGAAAAATTATGAATTTCATGAATAGTGAATAAAAATGGTAGTGGTGTTTAATCATAAAAATGTTGTGTTGTCTATATTGTTAAAAATGGAAAGGGAAAAGCATCAATTTTACTATGAAGGATTGACCTGAGAGAGGGCTTATCTGGAGGATTCTCATTAGCTCTTTTATGTAATAGGCATTCAAAGCCACTAATCATACACTTTTGCTCATCTAAACATATTTTCTCTACAATTTTTGGATTTTCATTCTTGATGCAACCTAATCTGCGTTCATACGCAATCCAAACATTTTCTTACTTATTTAAACGAAATACAATAAAACAAACTTGTTACAAAAGGAAAGTACAAATAGAATAATTTTGTTCAGTCTTGGTCTATCTAATCTGATGCCCAAAAGGAAGATGTAGAAATGAACAAAAATAGATTAACCATTGGGAAAAAAGGTATAAAACTAGACTAATTGGGTTACATTATCCACATAGTTGGCGACATTTTCGTTATATTGTCATATCAATGAATTTAATCAAGATCCAACCCAAATAAACTATATATATAGTGAAGAATTACATATTGAAATAAATATTACTAGCTACATCAATTTGAAACAAATATATTATCAGAATAATGGAAGGAAACAAAGTGTCAATTTTTGTGAGTTAGTCCTTGGGTTTTAGTTACCTCTCTTCTGTATCAAAGTTACCATTTATAAAATTAATGGTACAAGAATGTGTCTCTGTAGCAAAGTTAGTAACTAAATATTAATATTTAATGATAGAAATAGTATATAGTTACAAAAATTTTCTATTCCAAAAAAATTTTTGTAGTTAAAAAAACACACACAAAAACTACACATTTTTAATGATAAATTTTGTATTGAAAAATTGTGATTTATCTCAATCTGGTTATTTTTGTATTCTTATTTTCTCCAGCTATAAATAACATACCATTTTACTACATGTAAATAATTATTTTATTTATGTGTAAACAGATTTTTTTTTCTTTTACAGGGGAAAAGATGGTGAAGGTACAATGTATGAGACAGCATTAGAATTCTTAAAAGAAATAAATGTAGATGTAAGTGAAATGGAATCTCTTGATTTGTGTTTCAAATGAAAAGCCATATTTCTTTTGTTTTATAGATACCAATTTAAAGTAATATTACAAATTTATGAACAATTGAAATGTTATGATCTTTGTTAAATGTTCATCATAATTTACTCTATATAATAAAAATTATTTTAATTCTGAACCTGAGTGTATATAAATTGATGCTCCTTGTTGATTAAAAGTATTCCTTTTAAAATGATCATATTTTGTTATATATATTTGTAAAATATAAATTGTTTAATGGTAATCTGTATGATCAAATTAAAGAATTACCACAAGGTGTAACTGCTAGCAATAGTTCAGGTAATATGTGTTTATCTTTCTTTTGAAAAAGTTATTGTTAGTAATGGTTTCTTTTTTTTAAAAGATATATTGATGTGTTTTTGGTAAAAATGTGAATATATTCCTTATGATTTTTATCCTAATTATCTGATCTTTAATTCAAAACAATAACCCACATTCTACGTATTACTTTGATATTACTTTGCATATTATTGATTATAAATTAAATAGCATTTTTGATAAGAAAATTAATTAAAATACATTTAGAAGTAATTCAAATATCTATTTATTGAAATATTCATACTTATTTTGATTTTATCTATTTTTTTAGTTAAAAGAAATTGTAGCATAATGGTAACAATTTTTTTAAAATTTACTGTTTAATTCATGAGACTTTTCAATTGTCATTTTGCATGCATCTGAAATAACTTCAATGATTTACTATTATTTCTCCATAATTTATTTTACCTTCATTAAATGACATCAGTTTTCTTGCATGGTAACTTTCAGTAGGCCCCTTACTTTTTAATTAAAAGTTTTTTTCCCCCTATGAAATATTTTTTAAAAAAGTTATATAGTTTTCATGTTTTTCTAATAAATTTGTTTTTTAAAGTATTTTTTAATATTTTCTTGAATGCTTTCAACTTTGGTGGGATTCACCAAAAATTTTGCTGTTTGGATTTTATTTTCTTATCATTTGTATCTACTTCTACAAATGTTGCATTTTTTCTTATGGTATGTAGATTCAAGTTATTTCTGTATTTGTTTTCCACCTGTAGAAACCAGTTAAATTCTACATACACTATTTTTTTTTCAAGTCCAGTGACATAGATAAAGTTTAGGGAAAGTTGATGTTTTAAAACTGTTTAATCCTACTTTCGTAGTTCCTAAGGCTAAGAATTAACTGATATATTACTGCAGTAATTTAAGTTGGTTTATACTGTTTTGTTATACTTCTATTTATTTTGTCTGGGTTTTAGTTAGATTTACAGCAAATTAATCTATTGTAACTTAACTATTAAATAAAAGGTAAATAAATATTTTTTTTTTTACAAAAGGTTTTTTTTTCTGTAAAAATTTCAGAATTGTTACTGACTAATAATTACTGTAGGACAAATAGCATATGTTTTATTTGGAATTGTTCTTTTATGTTTTCTGAAACACTTAACTTATTTTTTTTTCACTAAAGTTGTGCATAAATAATTTTTTATTCTTTCAGACATCTAAATATTTTGTTAAAGACAGGGAAATTACTTTTGTACTTATGAAATCAGAACCTGGACCTTATTGGAATAGACTATTAAAGGAAAATAAAAAAGTATGTATCTGAATTTTTAGTAAATTCTAACAGTTCATTTTATACTTCAAAAGCTTTTTTTAATGTACGGAATGGGTCATTTCATAAGAATTATTTGTTTCAATTTTATTGCATAAAAATTCATGAATTTATTTCCAGTGTTATAATTTTTTTGCATTATGTATACTACTAATTTCTAAAATTCTGATGATGAAACTGTATATATTGTTATAATACTTTTTTGTAAACCATAAAATTACATATGCATTTCAATGCCGATATGAAATCTTAAAGTTACCCTACTACTAAAATTATTATTTATTCAAATATAAAATTCCCTATAACAAAGATTTAGTTTAAAAACATTTTAATCAATGATTTTCTGGTATGTAGATCCAGTTTTTTTTTAATATTCAGTATCATGTAATATTAATAGAAAAGCCCACATCTAATGAGTTTAAAAAAATTAATAGTTGAATTAAGGAAAAAAAAATATTTGTTTATGTTCTAAACCAAAATGAATGCAAAATATAAATACCATTACCTCGTACAAAAATTATCTAGTTTACTTTCAATATTTTTTTGAAAAAAGGTATCGTATTGAATATGTATTGATTTAAATACAGTTTAGTTCAACTGATACATAATAATCAAATTCTTGTTTGTAGGATATATTTAATTAAGAATAAAAAATTTTTTTTAAACTTTGATGTATTGATTTAACATAAATTAAAAAAATATTTTCTTTGAATCAATGTTTTGCAGCAAAAAACCCCCAAATATATGGTATTTGCCCCTATTCATATTTGTATAGCACATATAAATTATTTATATTCAAGTATGAAATAAATGTCTTGCTGAGATTGTAAAATATCTTACTGGCAAAATGACTTTTCATTCTCTTTCCTAATTTGCTATGAGTATTTTTAACCCTTACAGGATCATAAAGTTGCTAAAAGTAAATATTAGTGTGTAACTGTCCATTTTAGTTTATATAGATGTAAAATAAATAAAAATCACAAGAAAAATATTTGAGGTATAGTTTTTGCTGATCAATGTGTATTTTTTTGATCTGGCATTTTTTTCAATTGTTCAAATATGCTTTATTGCACAAAATTATACTTACCGAATAACATAAAGCATATTAGAAAACAGTAATATATTAACACAATACAATAAACTGAAGTATTCAGAGTACACCTCGCACAAATGCTTTATCATAGGCACCAATGGATTTGATAGTTTTTCCCCTGATGCTCCCATTTATGTAATTGTGTTTGGTATATATTTTATTTTGACATTTCATATAAAAACACTGATAAGATTACAATTCAGTAGGACAATTAACAATTTTAAAAAGGGGGGAAAATGTTTCCCTTAGTCGTTCGTGAAAGGGGAAAAGACTGACTAGCCACAAAATAGAAGGTTGAGATTTTTTGCAGTAAGAATAATTCCAGTATAAATAATTAGTGTAAAAATATTAAACATGGAAAAATTTAATGTATGAAACCAAAATTTAGATCACTTGGATGATATATTAAATACTTGATAGGTGAAATGGGTATTTATAATTTTACACGTGTGCAAGGTAGTTATGGAAACTTGCACATGCCTTATTTTTATGAATATTTAAATTATTTATGTATAATATGGAAGGTGCCTTAAGCTTAAACACTTTTAGTTTTACTAATGTTTATTCCTATATAAATAGAAGATTTATTAATAGATTCTCACTAGAGTAACATTTAAATTCATTTTTTGTGTGTTGTTATTTTAATAATACATGTTTTTAATATGATGGGCCATATCTTTAATACTGTATGTTATTATTTTTTTTATTTTAATTTTAATGCATTTATTTTCTGTAAGTTTCACTGGCTTAAAATAGACTTTGATAAATGGAAGGATGAAGATGATTCTGATATCGATATGAATGATGAATCAGATTTTGAAGAAGTAAGTGTACTTTCTTAATAGTAATTTAATTTTCAATGGTTATGTATAAGTATTTCATTAAGCTTGATTTTTATATTTTTCCATATAATTTTTTTAAAACTTAACATTTAATCTTTGGAATATTTATGTACTTGAAATGTATTAGTTTGTTCAAGAAATGCCCAGGAAGTCAGACTTTCATAAATAAAATTTCTTTATTTAAAGAATTTCTGGTACTTATGAGCGGGTATGTCAATGCTTAAAACTCAAACCAAATTCTGTTTTGTCGTGTTTGTAGTGAATGTTGATTAATATTGCCAATGTTTGTGCTTGCAACAACTTGGAAAAGTAGTTGTTTACCCATGGTCCTTATAACCAATAGTGTTTATTTAAAGTATTCATGCCATCTTAATAGCTATTTGTTTATTTTATGAAAACTGTGGTCAGGTTTTTTATAGAGCAAGTTGAGAGTTTCCTTTGTTAAAGGATATTATTCTATAAAAAGTTACTTCATAAGAATTAGGGAACATATGGATGGATTGGGTAAAGCTTGTAGAACACTTGCAGTTTTCATTTGTCTGAATGGGACATTCAGTGATGAGTATAGGAATCAACTGATAAGTGTTTAAAAAAATTATTGGAATCTAATAAGCAATAATAGTTTAATAATCAGTTTAATCAATAAAAATGCAGACCAAGTTAAGTTTTTAAATTCATGTTGATGTTTTAAAGTAAGATTCAGAATTGCATTGGATATTTCAATTGTCCAAAAATGCATTCTTCTATAGCATTGCATAGCTTGAATACCTTTAATGCATTTAATAACAAAAATCACGTTGATAAAATGATGGTAACTGCTCTGTTTTGTTGTTGACTTAACTATTGCAGTTGGAAATGATTCGCACTAAGCAGTGACTTTGGGCACACTTACAGTTATTTCTAATTAATCATAATTGCATTCTTGGACAGAAATATTAAAATAAGAAATCTTGACTAAAATATAAGCTAGTAAAAAACTAGAGCTTGCCAAAGGTCATTCAGAATATCAAAAACTGGTGTAAGCTAAATAATTAATAAAGCATTAAATATGTAAAAATATGAAATGTAAAAGGGTTTATAACTGTTGAAAGAAAAATATAGATTTCATACTCTCTACCTAATTAGTGATGGAAAATATTACAAAAGTTTATCACATGGAATAACACTTTAAAACTTTGACTTTTTTACTAACTGGAGGGGGAGCATTCAATCAAATAACAAAATAGCCTAGTTTTTATGTGTAACAAGTGTTTCTTTTGAATCTCATGAAAGAGCAACAATTAAATTGTATGTGACATGTATTAGATTGACGATATGAATTAGAAAAGTATTTTTATCTAAATTATGCAATAAAGATAGCTAATTGTCTGTTGTGCTTTTAGGATTGTGTAGAAAAGTAAGCTTTGAATGAAATTGTTTGCTCAAACTGAACATTAAAGCAAATAATAACAAAGGAAACCTTTTTATTTTAGTAAATTTTTTGAACTAACATTTAACTTATTTATTCAATTTATAATTTTCATAACAAGAAATCATTTTGAATAACAATTTTTTTTGTTGTTTACCACTTATTGGGATAGATTGTAAAAAGTTGATAGTGATTTTGGAAAAAGAGCTGGTTTTGTGTAATAGATAAAAATGCACTAAGTTATAAGTTCTTTTATAACAAATATTTTAATTTTAATATATTATAAGCAAACATTTCTCTAGGGTACATGTACAGTCATGTTCAAGTCACTCTTGATATACTTTACTATTACTTTAATGATGAATTGTGATAATAGGAGAAAAAAATATTTATAAATTTTAAAATGACTAAGAGATAATTCCAGTTTTATTATTACTATTTTATACATAAAAAGTAAGACTTTTAACTGTAAAAAATACTGTAGATTAGGTGGTAAAAGAAAAGCACAAAAACTGGATATCTTAAAATTTAGACTTATGGTGAATACATTCTTGCAAAAAGTAAATAGATTAATAAAATAAATAAAAGCAATGGAAAAGAGCTATTTATTTTTACTGTAACCTTTTGCTTTTATGATTTCTTCCAAACTAACTACCATAAAATTTACACAAGATAATTTGTTTTGATGAAAAGTTTTTTCCTTTTCTCTTGCCAATTTTCAAATTTTCTTTGGGTACAGCTCTATCTCCAGTCCATTATGGATTCACTTTTGTATTTCAAGGCTTGAATTATTTTTTATAAGTTTAATGCAATATTTGTTTTCACCCTTCCCTTTGACCTCCATTAATGCCAAAAGTATTAAATTTATATTTGTCACTGAAGACAACCTGTTTCTGGGCTGTTCAAGATGTGTTCCTTTGTACATTTTAGTCCCCTATGTTTATTATTATTTATCAATGGCTTTTTGTGAGCTTCCTTCAATTGAAACCCACTTTTCTTGAGTGTTCTACAGAAACGTTCAATAGAAATAGACATATCCAAAGTTGAAAATTCCAATTAGGTTTTTGTTACATTCCTTTTAGAATCGATCATTACTTGATAAAAGATTCTTCCTTCTGCTACTGGATTTTAAAACTTACTAATTATCAAGTTTTATTTTGTAATGATTCTCATTAATTTTAAATTTGATATATTTTTAAAAAAATATACTTGACCCTTTGAAGAATTTTTATAGCTATTTTTTGTAAACTTTTAACATATGAATTTACCTAATGAACTATCATTAGAATTATGAATGAATTATTCATTATTTCTCCTTTCCATTACCCACTCTCTCTCTGAGAATATTACAATAATATTAATTTTAATCCAGAAAAGTTTTTAGTAGCTTGCTATGATGTTATATGGATGGGATGATACTCATTTAAATCATTGGTAAACAGTTTCATTTATATATATATATATAGTATAATAAAGTAAAAGTGAAGAAGTACTAGAACCTACAGTGCTAAAGAAGTAAGAAATTGGAATTCAGCAGACACAACAATTGTAGATACAAAAAGTCATTGGACTAAACTGGAGACCTATTACGATTTCTAAAGCTGTCGCTGAATTAGGCCGGTGAATTAGGGTTAAGCAATGCTTTGTGGATCCAACCTTTCCCGTTCAGCAGAAATTTTTGACATAATAGAGGGGAAAAAAAAGCCAAGTTGTGAAAAGTTAAACCTAATACAACATGTGGATGAAGAACTTAATAAAATCGTAAAAAGAAATTGAAAAAAAGAGAACAATAATGAATCTCTCAAGGAGAAGAATGATAAAAAAAAATTTTAAAAAGAAAATATTAGGGAAAATTTACTTATAAAACAAAAATCCTGAACTCAAAAATACAACCTACTGCCATGAGATCCTACGTGAAATGGTGTAAAAGATTGAAATGCCAACACAAGCCATATATATATAACATGCTTTTTAAATTTGATTGTATTTATTTTTATTTATGAATATTGATAAAAGATTAATTTTAATATCATTACTGTAAAAGTTCCTGAACAAATGTAAAAGTATAAAAAGGAAGTTTCATTTTTTAATGAAAATCTATTCAAATATGCATTAATGTCTACTAACAGCTTTTTAACAAAATCCTTATTTTGCATTTTCTCATGAAAATTTTAAAATGTAAGCAAACAATGCCAGTAAATTGATTGATATCCTTTTCAGTTTAATCCAAAATTTTGTTGTATCTTTCTAAATGTCAATAACTAAATTTATTCATTTTGTGCATTATCAATAACCTTTTTTTGAACATCTTGTCAGATGATGTTATTTTTGATTGATTTACAAGGTTGCTGTTTCCTAATACTTGATTAGATTGTTTTTCAGAATGCAATGTTTTTTTTTTTGCTTTACTTTAATATGTTGACTATATTGATTTTATATTAATGTTCTGGTGATGAAAAAAATTGTTATTGTGATGTTTCATCACTGCTGGCAATTTTTACTATAATAATTTTAATAAACTTTTTAATTATTAAAATACAACTTTTTTAGTTGAAAGGTTCCCCCCCCCCTTAATTTTGGTAATAACTGTAATTTTCACTTGATGTTTCTAAAAATAATCCTTGACTCTCTTAGTTCAAATAATCCGTGAAAACTTCTTACACTCATCCAATATAACAACAACAACAAAAAAAAAAACAACTTCCAAGGTATTCTGTTACTTTTTATAGTTTATTTGAAAGATTGTACATGTTAATCGGATCATTTTTGTACTGTATGTATTATCATTCCTTTGTACATTAAGCAATAGTTTGTGCAAATTGAAGGTTTCATATTTCACACAAATTCTTTCCTTGAAATTATCAGTTTCGTATTATGGATGTTGGACAGTACAAAAAAATATTATTACTGATGCTTGCGTGTGTGGTGTTATTCAAATAATTCTGGCAATCAAGGTTTGTCTTCCTGGATTTATTGGTAACAATAATAAATTTAAAACAAAACAATAATCTTTAACAAATTAAATTACTAAAGTTAAAATATTAGACTGAAGTATACTATAGAAAAATCCTAATATTCGAAATAAAAATCCTAATAAACAACAGCACACCTAGTTATGCCGAAGCCAAGTTCAAGATTAACACAAAATATACAAGATAAACAACAACACCTAAACGCTGAAGTCAAGTTCCAGATTAACACTGAGGCAGAATCCGTTATATATGCTTTTCGTCGAGATGGACCACATGTGCTCTAAGCGTGGTGACAGGTTTGCTCCACCCGCTCAGAACCATCTGAGCCATATAATTCACAACACAGTATCTTTATGAATAGATAAATCAAAAATTAAATCTTGTGATCCATTAATATAGTTGTCATGAAATACTTTTTTTTAAGTGGAATCTGTGAAGTAAAATTTGCATTATTTAACAACATTTTTATTTATTTTTACGGTTAACATGTATATAATAATCAAGTTTTAAGTCTCAACTTAATGAAATTTTTTTCTCAAGTCAAATTTTCAGGTATTCAAAGAAAATTAAACATATTTTAGTTATTAACTTAATTATGCAGTTGAGTTAATCTATATTAGCAGTAGAATTTGATTATTTTATTTCTTGCATTAATGTATCTTTTATTTGCTATTTGTTAAATTTGTGGCATTAAGAGTTTACTTTAGTGCCTTTTTTATAAGAATATATAAAAAATTTTCCTCCTTTTACCTTCCCTTATGTCCCTATAAAAAATTTTAAGTTGCTTTCAATAATTTAAAACAAAAATTTACATCTAACCAGAAGTTTTTAAAATATCCAGAATTAAGGTAACATGGTTCCCTTTGTGTGGCATCTTTTTTAATTGAGATATTTTTGTTCCCTAATTTGCTCATCCACACACAGTATATGACTGAAAAACTATTTTTAAGTTCTGGAAAAAAATCATCTTTTAAGATTTTTTCTGTGGTGTTTAATCATTTTGTTTTAGTTTCTTTTAATGAGTAAGCAATAGTTGTCGACCTCCTCTAAAATATTTTATAGAATTGCACTCTGCTGTCGATATGGGCTGTCAGTACATAAAAACTCAAGATTTGAAATTATTGAAATTAATAGCATATTGTGAAACTAGTTGTTACTGTGAAAATATTTTTTCTAAACCTAAATTCTTGCTTGGTATTCAGAAACTGCTAAAATCTTAAAAAAAAAAATGTACAGTGCAGTATATACTTTTGTGTTTAAGTTTTTACTGCATCTCAAAAGAGCACTCTGTTGTTCTCTTTAGCCTGTTTCATAGTTTTTAAAATATGCCACTGATTTTTTTAGATACATAAATACCTTTATTTTCTCATTTTCTTAATTTTTCAAACTTGATATTTGTATAGTTATAGAGTTGTATATAACTGGCCCCCCCATTGAATTGGATTTGGAATTTAATTGAAAGTTTCAGCATATATATGCATTTCTTATATTTTAAATAATATTATTTATTAAGATTAATATAAAATATTCATGTAGTAAATTCCCCTCCCTTTCACATTTACCTTGGGAAGTGATACAGGTATGTATGTAATTTTAAAATATAACTACTTTACTCTTCTAATAAATTTCTTTAAATATGCTTAAAGTAATATTTAGTGAGTAAAATAATTATGAGAAAATTATTTTTTAAAAGGAAATAAATTGGAAAATATGACAAGTCCTTGAAGGGAAAAGTGGTGACCTTTATTTCTTATACCACATCTGGGAACTATGGAAGAAATTGAGATAATTTAGAATAATATAAGTTAAAAGCCAGCAAAAGTCATTAAAACCCAACTTAAAATTTTTCTGTGTGCCATAAAAGAACTCCCCAATATTACTTTCTGTATCAAGAAAAAATCCATGGTCCTATAATTTCTTTTAATTTTTAGATGATGAAGCAAATGAGTGGTTTGAAATCAACTAGTAATGACTTAAATGATTTGGTAAGTCTTTTGTTTGTGTGATTCATTATCCATTATTGCTAAAAATGTGCAACTAGAAAATTTTTTGTCAATCAATTTCAAAGGTATCGAGAAAGAGAGAGCTATTGATATTAGATTTGCTATCTATCAATTGGCAATTTAAAAATGTTTTATAAAACTGGTAAAATGAATTACACATTGAAAGAGTATATTTACTATTATATAAAGTATTTTATTAAAATTTTTTAATTTATATAATTTCTTTGTAGTCATAATTTAAAAAATTAATGTATTCAAAATGCATATTAATTAATCTAATTGTTACATTGCATGATGCACTTAGAGTTCTCCCTGTTCATGATGTGTCTTTTCGAAACATATATCTAGAATGGAATAAAATTTATGGCTAGCTATATGTATTCCATATTTATTCTAATCTAAGCCACCATTGATTCTGATCTGTTTCCCAAATTCTCTACACGTTTTGGTGAAAAAATAAAGGATAGCCTAAAATGGTTAATTGATATCACATACTTACACAATTAAAAATTTAATGTGAGAACTAATTAAAGTGAATTATTTATTTTAACAGTATTAAAACTTTTAAATACATACATGAACTTGTAATCATCAATGTCATCTTCAATTTCCCCTCATTGAGTGAATTTTTTCCTCCTTTTTGATTCTAAGATGTGCTACATTTTCTGTAGCATTACCATGGGAATAAAAGTGTTGCTTAAATTAATAAACAGGGTATTGAATCTAGATATATTTTATTTATTTGTACATTTTAATTAATAAGAAGTACTTGACTTTTTAAAAAATTTGGTTGTATAAATTTTGTTAAATCATTGTTTCCCCAATGTCTGTAATTTGTATGCTGTTCATATGCTATTTTACAAATATTAGTGATTTTTAAATATAGTAAATGCCATATTTAAGAACTTAAGCATGCTTGTTATGACTAGATATATTTATGGTTTCTTACTTTGAATTTCATATTTTCAGGAGGATGAGAGTGATGAAGAAAAGGAATAATCATCATGTTTTTACAATGCATTTGTAAAATTCATACATTTCCTACTTAATTTTACCAATACATTCTTATACCAAATAAAATGTGATTATCAATTTTCCCTGTGTCTTATAATTGTGTAGTAATTTTGGATGTATATAAGTTTCTGAACTGTTTTTCTCTTTATTCTATCTATATATATCGTTTTCATTTTTGCCATATTTTTGTTATACACAATACCTAACTAAAGGCCTCTTTTTTTTTAACTGTATTTTTCTAAAGATTACCAAATTATGCACTAATTTTTATGTAATTGGTTAAATGTTCAAAATATTACATTTTTTTTCACTCCATTAAATTCAATTCATTTTCATTTAAAATTCATTCATTAGAAAATTGTTAGTGTTTCCGAACATTGCCTATCATCCTGTTTGAGATGCAAATTGTTAATTCTTAAAACCAATGCATTCATTTTTTTTCATTAATTTTTTGTGAATTCATATATTGTATACATTCAATATATTTACTTCATTTAGAACAGCAATCATAACTGCTAAATAAGATAACTTTACAACCATACTTCATCACATAATTATAGTGCATTGTTATTATTGTATTCATTTAAAATTAATCTGAATTCCATATATAAGAGCAGGGTTCTATATTTCATGGATAATTCTGTTTATAATAAAATAAATATTCTGGAATTTTTAATTGTCTTGCTTTTATGAAATTTGTCATTTTCATGGCATCCTTTTAAAAGTTTTTTAATACATTCATGATTCATTTTACTACCGTGATATGCTCTTTTAAACTGATATGATTAAATTTCACTTTTTCTTTCCCTATTCTTTTGTATGCTTATTAGGAGCGAAAATGAAAAATTTGCTCTTGTGTGCAAAAAACATAAAATTTCAATAAAATATTAGCTATTTTATTATTGACTTGAAGATCTAAGTTTTCTATTCCTCGGTCTCGCATAAAAGTTCTTTTCACAAAATGGCCTTTCAAACCAGCTGCTCTGAGCAGTTTTAGGCGAATTTAAAAGTAAATTATTGATTGAACTTTATAGAAATTTTTACAGAGATTCTTCACATTTCTTTCAACTATAAGTCTTCTCTTTTTTCGAATTAGCTTTATTAGGTGGACACTTTTACTCATGTTATAAATTCTATTTTTCTCTCTCAAAAGCTCTTTATAAACAAACAGTAAGCAGTCCAGCTAGATAAAATTACAAATTTGCTAGGTGTTATCCCACTTCTATAATAAAAATAAAAAATCGAATTGCATTTGTTTTCTTACTTTATTAAGCAGAATCTTTTTGCTATATAAAAAAAAAATTTACCTCAAACAATAATTTAAACATCAAATTAACACAATAATAAAAAAAATTGCTAAATATTTTTAATAAACTTATTTTAAAGTATGTGAATCAGGATTTGAAAATTAGGTGTACAGTTACTTTTATGTGGCACTATGTTCCCTTCTTTTGCAGTGTCTCTCAAAAATGTTCATACACTTACAATTTTTAAAAAGAAATAATGTTTTCAACATATAATAATTAATATATTGGAATTGTAATTTTTAGAATAATATCTGCAACTTTCTTTTATTGGAATGACATTACAGATTTTTAAAACATAGTGTAACTATTACTTTGAAAAGTTAATTATCAAAGATTGCTGAAAAATTACACCATGAAATTCTTTCTTTGTACTCTTAAAAAAAATCTTAAAATAGTATTAACCATGGTATTTTTTCTTAATTTAGTATTGTTTGTATTGTATTTTTTCTTAATATTTTTTAGCATCCACAACTTTTAAACATCTTGGTATAGATTTCATCCATTTTTTTGTTATTTCTGCTTTGATGTTCCTCCATTGTTCTGAGATAATTGTTTTCAGCTCGCATTTTGTTTTATGTCTTAAGTCTTCTTAGTTTAACATTAAATTCTCACCAAATATGCTCTACTGGCCTTAAATAAGGTGTTTTTAGAATTTCGGTACCAGAGGCGTATGGTGAGAGTAGTACAATGGGGTCCATTTTCTCATTAAAAAATTAATTTTTTCTCCAATACTCAAAGTTTGAATTGATAATTTCAAATTGTGCTTTAAAATATTTAAATGGTTCACAGAGTTCCATACCAAAATATCTAATTCTGAAGCCGATATACCCCCCGTACAATAGCACCTTTACCACCAATCTTCACTGTTACAACTAAATTCTTAGGATTAAGAGCCTCGTATTTCTTTGAACTATTATACTCTTCTCTGAACCAATAAGATTGAATTTTCTGTCATCCCAATCAATTTTCTGGAACTGATTTTAGTATATTAATTTTTTTTTATTAGTTGAAAAATATAAATTTTTTAGAAAATTGCGAGTGCCAACACTTTTGAGAGCCACTGCATATATTTTGATTTTCAACGCACTTTAAAAATAAAAAAAAAATAGATTGTACTATTTAGATTTAAATGTGGTTTATAAGGGAAAATGTTGATTTTTTCCCCTTTAAGTAAAATTTTGGAAATTCAGCTACATTGTTTTTCCTACAAATTTCTGAAGTATCCAATTAATTCTAGGAGCCAGGATATGAGTATAATTCCAAGCATTTTGTGTAAGATGTTTTTTTCTTTTCATTTTATCACGCAGTTTTTAAACTTGTATTCTCGATACTGATACTAAATATGAACAATTTTTGATGTACAAAAGTATCTCATATGAAATTTGCATATAATTAAAGTTTCGGATTTGCTTGCTATTTCAAAAATTGTAAGAATAAAGTTTTTCGATCAAAGTATTTGAAAAAGTCAAAAATGAAGAAATTTTTTTCTGGGATTATATTAACATGTCTGTTTTTAAAAATACTTAAGCTGCTTTTAAAATTGAAGGGGAAAAAAATTTACTTTTAAAATTTTACTCCAGACATCTCTTAAAGATAACATTTTGGTGAGGTATATATTTATTATAAATAAAGAAGTTTATACTTTATTGGTGAATTATTATTTAAAAGTGATTTAATATTTAAAAAATGGAAGACACTAAAATCTTTTTATCAAACGTGATTACTGCAGGGAATTCTTACACTTCCATTTCTGAAAGATAATATGAGCACATTTTTTATTAATAAAATAAGCACAAAATAATTCAGTAATTCCTTCGCAAACGATATCAGAAAAGAAAGTAAAGTCGATGCAATAAAAACGTCAGCTTCTTAAGTAAAAAAGGTGTCCTAAGGCAGAGTAATAATGCTATGCGGACACAATAAAAACGTCATTATCCTAAATGAACACTGTGTCCAAAGACAGGGTAAAGTCATGTGGACGCAATAAAAACGTCAGTTTCCTAAACGAAGACGGTGTCTGTAGACAAGATAAAACTATGTTCCAGCATCCTTAGCAAGGATGGTTTCTTAAGCTATGGTAATGCTGTGCATCAGCATCCTAAGCAAGGACGGTTTCCTAAAACAGGTTAAAGCTATGCGTCAGCATCCTAATTGAGGATGGTGTCTGAAGAGAGGGTAAAGGTATATGGATACCATGAAACCGCGAGCTTCCCAATTGTGGATGGCTTCCAAAAAAAGGAAAGGAATATGGACGTGATAAAAACGTAAGCTTCTCTCCCAAGTGAAGACGGTTTCCTAAGACAAGGTAAAGCGATGTTAACAAAATAAAGACGTCAGATTGTACAGTTTTTCCTCATAAAGGCTTTAAAGATGTAATCGGTACGCAATCGTACAGTATTAGTCAGTTTGAACTTGTTTTTTTAGTTATTTCTAATTAAGTTCAGGGGAATAGACAGTTTTTGATGCATCTCAGTAGTGGTATATTTTATGATTACATGAATATATTTGTAAGTAAAAGTGGTTGTGCTATTGAAGGCTGTATATGTGTTTTATTATCTGATTAAATAAAAACGAAATATTTAAATCCGTATAATCAGATGTCATTTCAAATTTTCAAGCTTTGAAGGCTTCCAAGTCATACTCAAAATAGTAAAATATCAAAATTTAGACTCCATTTTTGTGATATATATTTTTAATAGAGCATATATTTTTTTGTATGCTATAATAATGAGATATTTTAGTTACTCTTTATATTCTTTTTTAACTCCAAAGTTTTTCTTTTCAGTTGCACATGGTTATAAATTTTAGTTTCATTGTATACATTTTCATTTAGATACCATTTTGTTTATAACATTACTTAAATATGTAAAATACTTTTCACACACATACATAAAATGATGCACAAAACATAGTTAATGAGTTATTTAATAAAAATCACTGGATAATTTTTTTGAAAAAAAATTCTGGAACAGTTTTTAAAATTCTAATTTCATTTTTCAAATGTAAAATTATTTTCGAAATATTGGATACTGTTTAGAGAAAAAAAAATGTTTTGATTCATAATATACACAGGCAACTTTTACGGAAGTGTAAGAATTCGGAAGAATATATTGTAATTTAATTGTTTTTTTTTTAAATTGCACCCGCCAAAGTCCTCTTGGACATAAGGCGTCTTGCAGTCCAATATAAAGCAGATGTCGCTCTAGCAGGAAGGAGAACTCTACAGTTGTCTTGCGAGAGAACATGAAATAGAGCGGGACAATGGGATAGATGCTCCCCAGTCATTGGCCCGGATTTAGAGAGGGCAGAGCGGTGAATCAGCCAGGCCAATCTTAAACAGATGGGCTTGCAGGTAATGATGTCCGGTGATGATTCTGAAACATGCCACACCCTCCACCCTAGGTAGGGCAGAAAACTGAGCACGTCTTTCGCCATCGAGCAGACGAGACCAAGATTTCCCGACAGCCAGGTCTGTAAGAGTGGAAATTCTCTTCTGTCGAAATTTGTCCCTGAGAAATCGCTCGGCGTTTCGAAGAGGCATCGGAAGGCAAGGTGGATGCAGCGTCGAAGCCTCTTTGGCCAGCTTGTCGGCTTGTTCATTTCCACGAATGCCGCAATGAGATGGGATCCATTGGAGAACGACCTCTCTTCCGGTGCAAAGAAATGAGTTGTTTGCACTCGAACTCAAATTTTGATGGGAATAGATTGTAGCCAGATACGGTCTTAATTGCCGCTTGAGGATCTATGAATATTACAATGTTTTGGCCAGGAGTAACACTAATCGCTCTAAAAGCCATAAATATTGCGTAAATCTCACCATCAAAATTGTCTGACCTGGCACTAAGGTTCTTTAAGAGGAAAAGAGTTGGAGAAAGCACAAGTTCCAGCCCTACCAAAGGAAGCTGTGGCAGAGCCATCAGTAAATACGTGCAACCAATCTTGATCTGGATATCTTTCATGAATCGTAGTCAGAGCCGCAGACCTTAACTCAGCCAGGAGGGAATTATGCTTATGAACTGGCAGGACCAAATCCAGATTAGCAGAAGCATATCTCAAATGACCTGGGAAAGGTAGTCGGTCTAAAGAGGGGAAGTCTATTATCGGAAACACCAAAACATTTGCAAGTCTGGAACTCAAACAAGAAAGTATGTTGAGTTTTAAGTCTTGTTTGGAAAGGTATGTATTTAGGCCATAAATGCTCCTTTCTCATTAATCGTTCACCAAGAGAAAGCGCATATTGACGTCTTTCACATGAACTAGAAGCTTCAGTCTGCAGTTGCGTAGAAGCGATAGGGGTCGAGGTGGCTGCACCAGTGATAAATCTAAGTGCTTTAATTGGAACAATGTCCAACTTTGATAATGCGCTATCAGAAGCAGTAGCAAGAAGCTCAGAGCCGTAATCAATAACAGGTCTGATGTAAGATGTAAAAGTGGAAGTCAAAATACTTTGATCCCCACTTGACACACCGACAATTCTTTTTAACAGAGATAGCCTACTTGTAGCATTCTCGACCACTTTAGCAATATTTTTAGTCCAAGTTAGTCTGGAATCCATGGAAATCTCGAGGTAAGTAGCACAGTAGATCCTCAGTATAGCATTGTTATTGTAAACCAGGTTAATGTTGTGCTTTTTTGTACTTAAGGTAAAAAGTTCAAAATTTGTCTTATCAGGGTTTACATTAAAGTCATTTTCCAAGGACCAGTTTGCCAAGGTCACAAGTGCCGAGTTCAGGGTACTTTCCAATTTTGGTATATCAGAACCGGTTGATCAGAGAACAAGATCATCAGCATATAGTAAGGAATTAGTCTCAGTCGATTAGTCGACGAAACTCAAAAGATCATTAATCATAATATTAAAAAGAACTGGGCTCAAAACGGATCTCTGTAGAAAGCCTTGTCTAGTTTGGCCATACCCTGAGCGAAAGTTGCCATATTTGATATTTAAGAAGCGCTGAGAGAGGAAATCACTGATCCATTTTAAGAGATGGCCGGAATCATTCATGTATAGAAACTTTTTGAGCAACATCTTTCTCCAGACCTTGTCAAATGCTGTTTTAAAATCAACAAAAACAGCTAGCGTGCTTTGCTTCTTTTGAAAGCTGTCTTTAATATGTTTGAGTCAGGCGAACAATTTGTTCGCGCGGTCGTATTGTAACTCCGTCTGAAGCCAGCGTGTGTTTCTCAGAAGTATAACCGCAGCTGTCCAGGTGTGTGTGTGTAATACTGTAGTCGATCAACAACCATTCTTTCAAATAATTTACTTAGAATACAAATTAAAGAAATAGGTATAAAACTTTGTATGTCTGTCGGATCTTTTTTTAGGTTTTAAGATGGGTAAAGCATCAGCTTTTCTTCAATAACTCGGAAAAGAGCCACCGCAAGTCTTGTTTATAAAAAATAAAATGGTTTGTTTAACCTTGGAACCGAGTTCCAAAATGAACTCTGGAAGAATACCGTCAGGACCAGCCCTTTCCCCTCTAGATAATTTTTGAAGGGCTCTCTGGAATTCCTCATCAGAGAAAGGAGTGCCGCGTTGCGTGGCTAGGCATTCTTCACTACAACACGGTTGAATTAAATAACAATAAACATTTATTAACTTTAAAGATTAAATGAGCAATTAAGAGGTAAGCTTTCAAAAACTACAACACATGGTGAACCAGGCACGCTACAAGAATAACAGATCAATTCAGTTCAGTTTTGGAGTCGTTATGTTGAGTTGTAAAGTCGCTGCATACTCCCCTTCCAGTGTCAACGATACCTAGTTGGAAGATGAACTTTGCGACCAGAACGTGTAGATGGCTGGGTAGGCGTTGAAGCTGTTGGATCAGATTCCACAGTAGCAGGTGTTGAAGCTGTTGCATTAGGTTCCACAGTAGTAGGTGTTTCATTCTTGGTTTGAGGTTGTTGCAAGTCCTCAGTGTTAAGAAAGAAGGCAGGTTTGCATCTATCAATAGATACAGATACCCGTTTACCATTGATGTCAAGGAAAAAACTTTATCCTTCCTTTGTAAGACTTTGAAAGGGCCATCATAGGGTTGTTGAAGTGGACGACGTAACATGTCTCGGCGAAGAAAAACATGTGTTGCTTCCAACAGTCCTGGATGGATAAAAACTGGACGTTTGCCATGGTGTTTTGGTGGTTTAGGGTGAAGTGATTGCATGTGAGACTTAAGTTTCGAAACAAAATTCACATCATCGTCTGGCTTGGAAGAGTCAAACATCTCCCCTGGCAGTCGAATAGTGGTCCCAAAAACTAATTCAGCTGGGATATACAGAATATCTTCTTTAAGAGAAGCTCGTAGACCTAGTAAGATGATAGGGAGTACTTCTGTCCAACGCTCAGTAGCATGGCATTTGATTGCACTTTTCAATGGGCGGTGCAATTCTTCGATCATCCCATTAGCTTGAGGGTGGTATCCAGTTGTACGACACTTCTGAACACCAAGTAGTTTGCTAAGAGCTTTGAAGAGCGAGGACTCAAACTGCCTGCCCCTGTCGGTTGTGAGAATTGCAGGAGTTCCAAAGCGAGACACCCAAGAGGAAAAGAAGGCCCCAGCCACAGTCTCAGCAGTTATGTCTTTGAGAGGTTGGGCCTCTGGCCATTTCGAAAAACGGTCAATCATTGTCAGGCAATAGGTGTAGCCATTTGATGGAGGTAGAGGACCAATGAGATCCAGATGAACATGATCAAAACGTTGGGAAGGTTCTTGAAATGATGAAAGAGGTGATCTAGTATGACGATGAATTTTGGATTTTTGGCAAGCTAGGCAGTGTCTTGCCCACTTAGCTACATCTGATGAGATTGATGGCCAAACAAAACGCTGCTTCATCAAATGCACTGATCGACGTATGCCAGGATGGGATAAATTATGCATAGCAGAGAAAACATCTTGGCGATGCTGTTTTGGGATGTAGGGTCTGGCTGTGCCCGTTGATAGATCACACATAATTTCAGTAGACGAATTGGGAAAAGTTACCTTTTTGAGTTCCAAGGAAGTTCCAGATGCTATTAGGGTGTGAAGCTCCTGATCAGTCTGTTGTGTCTCAGCAATACGGGCCGCGGTAGCCGAGTGGTATAGGTATCGGACCGTGGCTTGCTTTGTCACGGGTTCGAACCCTGTACCACTAAAGACCCGCCGTGTAGGGCAACGATGCACGTTAAATCTGTCGAGAGCTGAAACGTCCTCCCGTTGGTGTGGTGTGGTAGTTAGGAGAGGGGGTGCCAGCTCAGGTGTCGTCCACGTCACTTGACCATGGTTCAAAATTACGTGGTCCGTCGCCAAAAGCCCTCGTGTAGCTGAACAGTGCGACGTTAATATTCAATCAATCAATCAATCAGTCTCAGCAATACAGTCATAGTCAATTTGACTTGGGAAAGTGATTGCAGAAACACGAGAGAGAACATCAGCAGCAATATTGTCAGATCCTGGAATGTGTACAATATTTGTAGTGAACTGAGAGATGAAATCCAGCTGACGGATCTGCCGTGGAGAACACTTGTCACTTTTTTGCCTAAAAGCATAAGTGAGGGGCTTGTGGTCAGTAAACACTGTGAAATCTCTAGCTTCCAGCATATACCGAAAGTGTCGGATAGCCGAGTAGATAGCAAGGAGTTCACGGTCGTAGGCACTGTAAGACTTTTCAGATGAAGTAAGTTTTCTGGAAAAGAAAGCCAATGGCTGTAGCTCAGAGTCCACAACTTGGTGAAGTGCACCTCCTATGGCATAATCAGAGGCGTCCACATGAAGAGCAAGCGGGGCAGAAGGTGAAGGATGAGCAAGAAGTGCAGCATCAGCAAGAGCTTGTTTACACCTCTGAAATGCTGTAATTGCCTCAGAAGACCAGTTTAAAGGCTTTGAGTCCTTCTTACCTTTAGAACCTTTTAAAAATTCACTTAAAAGATACTGTTGTTCAGCTGCTTTGGGCAAGAAACGTCTATAAAAATTTAACAGTCCTAAAAATTTTCTCAGAGCCAACAGTCTCTGGTTGTTTGTAATCAAGAACTGCTCGAACTTTGTCAGGCAATGGCTTAATGCCATCAGGAGTGATAAGGTGGCCAAGGAAAATGAGTTCAGTCACACCAAATACACATTTAGAGATATTTAGTTTTAAACCATATGAGGTCAGTCTTTGGAATATAGTTCTTAAGTGAGAACGATGCTCCTCAGCATTTTCTGAGTAACACAAAATATCATCCAAGTAGACAAAACAAAAAGGAAGTCCTCTTAGTACTTCATGCATGAATCGCATAAAGGTTTGTGGTGCATTCACAAGGCCAAAACACAAATGGGTATATTCGTAAAGACCCCATGGAGTTGTTACAGCTGTCTTAGGAATATCACACTCAGCTATAGGGATTTGGTGGAATGCCTTAAAAATGTCTATTTTGGAAAATATCTTCTTGCCATGTAGTGCATGAGCAAAGTCATTCAAATAAGGCATGGGGTAGCTGTCGAACTCAGTAACAGAATTCAGCTGCCTGTAATCCCCAACAGGTCTAACTGTAGAGTCAGATTTGGGCACAACATGAAGAGGAGAACTCCAGGGACTTTTGGAAGGTCTAATAAAGCCTTGAGCAAGAAGAAATTCAAATTCTACCTTCACTGCATCATACAGTTTAGGGTGTAGCCTTCTAGGCCTGGCAGTGACTGGTGGGCCAGTAGTAATAATATGGTGGACTGTGCCATGTGATGCTGATTTGGAAATTAAAGAAGGGTTGCTGAGGTCTGGATATTCCGATAAGATGTTTTTAAAACTAATGTTTGCATCTACAGTGAGGATTGAGGGCTGTACAATATTTGAAAAAACACAAGAAGTGAAAAGAGAAGTTTCCACATCCACCAACCTTTTTTTTCTTAAGGTCGATTAAAAGGTTGAAGTGCTTTAGAAAATCAGCACCAATTATAGGAGATGATACATCAGCAATTATGAAAGTCCAGATAAAAGGTCGCCTCAGACCCAGGTTCAGTTCTTTACGGACCATACCATAGGCTGGAATTTTGGTATTATTAGCAGCAAATAAGGAGAAGTTAGACTGAGGTGATTTATTCATAGTTGGAGAAGGTGGGATGACACAGATTTCACTTCCAGAGTCTATGAGGAATTTCTGGCCAGATTTGCGGTCTAATAAAAATAACCGGCTGGTATGTTTCGAGGGCTCTGCCATTCCAGCTATGACAGAGCTTACTCGTTTTTTGCACAAATGCACAAGGTGAAACACACTTGCGGGCCTGCTCTTTATAACGGCGATGATAGTAGCAGATGCCACTTCCTCTATTGACACTCCTAGAGCGTGAATGTGATCTCCGGCGGTCAGAACTATATCGTTGGTGGCGAGAAGAATTGCGCTCTCTTGTCAGTTCAGCAACTTGTAGAGACAGCTCTTGGATATGCCTGGCGAGAGAGTCCATGGTTGGCTGAGCACTGCATGAAGATTACTGGGATGGTGGAGGAACAGTTGTGGCCGCACAGATAGTCGAGGACACCAACAACCTCAGAAACCTTATCAGCGATGATAGCCAGTTTATCCAAAGGCTCTGAGGATGCAGACAAAACAGTCTGGATATGTGGTGGCATTCTTTGAAGCCACAAACTTTGCAGAAAGTCATCCTGGAGTTGGCCATTAGACAGCTCTTTTATTTTTCGCAACAGGTGGCTGGGCTTCTCATCTCCTAGCTGAAGGTCAGTAAGCAGTTTCTTAATTTTTGAGTCTCCGAGTCGCTAAATTGGGTGATGAGCCGCTGTGAGAGAGTGTGATATTTGTCACTGTTCGGAGGGCTTAACACAATGTCCGACACGTAGGAGAGAGTTTCAGCATCCAGGTTCGCAACCAAAGCAGAATACTTAGTATCATCACTGGAGATACCACTGAATGTGAATGCATGGTCGCATTGCGCAATCCATAGACGAACGTTGGATTTCAAAACGGCGGCAGCCGCAACGCAATACGAGCGACTTCAACGGTTTCACTAGTCATATTGTTGAATAAGCAGGAAGCGAAACGAATCTCCGAGCAGATGCTTCAAGTGGCCTTGAGGAGAAGGAGAAAAAAAAATCTTTCGCTACGTACTGATCATCCGTAGTAGAAGAATTTGTATTGCATTCGCCAGTAGAACAGAATAGCTTACGTGTTTTTAAGTCCAAAAGGGGTCACCACTGCCGCGTTGCGTGGTTAGGCATTCTTCACTACAACACGGTTGAATTAAATAACAATAAACATTTATTAACTTTAAAGATTAAATGAGCAATTAAGAGGTAAGCTTTCAAAAACTACAACACATGGTGAACCAGGCACGCTACAAGAATAACAGATCAATTCAGTTCAGTTTTGGAGTCGTTATGTTGAGTTGTAAGGTCGCTGCAGGAGCAAAGAAAAGTCTGTCTCATTTCTGGTTCACACGAGGAGAATTTATTTCTCTCTTGTTGATCTGTCTTCTCGGTCTCTCTCTCTCAAAAGTTGTTAACTTTATGGTAGAATTTCAAGAAGATATTTGCTATATCCAGGTCAGAAGGCTGCATTCGTTTGCCGTTCAAGGCAGAAATCAATCTGAATGCTTTTGGATCATCCTTTCGGTAGTCAAAATTCTCTAATAATTTGTTAAAAGAAGCGCACTTTGCATTAATTTCCTTCTTTAAAATAGCTTGTTTTTTCCTTAAAGATATGCAAGCTTTAAGAAAGCCAGAAGAATCCACTCTATCTCTTCCTAAATCTTTTTCTTCCTTAAGAGTCTGCAATTTATTATTTCAGAAAGGTTTTCCGTTTATAATATGGCCCTTTGGAATACAAACATTGGCATAAGTTAAAATAGTGGTAATAATTTTGTCGAGAGCCTTGTCATTATTCAAATCTAAAAGACAATTACCCAAAAGAGTATTTATCAAACTTGCATATTTCTCCCAATTAGCTTTTTTTAAATTCCATCTAGTGACTCTGGGAGCATGAGTCTCTGGATTAGAAATAATAACAGAAAGAATTTTATGGCCAGCACCTCCAGGTGCCTGAATTAGATGGTGATATACAAAGGGAGTTAAATTTGGATGGGCCATTAATAAGTCAGGATGTGAGGAGACGTCTCTATATGAAAGAAAAGCAGGAGACGCCACAGAGTGTTCAATAAAATAGATTTCGTTTGTATGAATAAAATCTTCAACTAGATAGCCAACAGGACAATTTTGAACATAGCCTCATCTTGTCGAGTGAGCATTAAAATCATCCAAAATGAAGGAGTGTTTATTCGAGTCATGTAGAAGAGAATTTAAATCTATTTGTTCCTTGGAGGATTGTATAAAAATGAAACACGATAACCAATGTTTTTCTTCCATACTCGTAGTTCAATCGCTTCCAAAGAATCAGAAGAGGTCATTGCGTGTTTTAACAAAGGTTCTGCCGAGAGACCGTTCTTAACAAAAATAACGATTCCTGGAGCAATTTGTCGAGAACGTCCAAGAGATGAGAATGGGCTATGATTTATATAGCCCTTTAAAGGGAAAAATCTCAGATTGTCTGCTGAAGAGCCACTCTCAGTGATACCAATAGCATCGGGAGACTCTTTGGAAAAATAACGGTTTTTAGTTCAATGAATTTGTCTATGGTAAGGCCACCAGCATTCCAGAAAAGAACATTAAGTCTGGGACTGTCCTTGTCCTTAAAAGGGCAGTTGTTAAAAATCTTCATAGAAGTCTCCAAAAACTACTCCCCTGTGACGGGGCTTTACTGCGTTTTTATACTAATCCTCTTGGGGAATCTTTGGGGCCAGCATTGAGTTATTTCACAGCCAAGCCTCTCAAGAAGAAACCGCGATATGCAGATTAGTTTTAGTAAATATATAGTGGAGCTTTAGTATTCGCGAAGTAGTAGAAGAAGGAGGGAGGAAGCTGAGATGTTGAATGCCGTGAGCTGTTGGTAAGACATTAAACTTAGAAGCGTAATTAAAGAACGGGCTTTAGCGAGTTAAAGAATTTAAGGCAGATAAAGATTCTCTCTCTCAGGATAACTTCTCATAAAGATAAGTGATTAGGATTCCAGGCGCTTATTTACACAGAATTTAAGAATACGTTATATCACTCCTGATTGCCTTCCTATAGTAAAACTTGTGTGTTGATCAATATATTTAGACAATAATAAATTGGATTTATTATGGCTACTTTGGGTGATCAATCATTTCCTCCCACAAATCTAGGTCGCGTAGATGAAGAGATGGTAGCCCAGGCTGGGGGTATCACACCCCTGCCAGTGATTCGGCGAATAGGCGAACGAACGATACATTCGTGGCGAGCGTGTGAGCAGTTGCGTCATTTTCAGTGCGACGGCTTTGAGGGTTACGTCATTCGTACGTGATGGCTTGTGAGTTGCGTCATCATGTCTGACGGCTTGTGTCATGTGTCTGATGGCTTGATGCATTTGCGGTGGATAGATGGCGCCACGACTGCTGCGGTTTTTTTGCGCGGCCAGGGTCATCAAACAAGGAAGATTCGAACTGGGTACCTTACGATCCGAAAACGAGTATCTTAGCCACCATGCCAAAACGATCGTTATGGCATGGAGGTTATTACTGGTTTATATAGATACCACCACCACAGATTTAAATTAATACATTAAGAGAAAAATATCTATTTTAATGTAATCAAAAAACTATGAAGAATCCAATATCGTTTAAAAGTTTATTCTTTTTATATTAAATGTTTTAATGTATATTATGATAGAATTCATTGTTGACTTTACGAATTTTGCGGACTGCTTTTAAGGGGACTTGGCACCCTTTGAGCAAACTTCTTTATTTACGTATTTAAAAATTATATTTTAACATTTTATACAATGTTTCTATTCAAGAAAATGTTACCAGATGAAAATTTTCATACATTATTCACACAATTTTAAAAATTAAAATTTTTTGAAGAAAATTGGGAAAATTTTAAAATCCTACTCCTTTTGCAAAAATTATTTTTTTGACCTGCAATTTTTTTATAATATTCTTATGGATGTTCTTAATAACTTTAGGGATCGAATTTAGAATAACTTCATTCGTTTTCGAGAAAAAAAATAAAATGTTGATATACAGGCTAAAAATCAACGAAAAAGCCAACATGTCTTACATTTTATTTTTTTTAAAAAAAGTATTCAGTTTATAGCAAAACGGATTCCTAATTTTATTACATGCTTTATTTTTAACACGCAGGAAAAAAATTGAAGCGATTGGTAAATAATTGTCGAAGGAGTAGCATTTTGAATGCACTAAGGTTTCGAAAAACACAAACTGAGAAAAACCACTTTAAAGTTTATAATTCTGAAAAAATAATTATTATAAGCTTAATTAAACTTAAAATACCACTTTAGGATATTACTTATATGTTTTTCTTTAAAATAATTGCATTTTCATATATTTTCAACCCACACATTTTTATAAATGATCAACTTTTAGAGAGTACTAATTGCACAAGAAAACTCAAGAAAAACTTAAAAAATTTTTTTTTCTGTCACGACAGAAATTTTAGCTGTTTTTCTTCTTATAATATTAAAGTATTACATTTGTATGAAAAATATATCAGGAATAAGAACTGAAATTATATAAAATTATTAATATAAAATGCCTTAATTTAAAAATTTTACATGCACACATTTCACAAGGAAGAAAAATTACATTATTGTATTGCCTCGGAAATATTCTGCTTTTAATACTACACATTCTTTTTATATTTATTATTTCTATTTATAAAATAGATTTTTTTTTTTATCATAACGCATTTTTAGCTTTTTTTTTTTTCTAAAAGGGGTGTGGCTGAATTGCCTAATTTGTTTTCAAATGAAGTTTTATTCAACTTCTAACTTTCCGACATGCACAAGTGATATATCATTCGAAAGATAATAATGCAAAGAATAAGATTAAATGAAAATAAAAAAAAAACGATAGGTTTGTGATTTTTAGGGTACCAAGTCCTCTTAAGACACTTTTTTTATAGATAAATATTACTGTCAGTGGAGTAACGTACACTCCGCAACTCGCACATTGTCAGGGAGCCCAAAGCCTAACTGACGCCAAGTACGGCTTTGTGCCCAAACCTGACTTTGCAGGGGGCTAATATTCTCCGTTACGCCACTGATGACTGTACCCAGTAAACTAGTTACCTAGATTATTCATTTCATTTTATACTAGGTCAGTCGCTACCCGCTTGTTCGCTGGGTATTTTATGATGTATGAATATATATACTGCTTTTATAAGTTATCGATATATAAATGTTACCATTAAGTTTTCATATGTATTGAAAAGATTCTTATAGCCCTCGTCTCTTAATTTAAAAAGGACTTGAATTGTTAAAACTAAATTCGATTTATTTCTAAAGCCCGTTCTTAGAGGATCTCTATTCAACAAAAAAAAAAAAAAAAAAAAAAAAAAAATGTTTACCAAATTTCAAGTCTGTAGGTATGGTAGTTAAAAAAAACAATTTTTTACCAATGCATCCCCCTTTTGGCAATCGATTTCGATAGGTTTGTTATATTATTGGTAATCATATGAAACCGTTTGCTTGTTAAATTTCCAATGTTATCTTGATCTTAAAGCATTCCTCCCCTTCCCCCATTTATCCTCATGTTGCGACGTGAAATAACTAATATGTATGCGGCCCAGCAGAAAAAAAAGGTTGAGTACCCCTGCTCTTGTTCATCCTGAATCCATGAGGAATGTGTGGAGTCACAGGCTGTAACGAGTGTAGCGTATGATACAAGTCCTCGTTAGGAGTTGGTTTTTTGTTTGTTATAACTTGTGTTGATTTAATAGATTAGCGAATCTTCTCTATTCAATTATTTGTAATGTATAGATAAAAACTGTTGACATTCTTTTGGGATACAGTTTGTTCAATAATAAACGTTTAATATTACTTGTTATCATTTGCCAAACATGTAGTTTGTGTAAAAATGCATTTCTGTTTGGAAAAGGTGAATGTAGAGATGTCTTTTTTATAATGCAACTTTCCTATATTTATGGCACACACATACAATTGTTTTCATATTGTCTAAAGTATTAGTCAAATAGGGCAATTACACATAGTTTGTTTTGGAGCATTTTTATATACATGTAACAACTTTATACACCTGCAAATGCTTTAATGGATTTCCAGTTTTATTAAAATTAATTGTTATCTTTGGGTACCAAAAAAATTAGCTAATCATTTAGTAAGAAGCAGTAATTTCAGTTTTGACTTATGGAGCTACAGAAATATCAATAGCTATACATTATAAAATAGAGTACATGTGATTTTAAGTAGTGTTGATAGTATATTAAAAATAATATTCATTAGGATTGCAAAATTTAAAAATCCTAGTTTTTAGAATCAAAAATAAAAAAATGTGTTTTCTTTTTTTTATTACAAATCTATATTTTCTTACATTCGGGGATCTGGGGGGTTAGAGTTTTTATTAAGGTTTTCTGTTAATATGAAACTTATTACATCACAAAATATTACTATTTCTGTTTCTATTTCTACTCCTTTAAGAATATAAATATTTCTTAAATTCGTACATTACATCTGTATACGGATATGCATACACGTATATGTACTTATACGTATGAATATCTCCTACCTAATTGAATATTAACGAAGATGTATTGGTACATTAATAAATAATTTTTTTCAATATCAAATGATACATTTCAAATGTATGCCAATATTTGGAATTAATTATTTTCTAATAAATAATCAAACTCACATACTCTCTTCTCTAATTCTTAACTCTTCAAAGTAAAAATTCATGCTTAGAATAAGAAAAATTGCTTAACCTTTTAAAGTTTCTTCTTCGTCATCATCAACATCAAATCTCTCACTTAAAGTAATATCGGGAATTGATGGTAACTCTGCAAGAAAAAAATGTTGGTTCATAAAAAAAAAGAATAATTACACAGTTTATCCAGTGTATAATTCTACTGTAGTGAAGGGCATCACAAAAATGCAAACACACAACGTTGTCGGGAAAGGAATACTTCAAAGTGACAAAATAAATTTGCAAGTTCTCATTTTTTTATGGGGTACATGTTTTCTTAGAATGTTTCACGATTTAAGTACTCTAATTAAGGAATATTTTATAAAAGCGATGCAGCTGGTTATTAATGTTCAAAACTTCGAAATTTTGAGCCATTTTCAAGCAATGAAGAAATCACCGGAACTATCACCCAAATCTTTTTGTACATGATTTGGAAATAACACGGTACAGGGATTTAACGAATTTCTTTTTTTTTTACACGAATTTTTTTGTTCTAACACGAATTCCAAAAGAATTTGAGGATTCATGCCTTTTGGATGAGGACAATATTTGATTGCGTATATGACAGTATATGATAATAAAGAAATCGATAATGACGAAGTTGAATGTGTTCAGCTATTAACAGCTGATTTAATTCGCGAGGGCTTGAAATCTGTTTCAAGTATGGAACAACATTTTCTTTCTCAAGATCCTGACATAGAGTGCGCATTAAAATTTCAATGCAATCCTTAAGTTTTGTGTAGCAGGATATCTAAAGTTCTATATAAGCAACTTTAAAAACAAAAAGCAGCTGCTAATAACATACTTTTTTTTATTTCTAATGGGCTGCAAATTGGTTATTAACCATTGCAGACCTAAGACATCCCTTGGAAGCTGGTATCACTTTTTAGTGCGGTGCCCTATAGGTGGATACCAATCGCCGCAGTTAATTTTGAAACCCAGTTTCCTCCCTGGAAAGAGGTCCCTGAGCTCTGAAGATGCGAACCTGTACCAGGATTTAATTTTGCCTAGAGCAACCAAGCCAAACAGATACTCTAGGGCAGCGATCGCCAAACTTTTTGACCAGTACATTCATAATTTAAATCCCGTGGACCACTAATAGGAATTTTTAAGTGTTGAATACATTTATAAGAAAAATTGTGATATAACAACTCATAAAAAATGTACCTAGTTAATAAAATAAAACTAAAGGGTGTTTTTTTGAGAGGTATAGAACTTTAAATTGCAATAAAACAACGATGTTTTATTCGATTGACATGAATTTTTTTTTATTCGAAAGATAATCTTGGGGCATTACATTTTAAATATGATTTCTGGCATATGACTACCACGGCTGGCTCGGATGTAGTCCAATCTGGACGTCCAATTTTCGATGACTTTTTCCAACATTTGTGGCCGTATATCGGCAATAACGCGGCGAATGTTGTCTTCCAAATGGTCAAGCGTTTGTGGCTTATCCGCATAGACCAATGACTTTACATAGCCCCACAGAAAATAGTCTAGCGGTGTTAAATCACAAGATCTTGGAGGCCAATTCACAGGTCCAAAACGTGAAATTAGGCGGTCACCAAATGTGTCTTTCAATAAATCGATTGTGGCACGAGCTGTGTGACATGTTGCGCCATCTTGTTGGAACCACAGCTCCTGGACATCATGATTGTTCAATTCAGGAATGAAAAAGTTAGTAATCGTGGCTCTATACCGATCACCATTGACTGTAACGTTGTGGCCTTCATCGTTTTTGAAGAAGTACGGACCAATGATTCCACCAGCCCATAAAGCGCACCAAACAGCCAGTTTTTCTGGATGTAACGGTGTTTCGACATACACTTGTGGATTAGCTTCACTCCAAATGCGGCAGTTTTATTTGTTGACGCAGCCATTCAACCAGAAGTACGCTTCATCGCTAAACAAAATTCGCTTATGAAAATCGGGAACAACGGCGATCTCGTTTTGGGCCCATTCGACGAATCTACGCCTTACTTGATGATCGTTTTGATGAACTGCCATACCAAACTGAGAATAAATCACTTGACAGCTGTTAAATCGGTCGCCATCTTGGAAAGTAATGCCAACTTAAACTTCTATACCTGGAAAAAAAACACTCTGTATTAATTATAACCAAATCATGAAAGCTTTATTAATGAGCCATAATAAAATAAACAAAAACTGTAAAAAATAATAATTAAAAATGGTTTAAGTATATCACACTTTTAACTAGTGTGATTCATTCCTTATTTACCATGACGTTAGTCTAAGAAGTAGCGTTTTTATAACTTGTCACGAATTGTTATGAATTGAATTATACTTCAATGCATCTTAAAACATAACCTAACATTATGAGTAAGCATATTCCACCAGTAGCGCACACAGGAATTTTTCAAGGGAGGGGGGTCGAAAGTTCACCATTCTTGTATCATGCTCCTTTTGATTTTGTCGATTTTCGGGAACAAAACACAGTAAAAAACTAATTAGCATTAATTAATAAAATTAATCATTAATAACAAATACTTAATTAAATTTTAAGTACTATTTACTTAGAATTATAATCAATCGGAAAAAAATCAAGGGCTTTGGGGGGTCCGGACCCCCAGGGCCCCCCCTGTGTGCGCCACTGTATTCCACACATTTTTATGGGGACCAGTGAAATTTTCTCGTGGACCACAAGTGGTTCGTTGACCTCCACTTTGGCGACCGCTGCTCTAGAGATCTTTTACATGCCGTATAATCATACGACATGGCCGCTATCGATTTTCTGTATCATGAAATTCCACCGACTTGGGCAGGGGTTGAACCCAAAACCTTGAGTGCAGAAGGCCAGCGACAAACCAACCACGCTTTGTAGCAACAAAAACCAATTGGGGCTATTAATACCGAAAGAAATTCTTCATTTCAATCAATACCGACGGTTGTACTAGACATATCTGACACATCTACCGATGATAGCATTTTTGATTCAGTTCGTAATAAACGTGCACGCTTGTTATCTAGTAGCGATGAATAATTGTTAGTAGTTTTATACCTAATTTTTATATGTCGTATATACTAATAGACTGAATTTTCACTGTACATTAATTTTAATTTTTTTTTACAATAAAAATTAATTGTTTTTGTTTTATAAATATGTAGCATGGGTTTTATTATTACTTTTTTTTGTATGGTTTTTTAGGAAAATATTTAGCGATTTTTCAACTTACACGATTTTTTAAAATTTTAGAACATATCTCTCCATATTTACCATACGTCGCATGTATTTTCTTACACGATTTTTTGCAATGTTTTCTAAGGAATATATCTACCTTGTGAGAAAAGAGTTGGGTGTATATTATAAGACATCATTTTTTTTATTTTTATAACATAATAAACCTAAAAATTTTCAAATGCAGTAAAAATATGTACCTGAATAAAACTAGATATAAAAATATTTAAAAAATTAAAAAAATATTAGTAGGAGAGAGTAATAATATTTGTTTTGAAAATTTTCAAACTTTTTCACTTACAATAAAAAGACAAAAGAATACAATAGGAATAATTGCAAGAGTAAGTGCATTATACTATGATTTGAGTGACAAAACGGGAAATATTAATGTAAAATTAGTATTTGAAATATAGCTACTACTAAGAGACTTTTTATTGCATTTTCCCTTTTAAATTATGTTAGAACTTAAGAATTTTCATAAAATAAATATGACGTGAAAAAATTTTCAATTAATTTTTAAATTTTGAATTCTAAATGACTAAGTTAATATCTAAATTTAGCATACCTTTAAAAGTTTTTTTTTTCATTTCTTATTAATGTTGATGAAGCCTTTGGATGAATTTTATTAAAAACTTCTAGAAAATAAAAATAATGTTGGGAAAAAAAATTATAATACTTCAATAATGAATCTGCGCTGTTTGATAACATATTTATTTGTTATAATGATAAATCTTGCAATTTAATTTTTAAGGTATTTATTATTTTAGTAATAATAGATCTAAAAATAATGATGATATATATATATAATAAATTAAGCAAATAAAGTAAAATGTAAAACCTCATAACTTTCAGTACACTACAAGGAAAACATACTACACGTGCATTATTTAAAATTCATAATTTGGAGTGAGTGAGTGAGAGTTATATTAACGTCGTACTATAAAGCTGCAAGAGAGTGAGTGAGTGAGTGAATATTAACTTCGCACTGTTCAGTTAATCGAGGGATTTTGGCGACTGACCTCGTAATTTTCAGCTACGGTAGAGTGACGAGGACGACATTTGACCTGCCACCCCCTGTCCTAACTACCACACCAACGGGAGGACGTTTGAACTCTTGACAGATTTAACGTGCATCTCTCCCCTACACGGCGGGTCTTGAGTGGTACTAGACTCAAACTCATGATTTGATTGATCGATTGAATATTACCGTCTCACTGTTCAGCTACACGAGGGCTTTTGGTGACGGAACTCGTAATTTTGAGCCATGGTCAAGTGACAAGGACGACACCTGAGCTGGCAGCCCCCTCTCCTAATTACCACACCACACCAACGGGAGGACGTTTGAGCTCTCGACATATTTAACGTGCATCGCTCCCCTACACGACGGGTCTTTGGTGGTACTAGGGTCGAACGCGTGACAAGAAAGCCATGATCCGATACCTATACCACTCGGCTACCGCGGCCACTTCAAACTCATGACACGAGTTCGTTACCTTGACCACTATTCTACCACTGTGGTCACATAAAGCTGCACGAGAGTTATTTGTAATGGACCTCATAATTTTGAACCATGGTCAAGTGACGTGGATGACATCTAAACTGGCACCCCCTTCTCCAAACTTCCACACCCCACCTCATAATTTGGAGAGAGAAAAGTTTATATTTTTAATTAGAAGTGTCGAATGTTATCTATTGCATTTATTCAATTAACACTTCAGTTTAATTATACCAAATTTATAAATTAACTAAACTCAGTGGCGCAACAGGCCATGAGGGCCAAGGCCTACTGTGCCCTACTCAGTATACGCGACCTTGGGCTCTGAGGTGCATGAGCAGATGTTCCGGTCAGGTGGTCAATCTGACGAGAAACCCCCAGTGTTAAGCTCCCAAGCAAGCATGGTACTCATTTATCGACCCACTGAATTGTTGAAAGGCTGAGTCAACCTTGCTCAGCCCGGGGTTCGAACCTCGGACCTAAGGTGTGGAAGCGCGAATTTATAAATTAGACTATAAACTATTTTTATACATCGTACATTTATAAAAATTCCTACAAATCTGGGGAGGGGGATTGGAATGTTAGTTAACTCTTTGGTATAAAAGCTATTGCACGCAAAACAAATGAATCACAAGATTTGAAACTTTTCTTCCCAGAATTTCTATTTTTATACCAACTCCTAAATTTGACTAGGGTCAATGTCCTACTTTTGGTGTGGTAGTTAGGAGAGAGGGTGCCAGCTCGGGTGACCGACGTTCAAAATTACGAGGTGCGCCTCCAATAGAGCCATTGTGCTGCCTTATAGTACGGCGTTGTTAATTCACTCAATCACTCTTATTTCTCGACTCCCTGTAAGAAGTGATGAAATATATAATTGAGAAAATAATATTGACATATATATCTTCTTTATACATACAACAATTTGATTCATAAATAAATAAATTCAAGTGAGATTATGGTATGTTACATAGCAAGCTGAATATTTATACAAGAATTATTTATGTCGTTATGACCCTCTCCCCCGAAAAAAAATAAGTATATATATCAGATTAAGTGCATGTATTTGCATATTACCTCCGGCTCCAAATGCGTTGGAGCCCAGTACCACTAAAGACCCGCCGTGTAGAATTAGCTATAATGCACGAAACAAAAATCTGTCAAGAGATTAAAAACGTTTCGTTGGTGTGGTGTGGTAGTTAAGAAGGGGGTGCCAGCTCAGGTGTCGTCCACGTCACTTGACCATGGTTCAAAATTACGTGGTCCGTCGCCAAAAGCCCTCGTGCAGCTGAACAGTGCGACGTTAATCTTCACTCACTCACCCAAATGCGTTGGATTCCTTAATAAACACTTTAGGACGTTCAATTTCAGTAGAATTAGCTATACGACTACTACGAAAAAAAACAAAAGTCATCTACAAAAAAGATTAAAATAATATTTAGCGTTATTGCGTTGTGTATGAACCATATTTCTTCTACAAGAATCCTAAAGTTGTAGCTTGTAACTTAAGGTTCGATTTAGAAAGACTGTGTAGACTAATTATTTGTAAGAAAACTATTTATTTAGTTATGAACCATTTCCGCACAAAATAAGTATTTGTATCAGAATAAGTACACATGGTTTTGTATATTACCTGGGGTTCCGAATGCATCGGGGTCCTCAGCAAACACTTTAGGACGTTCAATTTCAATAGAATTAGCTACGCAACTACGACGAAAACAAAAGTCATCTACAAAAAGAAAAGTGTAATGTTAAGTTATTGTATTCGGTAGGAAACGTATTTCTTCTTTCATCTTGTACATGCAGAACCGTATAGCTGTTACTTGTTATTTAAGGTTCTATTTAGAAAGACTGTGTAACTTCACTTGCTATTTTATTTCTTCCGATTCCACTTAGAAAAGCTAATCCCAAAACTTCTTATTTCTATCTTATAAGAAACACTGAAAATAATGTTAAATTGTTTTGAAAGACATTTGAGTTGATTAAACTCTTAGAAATTAAAATTTGCTTCATGCAAATTGATCGTAAAAGGATTAGAAAATACAAATGTAATATCGAAAAACATTTTATTAACCCTTAAATGTATCACTGTATAGTTGAACCTCCATATTACGAACATCTATATTGCGAATTTTTCTATATAGCAAACTTTTTCCTAGAACCAAGAATAGTTCTCGATTTTATTCGTAAAATAACCTCGAAATTGCGAAGTGCATTTTCTATGTAACGAAATTTTTCACTTGTGACTAAAAATTGTGAGAAAAAAAAATTGAAAGTATTTCTGGACATTTCAAGTTATTCTTTCTTTTAACACAATTTATGCTAATCAATGACCTTGAATTGGTTTAACCAGGGGCCCCTAACTCACCTATAACAACACAATTGTCGTAATTCTTGGCGTTTTATTCAGGAAGTACAACCTTTAACCCCATTTTCCAGTTCACTGAAAACATATTCGATATCTCCTTTCACCCTCAGTGGAGTTGTCTCGTGTCCCCGTGACCTTCACCTTGTCTCCGTTCATTTGTAGTGTTGATCAGTCGTACTGGTAACTTCGTTTTTTGAAGTTCAAAAATGTCAAAACTAAGTGTTTGAGCATCAAAGAAAAAAATTTAATTCTTCAGGAAGTAGATAAAGGCGTCAAGAAACTTTCCTTGCAGTTTTTGTTTCTTTCTTTTCATTTTTTTATAAGTAAGATATAAAAAACAAATATGTATTAATTTACAAAAAGGTGTGAGCAATTACTTTTTTTTAATATAAAGTGTTTATGAATTAAAAATAATTGTTTTATGGGGTTTATAATGAAAATTGAAAGATGAACCTCTATATAACGAATTTTCCATATAACGAACTTTTTTCGGGATTTAGCGACTTCGTTACATAGAAATCCGACTGTAATTTAAATAAAATCGAAATCAACCGGAAAAAGAGGGTGGTTAACGGGAAAAATGCAAAAAAGAATCCCACAATATTTTTTGGCATATTGATGTACTTTACATCACAAAAAACTACATTTTTCTTGCATTAATGTAACAGTATATGCAAAAACTATAAATACCCGTTACTCTTATCTTGTTTCTACCCGAAAACAATTCTTCCTCAGTTTTTATTGCTATTTATATAAATAATCGTAATTCGTAACACTCTCCAATATGAAACAGTACTCAGATAGTTCGTTAACAAGGAAATTTGGCACAGATAAATAAATGAATTATCAAAGATTATAGTTCCATTCGGAAACAATAAAATAATTTTGGTAAAACTAAAATTAAAAAAAAACACTATGTAAAGGTTGCTACATAAAGAGATATGAGGTTTTAAACATACAATACAGTGAGTGAGTGAAGATTAACGTCGCACTTTTCAGCGGCACGAGGGCTTTTGGCGACGGACCACGTAATTTTGAACCATGGTCAAGTGACGTGGACGACACCTGAGCTGGCATCCCCTCTCTAAACCAACCAACGGGAGGACATTTCAGCTCTCGACAGATTTAACGTGCATCTCTGCCCTACACGGCGGGTCTTCAGTGGTACTGGGCTCGAACTCATGACAAAGCCAGCCACGATCCGATGCCTATACCACTCGGCTAAAACATACGATACAGATCTAAATCGCTCTGCATTTTAGGGTTAAATATTGCATAACTAAGTATCAAAATAAGAATATATATATATATCACAGTTTATTCATCTTACTAAGAAAGCAAATGCACAATTTCTCTTCAAAAAATCTTAAACTTTTACGATGAAAAGAAGCTTTGACCATATTCCTATTATTTTAAATAAGTTTTAATATTTTTTTTAAAAAAAATATGGTTTATAGATTGTTCTAACGCATGGTGGAAATGAAAACTCTAAAAAAGAAAACTTATCAAAATATATTATCGAAAAAAGATAATTAAAATTCAAGTTGTCTTGGAAAATTTACAATACAGCGCACTTTTTAAGTCATTTTTATTAATAAAAAATATCCCGAAATAATTTTTTCGAAATTTATCTTTATTTTTATTAATAAAAATCTGAAAATAAATCTCATTATCATGTTATCACTAAATCATAATAAAAACCTTATATGTAACAAATAAAATACCATTTTTAAAGAAAATTTTATTAATGTTTCCTGCATTTAAATTTTTTTCTCTCCTTTTTTTTCTATGTAACGTTTCCTGCTTTTTGTTACAAAATAAAAATTCAGAATTAAGTTATTTTCCCCCTACTTTTTTCTATTAATATTAAAAAAATAGTTTTTTCATTCAAGCGTTATGCTCGCTTTCTCTCACCTTTTCTTTCTTGATTTTAATGTATAAAATTAAGAATGAATTTAGATTAACACAAAAACTGATTTTAACCTAAATCATTTTCATCCAGTATCATCGATGGTACGGCAAGATGTTGATCAGTGGAAAAAGATTCTCTTGAAAACTCTACAAAATTAAAATTACAAATTAGATCACAGAAAATAAGGGTACGCTGGGTATAAAAATGAGAGCTTTGAAAATAAAAGACGAACACAGAAGAAAATTAGACTTCTACATATATCGAAATAGTGTTTATTTAAAAGAAATGGCATTTCTTATGAACTTGATGTGTGTGAATTGCGTAGTTTTAGAATTATACTATTTTTTCCTAAAGCTTAGAATAATATCTCCAGTAAATGATTTCAAAACATAAGAGCATTGCGCACGTACATTTAAAGTTTATTCTTAAAAAAAAGGAGGTGCGCTTTATCCGGCGAATATAAAGAGTGTTTTTTTCAAGGTATATAGAAGTTTAAGTTGGCATTACTTTCCAAGATGGCGACCGATTTAACAGCTGTCAAGTGATTTATTCTCAGTTTGGTATGGCAGTTCATCAAAACGATCATCAAGCAAGGCGTAGATTCGTCGAATGGGCCCAAAACGAGATTGCCGTTGTTCCCGATTTTCATAAGCGAATTTTGTTTAGCGAAGAAGCGCACTTCTGGTTGAATGGCTACGTCAACAAACAAAACTGCCGCATTTGGAGTGAAGCTAATCCACAAGTGTATGTCGAAACACCGTTACATCCAGAAAAACTGACTGTTTGGTGCGCTTTATGGGCTGGTGGAATCATTGGTCCGTACTTCTTCAAAAACGATGAAGGCCACAACGTTACAGTCAATGGTGATCGGTATAGAGCCATGATTACTAACTTTTTCATTCCTGAATTGAACAATCATGATGTCCAGGAGTTGTGGTTCCAACAAGATGGCGCAACATGTCACACAGCTCGTGCCACAATCGATTTATTGAAAGACACGTTTGGTGATCGCCTAATTTCACGTTTTGGACCTGTGAATTGGCCTCCAAGATCTTGCGATTTAACACCGCTAGACTATTTTCTGTGGGGCTATGTAAAGTCATTGGTCTATGCGGATAAACCACAAACGCTTGATTATTTGAAATACAACATTCGCCGTGTTATTGCCGATATACGGCCACAAATGTTGGAAAAAGTCATCGAAAATTGGACGTCCAGATTGGACTACATCCGAGCCAGCCGTGGCAGTCCTATGTCAGAAATCATATTTAAAATGTAGTGCCCCAAGATTATCTTTCGAATAAAAAAATTCATGTCAATCGAATAAAACATCGTTGTTTTATTGCAATTTAAAGTTCTATACCTCTAAAAAAACACCCTTTACCTAAAAACTAAAAATTGCAACTTAAAAGTATTGATACGAGTTATATACGGCAGTGCGCGTTATACGCCGGATTTTACGGTACGTATCGAAATACGATTAAGCTTATTAAAATTATTTTACTTTTATTGTAGACTAATTGTTTCAAAGGAAGTTAATATGTTACATGAACAGTAATGATCAAAAAATCAAAAAATTTATTCATTTATTGCGCATTTGGTTTTGAATTACATACGAAAGTCATTGAAATTTTCATTTACTTACCGGATGATCGCAATACTTCTACAGATCCGAATGATTCCCATGTTGCATCATTTGATTCTCTACAATCTATGTTAGAAAAAATATACATAATAAAAACTGCTGTAAAATAATACTTCTTTTTCCTTATTTGTGAAAAATAATTTCATAAAACTTTTGCAAAATAAAAGATTTTAATTATTAAAATTGAAATTTTTTTTAAAAAAATTAAAAATTTCGAAGATTTAAAAAATATTTTAAAATTTAGAAATTTTGAAAAAAAATTAATTTAAAAATTTAAAATTTCGAAAATTTTAAAAAGATAAAAATTTCGAAAAATTGGGGAATTTTTGAAAAATAATTTGAGGCCGCGAAAGAGAGTTTAGATAATTTTTACTTACAGCATTGTAAAAAAGATATTTTAGAGAATAAAAGGAAAGCAATAATATATATAAATGTTCGCATTTTAACGGTACAATAATAGAAATATATAATAACATATGTTTTTTCCCAAAAATAAAACTTAATTTGAAACTAAACTCTAGCACATTTTTCAGGAGACTCGTAATATAAGCTCTATCCACAAAACAAGTGTTTAAAAAGATAGTTAAATATTTCCGAAATATATATATAAATAACAGTTCAGATACAAGCAGACGTGTATACCTGATGATCAACTAACGTCGTCATCTAGATCAGTGGTCTCTAACCCCCGGTATGTGGATCAAATACTACCCCGGTTCGCACAAGAAACATTAAATTATTTCCCTTTTCTTTACTGTGGTATATTTTTCTTGGGTTTGGCTACTTTTTTTATGAAAATCACTTTATATTCATTTTTTGGTGTAGCTATATTTTATTCTGAGAAGTCTCGACTAAATACAATTGAATTAAAATTATTAAATCAAAACTGTATAGAATATAAACAATTAACTTCCTCCCCTCAGTGGGCCGTGGTAAAATTAACAAACGTCGACCGGTCCGCGGCGATAAAAAGGTTGGAGAACACTGCGACGGGCTACGCGTCTTTTCTTTAACATGTCCTTTGGGTTCTTTGGGGCCAGAATTAATTACAACTCTTTTCCAACCAAAACCAAGAAGTGAAGCGTGATGCAAATGCAAATTAGGAAGCTTTTAAATATCAGAACTTAGAGTAAGTGGGATGGCAATTTGAGGAATTTAAACATAATCCGTGGTTCAAGCGTGAAGAAGTTTTGGAAAACGTTACGGGGTGACTAGTAGAAATTATACGTGATAGAGATCGATTGAGTCAAGTCCGTTGCACTCGAGTAGTTACAAGGCTTCATCTAAGACTGCTGTGATCGTTACTTCGAACTACAGTAAGGTAGTAAGGTACTATCGAACTACAGTAAGGTAGGATTGGCTATTTAATATTAGGATCTGTGATAGTATTGGAATTGAGTTTAGGCGAGTCAGTTATTGATAGTGGTACGGGTTAGGTTAATTCCGTATTATATATATATTGTGTGTTTTGTCACCGTCGATTCTCTCGCATATATATTATTATAATCTAATTTGTTAAAGGATTAAGTTAAATATCTTAATAAAGCCATATTAAGATAATGCATGCTTCTAGTTCTTCCGTTAATCCTACACCTCTAGCTCAAGCTGATACTCAAAGAGATGTTCTCCCTGGGGGGGACATCGCAACACTGATCTAGATTATTGCCGAACGGTCAATCGAAATAGAGACGCAACATACGGATACATTTGATAACTAACGGATATAGCAACGATTAATTTCAATCTACGGTATTCAATAAGTCTGTTTTGCAACGCACGCTTAGTACTTTATTGGATAATAAATTTAATAGGAACAGCATTTTGATCCTCAGATAAAGAGGAAAGAAAAAAAAAGAGCTATTCCAATGAATATACACTCTGTCGCAAAAAAATATATGCACCCAGAAGAAATTGAGCTACATTCACGAAATTTGGTATGCATGTAGTGTATATGAAAATAAACAAATGATTAAAAATTCAGAACAAAATATCATTTTATTAAGCGGTTACAGCTTGCAAAAGGTTAAAAATCAGTAAGTAGTAAAGCCACTTCTGGCAGCTATACAAGCCGAAATTCGGCGTGGCATCGATTCAATTAGATCACTTATGACCCCCTGTGGAAGATCCTGCCATAGTCTTTGCATCTGCGCAGTTAATTCTCCTGTATCTCGGGACGGCTGCAGTTGCCTTCCCAACGCGTCCAGACATGCTCTATTGGCGAAAGATCTGGTGACCTGGCAGGCCATGGTAGGACGTCATATCCTTGAAGACATTGTTGGGAGAGTCGCGCAGTATGTGGACGAGCATTATCCTGTTGATAAATGGCACCTGGGCGACTTGATAGCATGGGTAGCACAATCGGCGTTAAAATATCGTCCACGTATCTGCGAGCTGTCAAAGTGCCTTGAAGGACCACTAAAGATGATCGTGTGTCCCAAGAAATTGCTCCCCACACTGTCACACCTTGTGAAATTTGCTGTATGCCGCTCGACAATAAATGCCGGATCGGACCGCTGGCCGGTGCGCCTCCAGACACGTGTGCGGTGGTCATCATCACTGAGACTGAATCGGGATTCATCACTGAAGATGACACGTCTCCAGTCTGTCACACTCCAAGTTGCCGAGGTCGGCAAAAATCCAGTCGACACTGCCTATGATGTGGGGTCAGTGGTAAACGTCTTAGCGGACGTCGGCTCCTCAAGCCAACTTCGGTCAGTCGTCTCCTTATGGTTTCTCTTGATGGCACTGGATGTCTGGAAGGAGGTAAGTGGCGTTGAATCGATGCTAGCGACGTTGTTGGTGCCGAAGTGGCCACTCTTCTGATTGCACGATCCTCGCGATCATTTGTGTTCCTGGGACGTCCTGACCCTCCGCGACGGTACACTCTACCTTCTGTGATCCACTGTTGCCAACACCGAGCAACTACCATATCGCTCTGACCGAGGTGGCGGCCGATACGTCTATTCGACCAACCTGCTTCTCTGAGGCCTATTATACGGCCCCCTATCAAAGTCCGTCAGCTGCTCGTACTGCCGTCGGTTACGTCTTAGAGGCATCCTAAGTCTCAATATCGTCTATCAAAGTCATCAGATTCGTTTAGATAGCCGTACGGCGCTCGTACTCATGCTTTTAAACTCTCCCAGTTGCGCAACTAATATGCGCATAGCACACTTAGCCTTGTCTCATTGGCTTCGAAATTTTAATCATTTGCATATCTCTTACCAGACTACATTCTTGCCGAGTTTCGTGATTGTAGCTTGATTTCTTCTGGGTGCATATATTTTTTGCGACAAAGTGTATAAGTAGACTTGGTGCAATAGCGTAGCTTATTCCGAGTCCCTGTATCAAAAATTCTTCGGAGCCCTGTTTCCCTGTTTCAGGTATGAGAGCTCTGTTAGTGAGAATGTATGCTCGGGGCCCTGTAGCATTGATACGGCGGTAGCTAAGCCCCTGACTTGGGGGAAGAATCAGGTATGTGAATATTAAAACTTTTCCTCAAAGAAAAGTGGGATGTTATAATGGTTCGAAAATGGCGATCATAGAACGATGACCTTAATCAACAGATGAATGAGAGAATTGCTAAAAAGTGTAAATTAAGTAGTCAACTATTATTTTTTTTAGTCGAACGACATAATCTGAGAATAAATTGCAGACAGATGAGCAAAGAGGGCTTGGTTAATCGCAGAGCTGATATTTCAGCAATGGCATGTGGCCGCGGTAGCCGAGTGGTATAGGTATCGGACTGTGGCTTGCTTTGTCACAGGTTCGAGCCCAGTACCACTAAAAAGACCCGCCGTGTAGGGCAGCGATGCACGTTAAATCTGTCGAGAGCTGAAACGTCCTCCCGTTGGTGTGGTGTGGTAGTTAGGAGAGGGGGTGCCATCTCAGGTGTCGTCCACGTCACTTGACCATGGTTCAAAATTACGTGGTCCGTCGCCAAAAGCCCTCGTGTAGCTGAACAGTGCGACGTTAATATTCAATCAATCAATCAATTCAGCAATGGCATGTGTTAGAAGAATTGAAAGCAGCTCAATGCTGGATGGATGAATTTCTTCGCAATGTGATCTGTGATAAGCTTGATGGTGATGTTTAAGAAGAAGATGCGTGCATATTTTTGAATCAATGCAAATATTTGTGTATGAAAATAGGACACCCCTTTAAAATCGTATATAAGACCGACTCTTACTATCGGGAAAATACAGTATTAACAAATGTGGGTTTTTTTCTGTCTTATCAGAAGCTGAAATATATAGGACAATGGAAGAGGCCAAGATCATGATCATGTGTGTTGATTCCCACGAAATTTTATTATTAAACTTTGGGAGAATGAAGCTTATGTTTCTGTTTTCAAATTTTGATGGTGGTCTAAAGAGAAAATATAATGCATCCATTTCAAAAAGATTTCAGCGTTATGTTCGACTTTTTACTACAGCATTATGTGCGATATCTAAATGAAAAATTAAAGCCAAGCTCAAATATCATGAATGGACTTTTATTCCCTTTTATGTTTTATTGTACAAAGTATCACGAAAAAAGTAAAGTTAAAATAGCAAGTTAGTAAAATAGTGTAAAGTATAAAGTTCTATTAAAGTAAAAGTTAAAGGGTGGAGGGGATTAAAATATCATTGCAGAGAGGATTTCTTAAGTCTATTTCATTGTAATAGTATAATTACTTATATAAACCAAGGTATCAATTGATATTTCTTTTCCCTTTTTGTGGGGAAGATAATTTTACAGTTAAGAAATACATTAATATACACTGCTGGCCACCGTAAATGCAACACCAAGAAAGACAAGATATAGCACAACAAAATTTATTTTGCAGATAACATGTTGACCAAGTATCAAATGATTAAATTTATAGACTTCTGTGAAGTGTGGTTCCTGCCAGAATCAGTAGCTAGAGTAGCCGCCATTGCTGGAGATCACCGCTGCCAAACACCTCGCCATTGATTCAAAGAGACTTTTGATGTGCTCTTGGGGTACAGCAGACCAAGCAACTTCTACACGTTGCCAAAGTTGATCTGGTGTGGCAGCTGGGGTTGTAATCTGGGTCAATCGTTGAGCAACCATGGACCACATGTTTTCTATTGGCGAAAGATTCAGAGAGCGAGCTGGCCAGGAAAGCAATTCAACCTGGTGATTGACGAAGAATCTTTGGACAATGCGTGCCACGTGTGGTCGCGCATTATCCTGCTGAAATATGGCTGTGGCTAAGCCCTGAAGGTAAAGAAGGTCAACTGGCTCCAACACCTCGGAGATGTAGGGCTGGCTGTTTAAAGTACCAGCAATGCGTACTAGAGGAGTGTGAGAGTGATATCCAATACCGCTCCATACCATAATAGCCGGTGCAGGACCAGTGTGGCGGTGCATAACGCAGCTGTTCAGCATCCTCTCTCCACAGTGTCTCCAGACTCGAATCCAATCATTGTGGTGTTGCAGACAGATGCGTGACTCGTCATTAAAGGCAACTTCATTCCATTCTGCCAGCCACATCCTTCTTTCATCGCACCACTGATGGCGGAGACGTCTGTGGTTCTGCGTCAAGGGTAGACCAAGCAATGAACGCCTTGCGGACAGACCACTCTGCTGTAAACGGCGTCGAATGGTACGCGCAGACACTGAATGATGCGTTACAGACTCAATGTGCTGTGCTACGGTTCGTGATGTGACTGAGCGATCCATCACTGTCATGCGCACAATTAGTCTGTCCTTATGTGAAGTGGTGCACTGAGGTTGATGCGATCGACCACGTCGTTCCGTCGTATCCTCCTGCATCCAACGGTCACATATCCGCATTAGAGTTGTTTGGTTTTGTCCAACACGACTACCGATTTCCCTGAAAGATAATCCACAATCTCGTTAGGACACTATCCTTCCTCTGTCGAACTCGGATACTTGATCAAAAGCTGATCGCTGTTTTCTACGAGACATAACTGATCATTTTTTGAAAAAACCGCAAGAAAAACACAATTGCCGAACTTGAAATCGTCGAAATCTCCAAGCCTTAAATGGCGCTTTGAGGTGGCGCCACAGGCGCGCGTGATGTGTGTCTGTGATGAAATTCTAATCATTTGCACACACACATATCTCACCTCCGCTAATGCATGTTGTAAATTTTATGTTATTTGCATGCTTCCTTCAGGGTGTTGTATTTACGGTGGTCAGCAGTGTATGATTGCTTTAAAAGTTAAAGAAAATCGTTTAAATATATTATATTATAAAATTTCAATAAGGCCAATCCTTACAAAAATCACTGAAGAAAATATACTTTATCACATCCGTGTAAATTCAAAACAATTTAATGATTAAAAAAGCGAGCATTTTTTTTAATATTTTAATGCAATGATAAGAATTTTTTTTTATGTTTAAAATATTAATATTTTAACTCAATGAATTAGCAATTAGGAAATTTGAACTGGTTTTCCCATTTGAATACATTAAAATACACATAAATTTGAATACATTATTGATCCCATATTTTAAATAACAGCTTTACTTCGGTATACTAATATCTTTTTCATCCAAGCTTATTTCATGTAATTTTCATTGCTAATCGTAATGTGTTTGTGGGGAAGATAATATTTTATAAAGATTATTTTTTACTTTCAGGGGCTGACTAGTTTTCATACATCTAATTAGACTGAAAACAAGGATTTAAGCAGATATTAAAGTACCATATTTTTTTATTACTTGTACATTATATTAATTGATTACAAAGTGTTTGGGGGTTGAAATATCTGTAAGCCGAAAGATTGTCGATAGTCGATACGTTCCGATAAAACTTGATGGACCAGAGCACTTCGTTTGATTCTTAATATTTTCACTTGTTTCACAGATAACTATGGAAATTGCATCTATAAAATATAGGAGTTTTTCCCCTGTACTTTCACACTGTTCATAAAAACTCATTATTCTTATTACAGCTAATAGGGTGTGTTATCATCGCAGGTTTTGGGCCCCTAAGGCGGATCTTACAATTGGTACGTACTTAGCATCAGTCAGGCTTTGGGTCCTCTAGGATCCTAGACCCCCTCGCAATCTAGAGGTTGTGGGGGTGTACGTTACGCCACTGAATCTACAGAGTGTGAAGAACAGCAAAAATATCGAATAGACTTTACTGGGGTAAAATAGACAGAATTGATTTATTTCAGCTCCTTTCCAAGATGCTTGTGGCCGCGGTAGCCGAGTGGTATAGGTATCGGATCGTGGCTTGCCTGGTCACGAGTTCGATCCCAGTACCACTAAAGACCCGCCGTGTAGGGCAGCGATGCACGTTAAATCTGTCGAGAGCTGAAACGTCCTCCCGTTGGTGTGGTGTGGTAGTTAGGAGAGGGGGTGCCAGCTCAGGTGTCATCCACGTCACTTGACCATGGTTCAAAATTACGTGGTCCTACGCCAAAAGCACTCGTGTAGCTGAACAGTGCGACGTTAATATTAAATCAATCAATCATTTCCAAGATGCTTTATTTGCAAGATCATTTGTTTTAAGATTATGTAACTGAATAGGTTATAAACTTTATTTGTAGGTTTTGTAATAATTCTCATTAAATGCAAACTAAACAGATGTTTTTGACATATCTTTATATTTATAGGCATATCTTTATATATATAATCTCCTTTACATTAAGTTAATATGCAAAGATCTAAATTACGTATAATTTTTAAAATATTTGGTCCGAATTATATAAGTATACGAAAAATTGCTAAATGTTGTGTATGCTTCTAAATTTCCCCACATTTTTTCCATCCACTATTAAAGCATTTATCTTTAAAATTTCTACGTATGTATTATGTACACTATTTTGTAGGAAAAAAAAGGCATATGAAGAAAATTACTGTTTTTTATTAAAATTAAAAATTAAACATTTGTATAACACAAACTCTGATAATTAAATGATTAAAAATTCAAAATCGTAGGATCCCCTCCCCTCCCAATGGCTAAAAACTGCATTTGAATGCTAAAGTCAGTAATTGGTGACCCTTCATAGATAAACAATATAAGCTCGCATACGTCGATGAAAGGAGTGATAGAAATACCTAATTGTATTTTGTGGTATAATCTGTTAGTCATTTCTCAGTTATTGCACCAAATATTTGAAATTTTAGGGTGCCTGTGTGTGACCCATTATATCCATACATGTTCGATAGGTGAAAGGTCGGGTAGCCTGGCAGGCCAAGGAAATCAATCGGCAACAAGTAGAAAGTCCAGACATATACGAACCGTTTGGGGCTGGCCCCTGAACGACATACCAGGAAAGGTAACGTGGCCGATAACAAAATGTCATGAACATATCGTTGAGCTATTAAAGTAGGCGGAATAACTCACCACTGAACTCTTAGCGATGCCAACTGCCCCTCTGAGAAAACTCTGTTGATGTCATGAGATTAAAACGTCGTAAAGGAATCTGTCAACTTAATCTCGCCACAGCAAAAGTTCCATGAGAACACAAATGGAAAAAGCTGTAACACGTTAAGATATTGTTAATGATGTGGTTGGGGCAGTTGAGGAATTTTACACAATCATCCATTATGGCCATACATTTGGGCAACTTATCCTTCCAGATTCTTCATTCCTCCAATGAGTTCCTTATAGCAACCATTGCTACCAGTACCTTTGTACATCTATATCTAGATGGTATGGGTGTTCGGTAGGCGCAGTCAGTTTCACATAATCGGTGATGCGAAAGCGTTAAAAGTCGTTAAATTGACAAGAAAGCATTTGACAACGCAGAAATGGCATTATTGGCTGTGTATGCTGAGAACTTTAAAGCAGATAATGATAAAAAAAGTAGTTTGCAATTGTTATCTGTTTATGCAATTCTAGTTGCTCAAGTAGAAATGTGCATCATAACCAAAGTTAACATTCATTGGGTTAAAATTAACATTATATATAATTTTTAGTACTAAAACTATTAAAAAATACTTCAGGATGCAATACTTTATACACACATTGCGTGAGAGTGAAAATGCTGCATCGCAAATACATGGGGAATAAGAGAACGAAAATCAGTTAACAGAGAGAAAGAGACAGTGTAGGTTCCTTACAGGTGATGATACTGTCAGCAACACGCCCTGGAAGTGATCATTGAGTTGCAGCCAGAGGGATGGACGACTAATCGCTCTTTGAGCCATTTCCACAGTTCGTATTTCGAGAGTGGTGGTGGCAGCTCATTTAAAAGAGAGCCAATAATAACACTGATATACTCGATGTGAGAAGTCAAAGGCTACTGGCTACCAAGAAAGCACCTGATTATACTTTATATAGAGTCCTGCGTTTCGTGTGTGGCTGGGCAATCTTGCTGGAAAGTGACATTGGGTACGTCCTGAAAGAAAGCCAGTGCTACAGATCGCAGCACATCATCCATATATTTTTGTGCCAACAACATGAACCAGTAGTGGTAGGCTCTCTCTATGATGCTCCATTGTCGTGCTGTATGACATTTCATAGATATGGTTGGACTAGATTTGTTACCATGTCGATGTCAAACTCGTTTGTGGTGATCACCATTGATGAAGGGGGAAACGTGATTGATTGGAGACAACTCTGAGAAATTACATTATGAACATAGGCTTAGTCCAACACTATTGTAAAAGATAACGTCAGTGATATTGGATTTGAGGTCTCTGTTTCATAACTTGGAGAAGCGGCATAAATGAGGCATATATTAACTATTTAAAATTTGTTTCAAAACCTCTTATTATTTTTCAACTCTAACAGACTTCGAACTCAATATTTGGAACACAATCTATTCCATCAACTATTTTAACAGATTGCTACAATCTAAATGTAAAATATAGGGTGATAATGAATATTACAATCGATATGCTACAAATAAGTATGTCCTTAATATAAAAAGTAAAAATAAAAAAAAAAGATTATATGGTGTAGTAAATTATTCAGATACAGATTTCCAAAACTTCTTCTTCAAACACAAGAGATGAAATGCTGTGTCAAACTTAAGGCAGAAGCATTTTGAAAGGTGTTTGGTGTTGAAGCAAGAGACGACACAGAACGACTTTTTTCATCAAGATCGATTTCCGAATGTTCTCAAAAATCTGATTTTAAAGTACATTATTTGAATAAAAATATTGCATAATTTTAAAATTTTGCTTAATTGTAGGTCCTCATATAGTGTTAAAACATACGAAATATAAAATAATTCTATTGTTTTTTTATTAAAGGTGAAAAACAGATTTGAATAAAATTACGAAATATTGCTCATTTTTAAAAAAAATGTGTGTTTCTAGCTTTTTGCATGAGCAAAAAATATTATGAATTTCCGGGTTTTAATTTTTTTCTCGTTTCTCATATCCCACACTTCCCATTTAGAGCAATAGCATTACGTCATTGGTTAGTTAAATAATTATAAAAAATTTGCAAACAGCGAAATTTCTCCATTTTTCAAAACTACGTGGAAGTGCAAACGAAAAATGTTTTTTACTTAATTTTTTCCTTTTTATATGGCTAAGAGAAAGACTTTTTTTCTAGGGATAAGGATAGGAAAAAGAAAAAAAAAATTTTTTTCACCCCACCCTAACACACGTCTTAGGATAGATAATGCAAAACATTAACTTTTGGTGGCCAGTAATAGAATAACTGGAACTATATTCAGCAACGGAGCATCCGAATATTACGTGAAACAGAAGACCTTACAATGTCAAAACATAACTTCCATGCGAATATGGTTCCTTTGAAACACTTGGACTGCATGCAGCAAGATCTCGCAGACGGATTCCCGAATAATATGAGAACATGTCACCATTTGAGGGAGGACAAGCAATTGGACTAAAGCTCAACCGAATGGTCAGATCATAGCATCCCTTCACATTTGACTCGGAGTGATGTTACCATTCGAAGATGTTGGCAGGAATGAGTGAACTGTAACCATATAGACTATCAAGAAGGTGGAGATTGACCGAAAACGACGGCATAGTAATCGTCTGATAGACAATCCCAGTCCCTGATGCTTCCTTAATCTTATGAGGAACTAGGACACCAGTGGTCAGTGATCATCGATAGGCGACTCAGTGAATGGAAATTGAGGTCACGGAGACCTTGAGCCTACTGCTCCTCGTTGTTGGTCTCTGCCAATAACAGGTTTGCAGGATGGCAGACACGTTCGAACTGGAATCTTACAGACAGGAATAGAACAGTTTTCAGTAAGAATCTCGTTAGGCAATGAGCCCCAATGACCAGCGAAGACGAGTTTTGAGATGTCCAGGATAGTGTTAGGTTCTTGACTGTCATTCACTGCACAAAACGATTACCAAGAGTTATGGTGTAGGATGCCATTTTGATAGCCAGATCTTCCTCATTTTCGATCGTGATATTCTTTCTGTACGTTGGTAAGTGGACGAGATTCTACGCCCCTTAAGTTTCACGAACCCTCGGCTAACATTTCGGCAATAAAACGTTTAATAATAGCAAAAGGCATGTGTTTCTTCTGTTCATCTTTATGCTTCTCCTACACTTTTCTGGCTGCTCGATTGCAAGATCCTCCCCTCCCCAACAGTGTATGCTTGAGTTTTGAGGAGCAGATGTCTCCTACCGTCTTTTTTTGGATCGCGCCTACAAACTCTCCAATTGAAATGTGTATTACAAGCAATTTCGTAGGATGATACTCACCAACTCTACGGGTCAATGTCCAACAAGAAAACAGCTTGAATCAGGTTCACGGAGCGGCAACGCATTTTTGATCACTTACTTATTTATTTTGCTCCGTAGCGGTATCTCCTGAATGACATGTCAGATTTTATGTAATACCGTGTGTATCTGTCTACATATCCACACACACACACACACACACACACACACACACACACACACACACACACACACACACACACACACACACACACACACACACACACACACACACACACACACACACACACACACACACACACACACACACACACACACACACACACACACACACACACACACAGTCGACTCTCGATAATTCGAACTTTCGATAATACAAACCTCTCGCTAATTCGAGTATATGATCAGCCCCTAGAAAAAAGCTCTTGATATTTCGAACTAAAACCATACGTTTTGGTACTCTCAATATTTCGAAGTAAATTTCGTGACTGCCCAGACTACAACACGCGATAATTCGAAGTTATCCTATAAAACTCTCGATAATTCGAACCTTCAATATTATGAAGTTAGATTGACTTCCTGTAACTAACTATACCACACGAGGGGTTTTTTTACTGAACACTTATTTTCAGTTCAAATTGTGCATGTTGATAGAATAACTATACTTTGTTTATTATATTTCTGGTATTTGCTAAGCACAATGTTGATTTATTCCTAAGCCATCTGTTTTTTTCTTTTTCCGTTGATACCCAAGCTTTAGATGGATAAAGGAAAAACTGCTTTCTTTTTTATTCACTGTGCAGTAATGAGTGATGCTTCCTTTTACAAGTATTGCACAATAATTTTGATTTCTTTGAGTATTTATTACTAATAATGAGTCACATTTAAACAAATGTTTTTTTTAAATAAAGCACTCGAACTACATCCAAGATAATTCAGCAGAATCGTTTTATGGCAGAGAATTGAAAGCGAGAAATAAAACCTTTATATAAAAATGTAGGAGGCAAAGACAGGAGAGACAGGGATTTAGCTTTATTATATTATTTTTTTTAAAAAAAAGAGCGGTAATGTGCCACTAAGAATTGCTCCACGTGCCATAGTTGTCGACCCCTGCTATAAGTATACCCCGTAGCTAAGTGTGAACTGTGAATACGCCTTGTGTTCATTTTATATTCCAAAATATTATGCCAAAATATTATTTATATTATGCTTAACAATTTCTGAAAAGAAAAAGGTGATAGAATCAGTTGAAGAAGATGAGAGAAAGGTCGAAGTAGCCAAAGTATTTGAAATCCCACTGAGCTCACTCCACTATTCTGAAGAATAAAGAGAAAATCTTTAGTGCATCTTCGAGTAGAGTGAGAAAACGCGTTAGTAAAGGTAATTTTCCACGTCTTGAATAGTGTTTAATTTCATGGATGAGACAGTGTCGAGGACAGAATATTCCGATGGATGGCTCTTTATTGAAGGAAAAGGCTAAAGCATTCGCCAAAGAATTAGGAATCGAGTTTTCGGCTAGCGAGGGATGGCTTACAAATTTTAAGAAAAGGAATGAGATAGTCTTCAAAAAAATGTGCGGGGAAAGCTCAAGTGTCGACATTAATGTTTGTTCTAAGTGGCAGAACTCGCTTTCGGATCTAATAAAGGAGTACGAACCACGTAACATTTTCAACACGGATGAAACCAGACTCTTTTTCAAGTGTTTGCCAGAAAAAACATTTACATTCAAAAAAGAAAAATGACATGGAGGAAAATATAGCAAGGAGATGTTAGCTATTTTACTGACTGTAAACATGGACGGCTCAGAAAAGATTACTCCTCTCGTCATAGGAAAATCTGCAAAACCTCGGTGTTTCAAGGGCATAAACTCGTTCCCTACCAAATACTGCTCAAACAAGAAGGCATGGATGACCACCGAACTCTTTAATGAATGGTTGGTCGCACTGAACTTGGATATGAAAAGAGAAAAACGACATATTCTCTTATTTTTAGACAACTGTACTGTGCACAATAACGTACCACCTTTATCAAATGTGAAACTTCAATTTTTCCCTCCAAACTCAATCAAAACTTCAGCCACTCGACCAGGGCATCATACATAATTTTAAAACTTTTTATCGGCGGGAAGTTGTAAAAAGCGTTTTGGATAACCTTGAAAATCAGCAGAATGTAACTACTACTTCTATTTTAACAGCTTTGATCATGATTGACAAAGCTTGGAGAGCTGTTACTCCTTTGACAATTCACAGCTGTTTTAAAAGGTCAGGTTTCCCCTCATCGAATCTGGTTGAGATGGACAATACACTCACTGAATTTAATGCTGAACCATCCCTTTGGGAAGCTCTTCCAGAACAAGATATGACGTTTGACGACTACGTGTTGGTTGACATGGACATTGCTGTATGGGGAGCTCTATCTGACGCTGAAATTGTGGCTTTGGACCACAATAATAAAGAAAGTGATGAAGACGAATCGGAGGAGTTGACTTCGGTATCTCTGTCAGAAGCTAAAGTGTCACTAAAGAAACTACGCAACTTTTTCCTTCAAAATCATGTTGATGCAGACATTTTACAGGCTTCATTTGTTCTAGAAAAATCTATTGACAAAGTTAGATTGAATGCCTTAAAACAAAAAAAGATAACAGATTTTTTCGACAAAATGGATTAATTATATATAGTATGCATATTTTTTTAATAGTTCTTTTCAAGATATAAGTATTCTTTTAATACAGGACTTTTAACTTCTGTTTTATTTTTATACTGTATGAAATGTACTTTAAAAAATTATGTACAATTGTTGCTTTATTACATAGTTTTAAATTTAAATGTGTGTTAGAAAAAACTTCTCTTCGTGTATTTTGAGAGTTTTTTCCTACCATCTTGATAATTCGAACTCTTGATAATTCGAAGTTTTTCATTGGTTCCTCCAACTTCGAATTATCGAGAGTCGACTGTATATATATACACTCTGGAACATTGAAAACAGCGACCCAAGAAGAAAGCATCAGATTGAAATGAAATTTAATACACATAATGACACAGATGAGAGATTCACTTGATCTCAAATACAAGACAATTAAACGAATACAGGGTTTGCAACGACACAATTACTGGGCAACTTCAATAGCGCGTTGGACCACCTCCAGCTGCAATACATGCCGCCACACGGTCCGGCATTGAGTTGATTAGACACCTTATGTTGTCCTGAGGCAGATGGGCCCACAAATCTTCAACAGCCAATTCTAAATCATGTACAGAGTGACACGATGGCATCTGCCGTTTTATTTGTTCCCACACGTGCTCTACAGGGGACAAATCGGGAGAGCAGACCCGGCCATGGAAGATTCTGAAAATGACGTAGGAAGTCTTGAGCAACTCTTGCTGTATGTGGACGAGCATTATCTTGATGGAAAATTGTCCCTGGGAGACCATTTAGGAAACGTCCTACATGGGGTCGAAGAATATCATCAACGTAACGTTGACCCGTTAAGGTTCCACACATCACAATTAAAGTGGACTGGCTATCATAGGCTATGGCCCCCCAGACCATTACACCAGCTGTGCGGGCAGTGTGAGGTAGAACAGTGTGTGTGTGTGGGGGGGAATTGTACCGCTCACCAGGGCGCTTCCACACCCGTACACGGTTATCATCTGTCCCCAAAACAAACCGGGATTCATCACTAAACACAACCGTTTACCAATCTGTGACATTCCACATTGATCTGGCTTGGTACCACTGTAGACGCAGTTGCCGATGTTCTGGTGTTAAAGGGAGTGCACGGAAAGGGCGCTTGGATTTAAGATTTGCTTCTGCAAGGTGTCTGTAAATTGTTTGTGGAACAATTGCTACGCCTACGTCTGCTCGATCCTTCGATCATCTCTCCTCATGGTCTTCCTGTTCGCCCCAGGCCCGGTTTTCCGCACGTGGGTACCTTCTTGTGTCCACTGCTCTCAACAATTTCTAACGGCACGATCCACTTAGCCCACAACACGGCGCGTCGACCAGCCTGCGGTTTTCATCCGATGATCAGGCCTCTCTCAAACTCGCTTATTTGTGAGAAATGTCTTCTAGCACGTTTACCTGACATGTTTCGCTTACTAAAGTCTGCCTACAATCGGCGGGTAATCGTCTCGTTTATGAATCTTCGAATTTGTGCTGGCTTATATAGCACCCTCTTCCTGATTGTAGCGCCACCTCGGCGTGTATGAGCCTGCGTATTGGCACAAAACTTGGATCATTTTCATATCACATTACGCTGTACTTATTTGCAAAGTTTCCGATTGTACTTAGCTTCCTTCTTGGGTCGCTATTTTCAATGTTCCTGAGAGTAATATATATATATATATATATATATATATATAGGATCCAATCGTCAGCAGACAACGCAGTCTTCGCGCGCAGGCGCAGCGAAGTGAAACACGAACTAAAACCTTGAGAAACTTTAACCATTGAAGAGAAGAGAGCAAAGAGAGAGAAGGACTGAGGTGCGCGAGCAGGCGTTACTGTCGTCAAACCTATCTGTTAGAATAGCTACCTTTTTAATTAATTTTTGTTAGTTTTAAAATAAAGTAGAAGAAAAGACAAATGTCTTGGACCCCTTGTTGTCTCCCCACACACACACATATATATATATATATATATATATATATATAATGTACCGAAAAAAACATTAAAAAATGATCTGATAAAAACATTTTGATATTTCATTGTAATTTTAACCTTCAAAAAATGTAACAAAAAAATGCTTGAATATTTTTCGCAAAAAGGGATGAAAACGAAAAAAACACATTTTTTTAAAAAGAAAAGTAGCGTGATGCGAAATGGAAAGTCTCTTCCTCTTCAGTTTCGAACCTGGGAACTACCGTTTTATAAAGCAGCGCTTTTAAAAGCTAAGCTATTACTTACTCCGGGGAAGAGCACTGAATTGAGCTTTAAAATAAAGGTAGATTTTTTTTCAATACGCCATTTCGTTATTCGTTAAAGTAAAATATTTTTTTTCGTTCTTCATTTTTAAGTTAATGCTTTCAAACTACATATATCGATTGAAAAACAACGGTAATTTTTAAACAAAAAACTTTAAATAAAAGTAATGTTTACATAAGTAACGGAAAAGGGGAAAACATTGTTTTTTTTTAATCGTAATTTTTAAGATATTTTTTCAATGTACAGATTACGTATAATATTGCTCTGCACGCGGAAAAAAAGAAAAGCATGAACTTTTTTTAGTGTAAAATATTTTTTTCATTAACGCGAAAGAAAGTTCAAGCGGAACAACTTATAATTCGTATTTAAAAAAAAAGAACCGATTTCGACTCATTTAAAAAAAATCGTAAAAAATACAAAATATAATTATTTTGTAAAATAAATTATAGCATATCGTATTGAAATAAATCATCTTTACGAATCTGTAATTTTTTTTGTGTGAGTTTCACGAAAAAAATTAGATCTTGTTTTAAAAATCTCTAAAAGAAAGAAGTTCAGAAAATATTTTAAAAAAATTGTAAAATAATGGAATTGAAAGACACACACACACACATATATATATATAATTTTATTGTATTAATTTTTAAGAAGTAAATGAAATTTTAAATTTAAGGAGAAGTAAATGATCTTTCCGATATTCTCTGAAGATGGCGCCACGTGTATAATAAAATAATAATTATGCGTTTTAAGGTTTTTAATTAATATCTTTTTAACTAATTGGAATATCGGAATATAAATGGTCAAAATGAATTCTTGGGATCATTCCCGAAATTTTGGTACCTTCGGCTAGTTTCTGCGTCTTGTAGTTCGTGAGAAAATTGGGCGACATCCCATACCTACATAGATACGTTTGCTTACCTACGAATTTTAATCGAGTAGATAACAAATACCTCAGAAATTACTGGGGAGTACTAGGATTATTTTTTAAAAAAGAGTATGAGAGTTCTGTATTATATATATATATATATATATATGAGGATAATTAAATTAGATTAAAAATTAAATTCCCTATCTAGCACTTGACTCATCTTTCTCAGTTCCCATCTTCAAGTATCAAACTAATCACCCATTTATTTCTTCCGAACATATGGCCTAGCCAATAAACATGTCTAATTCCAGATCGTTAGATTTAATAGTCAACATATGTCAGCATTAACTTGCAAGCCCCCTCTTCAAAGCAGCGATATTTACCATATGTTTTTCAAGTGTTATCCACTTGAAACCACCACCATGGCGTGCTTTTTCCTCCCTGCTCTCGGTGTCAGAACAGATGTACAAATGAAAGAATAAAGGTCGTCTTTTCACTTTTCTAACTTTAATCTGATTCTGTTTTAAAATCATGACATATATATATATTATATATATATATATATATATATATATATATATATATATATATATATGTATATAAATTATGTAGGATTAATAAGTTTATCAAATTCGCTGTTTTGGTCAATTTTATTTTTTCAAGGGATTGAATTTCTTTTTTTTTCACCATAGTTAAATCTTTACTGATTTCGCCCAATGAGAAATGGGATAAATCTAGTAAAGACTTAACAATGTTTCTCAAAAAAGTAATAAATTTTGTGTCCGAATTCTTTAGTGTGAATCTGATGGTGTGCAATTCAACTGACATAACGATAGCGGCGAATTATTTTTTTTCAATTCCTACTATTATAGTTCACTCTCTCCTTATATATATTTATTTTTATAAATATAAATTTTGTTCAAATTTTCAATCGTTAATAAAATACTTTCTATTCATCCATTCAAGTTCAAATGCATCTTTTAAACGTAGTGGACGACACTTGATGTTAATACAGTTTTTTTTATATTAATTCATTAATTCAATTAAAAATGAATAAATAGTAACAAACAAAAATTGTAGTCTAGCATCATATATAGAAAAGAAAGTGTTTCGTTTTGTCCCTGTAGGGCAACGGATAGCGCGTTGGGCTTCTAATCCAATGGTCGCGTGTTTGAATCCCACCTGGGATGGCCTAATTTCTGAGAATGATTTCTTTTTTACTATACTATTTTATTAGAATAATTAAATTTAAGGAAGGAATAAGTAGTAACAAAAAAATAATCCAATACCCTATATAGAAAGGGAAATGGAAAATCGCTTTCTACTTTCTCAGTTAATGTTGTAATTTTGTCATATGTATATAAAACTTATATTAATTGTAACTATTTAATAAAAAGTAACTGAAATAAAATTTTTCTTTGTTGACCTAAGTAGGATTTAACTAGAATTTTTTTTTAATATTACTTGTTTAATGGATGTAAATTGCGAAATAATCCTACTATTTTATTTTTAATAAATGATTTCCTAATTTTTTTTCGCATCCCGGAATAAAGTCACTTTTTTAAGTATTTAACTCTTATTTCGGTCTCATTTATTTATTTTTAATTCTTTAATGCTTTCGCTTTTAATTTCTTTTTACTTCTTCATTTTGAAACTCCTCCCATTCAATTTCCTTATCCTGGTACGCTTCAGCGCCGTTTTACTTGGAAAATGTAAGTATATCTCGCTATTATTCGACCTTTTAAATCTTTTTTAGGGGTTGAAATTCTGCTGTCCCCAAATTTCAGAAATATTTTTTTACTCTGCACCATTGGTTTTTTTAGTGTGAGGTGACCATCTTGTACGAAATACTACATTCAGTCCGAGGTCTCTTAGGACTATAGCAGATGTTTCAATAATATATTTTTTTTTATTCTGCAGAACTCGATTTTTGAGTGCGAAGCGGCTAACTTGAATAAAATCTACATTTCGTCTAAAGTGTGTTTGGCGTGATTTTAATTGCTCCTAATTTGCCTATAGCAGAATACAAATAAATTATCGTAGATTTAGAAGAATTAAATATCACATTTTAAAATTATATGTACACTTTAAATAAATGAAAGATCTCATAACTGCAACATTTAGATGGCAAAAAAGCAGTAGTAGCATTCAAAATCGTGGCAAATGAGTCTTACTTATGTAGATGCCGAAAAATGAATTCGAATAAGTACGAATCTATATGTTGTCCAGCAGTTCTGTTACTTTTCTAATTTTGCTTAACTCCAGTTTTTCCAATGCTTACATATTATACCGTATTTTTGGAAATACTTCACTGTGTTCGCTACCGTAGAAAATTTTGAACTCCTTAAGGCGTGGAATCACCATTATTATTTTTTGAATCCCCTGCCCCTCCTTTTTTCTTGTCTGGATTTATTCTACCCCATTCCCTCTAAAAATGACATGAAGCACAAATGATTTTTTATCACTTTTGTTAGGGCTAATTTCTGCCATAGTGTATTCCCTGTAATGGCTCTCCTGCTCGCATATGCAAAAAATTAAAAGTTACAACAAATTACGTAAAAAAGAGGCTTCTGGAACTGCATATTTTTTTATAAGTTTTTACCGTGGTACGTGCGACTTGCGATGGGTAGCAAGGATTTAGATATTTCTGGTTTGTACAAACTTTAAGAGAATTTGAATCTGTTTTCCATGTACAATTTATAATTTTATTTTCTCCTTTTTTAAATCGTCGAGCCCCAAGGTTCCATGAAACATAGTTTGAAGACTACAGCTCTAGATTAAAGGAACAATGTTTAAAAATATCCTTGTATAAATATATAATATACACACTCATGGACAAAAAAGTTAGCGCACAAAGAAATAATTGCGGGATCGTAACGAAACTTAGCATGAAGGTACATGTCGGAGAGATATGCAAATGATTAGAAATGCAGCGTGATTGCGCATTACGTATAGCCGGTAGAGGGCGTTTAACGTCGTTATCCGTGGAGTATAAAGCAGGTAAAACAAAGCTTGTTTGAGTGTGCTGAATCGTTTACAAAGGGAGAGCTGAGGTAGACACGCCATTACGTCGTTTTTGAAGACAACATGAGCAGCTGTAGCAGTTTGAGGGGGAGAGAATCATCGGCATGATGGAAGCCGGGTGGTCAATTAGGCGAGTAGCTCGTCAATTAGACCACTCTGATTGTGTTGCGAGAATGTATTGGGACCAGTGGATCCGAGAGATATCATTTACACAAAGACCAGGCTCAGGACGCTCTCGACAGACTAGTTGTCGACAAGACCGCCACATCGTAAGAAATGCACACGTACATCCAACTACTTCATCGGCCGCCGTCCAGGCACAGGTAACACCTTCAATAGGGGACCCTGTGTCTTCTCGAACCATACTAAGGCGCCTGGCTGAAGAACATTTGGGATCGCGGCGCCCATTACGTGTGCTGCCCTTGACGCCCACCCATCAATGCCTCCATTTGGAGTGGTGCCACGCACGAGGAAACTGGACTGCAGCGGAATTGAATCAGGTAGTCTTTAGCGACGAATCCAGATTTAATCTCAGCAGTGATGACAATCGTGTTCGTGTGTGGACACCCCGAGATGAACGTCTCAATCCTACCTTTGCTTTACAGCGACACACCGCTCCCACAGCTAGTGTGATGGTATGGGGTGCCATTGTCTACAATACACGATCACCCCTAGTACTGATCCATGGCACCATGACAGTTAGCGGTATGTCCATGACATTTTTCAACCACAAGTGTTGCCACTCTTGCAACGGCTCCCAGGAGCCATTTTTCAATGAGACAATGCTCGGCCTCACCTGGCAAGGGTGTCACAAGACTGTCTCCACACTGTTACTATCCTTACTTGGCCTGCCCGATTCCCAGATTTGTCGCCAATCGAGCATATCTGAGATTATTTTGGACGGCGAGTTGGGCATCCCACGAGTTTGAACGAACTAGAGGTAAGGTTACAGCAAATATGGAACTAAATGTCTCAAGACATCATACAGAACTTGTATGCCTCAATGCCCGATCGTATCGCATCGTGCATTCTCTTTAGAGGGAGTTCAACAGGGTATTAAATCCTCCGTTTTCTTGCCTTTTTCTCTGAAATAAAATATCCATTTTTTTCTTTGATTTTCTAATCATATCAAAGTAGTAATTACGTATGTAAAATTTCGTTTCATTTTGACGACTCCTTCTTGGTGCGCTAATTTTTTTTTGTCCATGAGTGTAAAATAATTAAAAAACAGCCGGCTGGGTGGCGTGGTTGGTTTGTCGCTGGCCTTCTGCATCTAAGTTTGGAGGTTCGACTCCGGCCCAAGTCGGTGGATTTTCATGATGCAGAAAATCGACAGCGGCCATGTCGTATGATTATACGTCATGTAAGAGATTCATTCAGTGTCTGTTTGACTTGGTTATTCTCGGCAAAATTAAATCTAGTACATGTTCACATCATCACAGAATTCAGATGCCTCTCTCTAGGGAGGAAACTGGTTGTCAAAATTATCTGTGATGATTAGTATCCGCCTTCTATGGAGTCGCACTAAAAAGAGATACCAGCTCCGGGGGAATGTACTAGGTTTGCAATGGTAAGATACCAACCTGCAGCCCATTAGAAATAAAAAAAATAATTCAAAAACAGTATGATGGAAATATCCATCATCATGCAAACTTATATGTTAAGCTCATTACAAAAAAAAAAGAAAAAGATATTTCTTTGTATCATTTTTATTCCTAATTATAATTAAAAGAACAATTTATTATTATTTTATATCATCTCTCTCTCAATATCGCAATACGTCTAGTCAGAATTATCTTCTGATAGCCAACCACTTTCTGTGTCCCTCTCTTCTTAATTTCTCTCCAAAAATAACATAAAATAAACATATAGTAAAAAAACATTTTCGTCATACATTAGAAGCGAAACAGCTGCATAATGATGTTAATTTGTGTTACAAGGGTTTTGGAAGATTATTTGGAGGGTTCCATATAAATTTCACAGAAAATAACAGAAACACAGAAAACAAACCTTTTCCCTACTCATTATTACTTTTATTAACAAAAAATATAAATAAACAAAAAAAAAGAAAGAAAATAAAAAAAATTCTGATTAGTAATAAAAAAAATATTCAAGAGAAATCGCACGTTTCTTCCAGCCACAACAAACAGTGGAATGACAAGTTCAAACCCATTATAATGATTGTGACATTTTATTTCTTCATTTGATAGCTATGCTCTTTATTACGCAATAGTCGTGAAGAAAGTTGTCAGCAACAACCAATTTGCAGTACACCTGTTTTGAGTACAATTCTTTGTTCACTCTAAATGTTATGATGGAAATTTCCATCATGATGCAAAGTATCATGAATAGATGTATCACGAATTTCGGCCATGATACATTAATAAAATTGCGTCTTCCGTAGCGAAGTTATTTCAAAATATTCTCAATTATGTTCAGAAAACTACATTTTCTTCCAAAATGTACAATATTTGTCTGATATTTTGATTTATCTCGCGTAGATAATTATTTTATGTCTTTTCGATCAAAACACTTGTAAAATGAATCAAAGTAACGAATAAATAATTTGAAATAAAATAGATTACTTGCTGCTATTATAATCTAGGTATGTGAAATTCTAAAAAACAGTTTTAATATTTATATGTCTGTTCCAAAGCACACACACATACACACAAATGTATAAGATTTTTATTCGGCAATATTCAGTTGTAAAAAAACAAGATCATTATATACACATTGAATTAATCCCTTACGTGAAAATTTTATTTACGTTTTTATGAATGTAGTTTCATTAATATAACCGCAACAAGCACCAAAAAATAATGCTTTTTGATATCAAGGGTAATGATTATATAATGGGAAAAATTTCAGGACTCAACGAATTCAGATTTTACACGCTATGGAAGCATTAGCACTAATTTGTGTGTGTGTGTGTGAACATTGTTTCCACTGGAATTGAATCATCTTAATACTATCAAATATTTGTCATTAAATTTAGAAATTGTAACTGGAAAACATTTCTTTTTCCCATTTGGTGAAATCAAAATGAAGCTTCTTGATACTTACAACCAATCAAAAATCCGCTTTTCTCATAAAACCAGGTTATATTTTGAACTAACGAACTTCTAAAATTCGCTTTAAGTTTTGAATTTCGTGTCTGGCAACAAAGTTCTAAATATTTTCTCAAGAAACAATTCCAAATGGTCACAGTTTATATCTATTTTGTTTTTCTATCTGAATTCAAATTTACTATAAAGTTCATGCCTTAGAACAAAAATATTGGCTGAATTTCAGATTGCATTCAGCAATCTGAATCATTCACATACTTGATTTTTTTTACTATCAATCAAATATAAACATTTCATGATAAGATTATTTGGTTTATTTTAAACTACAGCAAGTTTTGCTGTTCTTTTTCATCTACAATAGAGCTACTATCTGCTTACCTCAGCTTTAGATCAAGTGAAAAAAGTAAGTTTGATTCATTTTTTTATGCAAGTTTTCTTAGTTTGTGCGTGCTTAGTTTTAAACAAAACAAAGTTTTTAGTGTATTTCGCAGTTTTATGGCTTTTACTTCATTAATGTTATTGGAGCGATCATTAACTGGACTTCTTTTAAACATCGGTAAATATTCAGGGGCTAATTTGATATAGGAGTGCTACCCGCCAAGGTATTTATGTTCGCCAAGATGGGCGATAATATTACAATATGGTTGCCTTGATATTTTTATCGTGTGCTAATGTAGTTGCCAGGAGGATACCGTATATTAGAGTTAATTTTTATTGGTCTTTTTTCGCGGTAACCCTATTAATTTCAGACGATTTTCATTCGATTTATTAAAAAATAAATTAACCATTTTTATTGCATTTGTTCTTCAAGCGACTCTACTTCAATCTTCTGTTGCTTTTTGAACAATTTTCGAATATGGATATTTCTAATATCATTGGCGAGCATTCGGAATTTTTTTAAAAAGAGAATATGAGGGCTGTGCTTTTAATCATTGCTATAATTCACGCATTTACATTTCATTTTACTTTTAAATAATGCATTTTTTTGAACATTCCTTGTTTGATGAAATTCATTAATTGAACTTGCAGTTCTTGGAATATTGTAAGTTATTAGCACTTATTAATTGCTATTCATAATTAATTTTAATATATATTATGTAATTATTTTACTTATTATCTAATAATATATATATATATATATATATATATATATATATATATATATATATATAATAATCTAACATATAAATTATAATTATTATATCAGATTATTTATATTTATAATTATTATTATATTATATGAGCTTTATTATATATATTAGGTTATATTATATTATTTGAATATTTTATATAATTACTATTAATTCATATTATATGATTATCTTATATAATAATTAGTATTAATTATTTTTTATGATTATTATATAAAAATTATATTAATATTACTATGTATATCTTAATTACTATTAAATTATTTTATATGATAATAATAATATATTACATAATATAATTATTAGTAATTAGTAAATATAATTTTAGTTGTAGTTTAGTTAGTATTATTAGTAAATATAATTCTTATTATATTATATTGATATTCATTATTGATTGATATTGGTTATTTTTAATCTATTCCTACATTCTATATTTGAAATACATTTCAAAACGCTTTTTTACAATTATTTTCCTGACGATTTGTTACAGCTAGGTCTCCATTTTGGTTTACATGTAATTCGATAACAGACGCTGCTTGGCCCGAGCACTCATACGTCAAATAAGTTCCAACAGTCGATAAAATCCTTTTTTAAAATATATATTTACAACAATATCATATAAATAAACTAATTTTGGGTAGAATTTTCCATGATTAAAATGCTTTATAAATTGTCACTTTTAAATTAATGAAAAAGAATGGTGCGTTTTGACGCACAAGTGTAGTTATAAGTGACATTTACAGGCATACAAATACAGCCTTAAATATCAGTAGTTTTGTGATAATTTTATGTAATTGAACAAATCTTTAAAGGTAGATGACTTTTTAAAATGAAAATGGCATTCTCCGAAAGAATCTTTTAACTTGAAGATATCACATTTCTCGTCAAAAATTTCATGTCAAAAATTCATAATAAATTCTATAAATGAGAACAGTGTAAATATCTTATTCAAAATTTAGATCAAAAGCTTTAGAACGCATTTGGAAGCCTCTTTACCACAAAAAGAATTCCACTTGTTGCCATTTCCTTTTGTAATTATGTAAAATACTGTAAAAAAAGCATCTTCAAATTTAATGAGATTTTATTCGGACAGTATTATATGTATCTTCTTAAAATTTCATTTGCTGTTCAGTTTGATGCTGTAAAGAATAATCATATAACATATTTGTTTTTTCTTTTAGATAAATGCTTTGAAACTTCAACGTGGAATTCTAATTTTAGTTCCAGGCTAAAATTAATCAGGCTTCAATGAAGTTTCCTTCTATTCTGAAGGTGGCCATCGTTCCTACGAAATACATAATTGAAATCAACAAGGACGAAAATAACGTTACTGAAATTTCTGGATTTGAGGGATATTTACTTAAACTCCTTTCATCTACTTTGGGATTCAAGTATGAAATATTTGCTGAGAATGAATGGGGTGTTCTAAATAAAGACGGTAACTGGACTGGTGTATTAGGACTGCTTCAGAAGAAAGAAGTCGACCTCGGATTATCAGTTACGATGACAGACACACGCTTGAATACTGTCCAGTTTAGCAGATCATACGGCAAAGAAGATGTTACTTTCATCGTCAGCAAACCGACATCATCATTAACAACTTCTAATTTCTGGTACTTGGCTCCCTTTGAGTCAAACATCTGGATTTTAATCTTTCTGTACCTCATACTCACTTCAGTGATACTCTCCACGATTAACAAAAAGTCGAACTTTTTAATTTTGAAGACGTTTCTTGGCCTACTGGGATCTCTGATGAAACAACCGATTTCTAACGACAAAAGTGTCCTGTTAGGATGCTGGCTATTTTTGTCAACTATGATGACACTTTGCTATTCCGCCTTGCTTTTATCGTACTTAACCTTGCCACTCAACGTGGAAACCATTCGAAATTTCGAAGAGCTTTCCAAAGCGGTTCAGTTGGGTAAATATCGATGCTTTGTTGAGAAAGGCAGTGCTATAGGAATATCGTTTCGCGATTCTAAACAGGAACATTTTCGACTGCTGTTTGAAAACATGGAACGAAATAATTGGTTTCTTAAAAGATCTGATGATATGTTAAGGAAAGGTTTAGGGAAGAATGCAGCTTTTATCAGCCATCGGTCAATTTTAGAAATCTTGAACGCATTGTGGGGCAGTGATGCTCATGAAGTTTCAGAAGATGTATTCGCGTCTGTCAACTATGGAATCGCTGCAAGGAAAGATTTTTGTTGTATCCATATTTTAAGCAAAGAACTATCTAGAATTGAGGCTTCTCATCTGCGGGAACAAATCAGGAAAGATATATTTTTTAAACTAAATACAGCTCATGAAAGCTTAAATAAGTATAGTGACCAAAGTCCAATTGCATATGAAAACATAAAAGATTTGATTCTTATTTTAATATCAGGTTACTTAATAGCTTCTGTTGCTTTTCTGGCAGAAATTGTTTATTTTAATGTTAATAAGAAAAGAAAACGATTTTGATTAAGTTGTATTAATTTTTTTTTTACTTTCAAAACTTTCAACGAAACTTAAGGAGTTTCTTAGAAGTTAACTCTCTTTTTGTATACGTACTATATGCGAGGGTGTCACTGAGAAAGCGGCACGGAATTCGGTTTTTCATAAAATAACTACGTATTTCATATAGTACCAAACCAAGTCAGTTAAAAAGTATATAAAATTCTTTGATTCTATTATTTAACTAGTTATTTTGTAGAGTAACGGTTGTTTAATAGTCAAAGTATTAAAGACAGGCGTATTTTGCCTTTTGAAAGAACTTTTTTTGATTTTTTTTTAAATAGCAGCGTATGTATCTTAGCCAGAAAGACTAAGTAGCAGCCTAATACTTATATAATTAAAAATTGTATATAAAAATTTAAACATAACTGCTATTTACTATCCTATACTATATACTGATATCTTTTATTACTGTTTAAGTAACATAATAATATACTATATATATTATATGTAGCATACGTATAGATACAACCTCTGACAAAAAGTTCAGTGAAGGAAGTCAGAATGGCTAATATGGCAACACTGGCGAAACAAAATGCTGCACATGCGTAGCGGCAGGTGTTGACCACATCTGCACCCACCGTTGCTCGATTGAGCGTCGTTTGAGTTACGCGTAAGACTTGGTTTACAAAGTGCTTGTTAGTGCGTAGGTTCGTAACTGAGAACAGGAAAATCAATGAACAAAAGATCAATTTAAAGTTTTGTTTTAAACTTAACAAGACATCGACAGAAAATTATTCGATGCTGGTACGTGTCTATGAAGATCAAACACTGTCCATGAAGTGTGTGTCCGAGTGACTCGCCCGTTTTCAAAAAGGCCGGGGAAGTGTTTCTGACAACCCTCGAAGCGAAAGACCGGTGACCTTCGTCAGTGACGAAAACATTGAGAGAGAAAGTGAGTAAATTAATCACGAAAGATCGTCGATTAACTATGCGCATGATAGCTGGACGATTAATGCTGCAAGCTGCATTTAAATTCGACCCGTTTCATGAAATATCTACCCAGAATACGACCCCAGTACGCACAACAAGGTTCATGATTTTTTGTTCGTGACAATGCTCGCCCTCCCTCAGCCAATATCTTCTAACAGTTCCTGGCAAAAAAGTGGATGGTACAAATTGAACATCCACCATTCTCGCCAGATCTCAATCCTCTAAACTTCTTCCTATTCCCACGATTCAAACTCGCTTTGAAAAGAAAGAGATTTGACGATATTTCTGACATCCAACGAAACGTGACGAGGATTTGGAACTCCATCTAAAAATAGGCTTCTTACAAAGTTTCTAGGACATGTATAGCGGATCTCAGCAGTGCATAGTTGTGGGAGGTGACTATTTAAGACAGTAAGGTAATTTTCGTTAAAACTTCGTCTACATTAATGTTACAGGAACTTTATTGTCAGAGGTTGTATAGATATATTTATATATATTTATATACTGCGATATCAGAAATGAATGACCCGATTACAAAAATTTAATAATTCCCAGATGAATAAACAGAAATTGTGACAATTAGTATGTCATTGTAAAGATACAATATGAAATTTTGAGTTTGTAACAATGTTTTTGTCCAGTAAATAAGTGACAGCAATGTTGTAATCAAGATGTTTTTGAAATTGTGAACAGAAGTGGAAATGGCGTTGCAGCGAGAGCAAAAAGCCTGTCAGTAATCATAGTTCAGCGTGAATTCCGAAGAAAGTGTTATAGAAATGCACCAACATCTAACAGTATAAGGAGATGGTATAAACAGTTCCAAGAAATTGGATACCTGTGAAAAGTCAAAAGTCCAGGGCAACCAGGTTGTACAACAGATAATGTTGAAAGAGTGTGAGAGATTTTTATACGCAGTCTAAAGAAATCGACGGTTCGTGCTAATCACGATCTTGTGTTACCTCAATCTACCATACAGACTGTGTTGAGAAATTTACTTTATGTCAAAAAACGTTACGCACGAGAGAGAAAAAAAATTTCATATTGTATCTTTACAGTGACATCTTAATCATCATTTTCTGCTCATTCATCTGGGAATTATTAAATTTTTTAATCGGGTCATTCATTCCTGATAATTCCCTGTATATATTATTCATAATTAACTGATTTATAAAACAGTGGGCTATTTTAATGTCTGATTATTTTTTTCACTAGTGGTCTATCACTAGTTAATTTATAGAGTACGTAGTTATTTCATAGAATAATTGCTGAATTATTTTACACATTTTACCGACTTGGTTAGTTATTTCGCGAATGGACTAAATTCATGATGGTCACATGATAACGGCAATCACGTGTTTCCCATTGATTAAAAATTGACATACTAAGTTGTTCAACTTGTAAAGTTTAGATAACATTTAAAATTTGAGGATTGCGTAAAGAGTTCACGTGTGCTAAAATTCATCAAACAGTTTTCAAAATAAAAAAATACTTACATTATGCGAATACATTTAAATTAAGTGCATTTTGTTAAACTATGTGCATTATTATATCGTTGACAAATATGTTCTTTCTAAAAGGAAGTTCCTGCAAAAAACAAAAGTTGGCAACAGTGAAGCACATGAACTAATTGGCTGAAAATGCGTGATTATATTTATGATATAGTTATGACGTCGTATTAATTTATGAACAGATTGGCCGAAAACACGTGGCTCACCTATCATGTGACTATGACGTCACATGAATTTAGTCCATTACCTAGGTATTCTATCACGCACGCACGCACGCACACACACACAAATTAAGAAACTATAGGAGGTCATCGGCTGCTGGTGATATAAAAGTTAAAGCACAGCATAATAATCAAATCTAAAATGACGCATGAATATTGTGAGCATGCAACCTAAAAAATAATTCTATTCTTAATGTATTTTTAGCTGATATTAATTTAGGAAACCTTTAAGAACATGAAGCAATCTTAATTCATGAAATGTACAGATGTGAGAATCCCCCTGGATTCCACCCTAGATACCAAGATTGATTTGAGGCAAAGAACGACCAGACGACATTTTTACAATAACAAATTATATTTATTTACTTGAATCATTTATCAACCTTCTAATTACAAAGATTAATAAATATGTCTACGTCAATGTGATTGACCCTTACTATTATACACTGGTGTGCAAAACTTAAGCAACAATGTAAAAATTAAGCAGATAACCATGAAATTGCGGAAAAGGAGGTCTGGAGATCAGTACAGTGAACACATAAGTCAGGAGAAACGTCATGCGTATGCAAATATCAGGAACGAAACGTCAGAAGCGACGTGAGCGTACGCAAAACGCGTGATGTCGGCGCGTGCTGTTAAACAGTAAAATAAAATGAAGGACGCAGACGCAATTCAACATATTCGCTGCAAGTGCTAGTGAGTCAGTTCGTGAAATATGGCTAGAAGAAATCACCTGGACGACTTCACACGTGGAAGAATGATCGGAAAGCTGGAGGAGGGGCGTACCGTCACCAGTGTAGCTGCATAGATCGGAATCAACAAAAGTGTCGTTTCGTGGGCTTGGAAAGCGTTCCAAACCACAGGTACAGCTGTTAGAAAGGTTGGTGGTGGCCGCCCGAGGACGACAACTGCAGTGGATGACCGATATATCATCCTGCAGGCGGAAAGAGGCCGACGGCAGTCAGCAAGCGTCATTACTCAGCAACTCTCTACAGCAACGGGGCGACAAGTGTCGCGGTTTACTGTGGCCAGATGCCTTCACAAAGGAGGCTTATTCGCCCGCCTTCCTGAACGCTGCCTCCCATTGAAAGTTGACCACCGACGCCACCGTTTACAGTGGTGCAGAGAGCACAAAAACTAGACAACTGTCATTGGAGTCGTGTCCTTTTTACGGATGACAGTCGGTTCAGTACCAGAAGCGATTCTCAACGCGTTTTAATTTGGAGAGAGATCGGGACACGGTTTTATACCAGAAACATCAAGGTCTGGGGAGGCATTATGCTGAACGGGCGAACTGAGCTCCACATTTTCGATAGAGGTTCTGTAACCGGGGATCGCTATTGTGAGGAGGTACTTCTTCGCCATGTGCGTCTGTTCCGAGGTGCCATTGGCCCAGACTTCATTTTTATGGATGACAATGCACGGCCACATTAAACTCTTGCTGTTGAGGAGCTGCATGAAAGTGAAGATATCACTCGAATGGATTGGCCAGCGTACTTCCCAGATTTAAATCCCATCGAACATGTGTGGGATACTTTGGGGAGACGTATTGCAGCACGCTTACATCATCCGAAGAACACCCAACAACTCAAACAGATGCTGATTGAAGAATGGGCACTCCTACCGCAAGAAATGTTGCACCAGCTGGTTCTGAGTATGCGGAGATGGTGCGAAGCAACCATTGCAGTGAGGGGAGGGCATATACCATATTAAGGAACATCTGCTTGCTGTTCTTCCTGTTGGATAGACCATCATGAGTCACGATACTATGCGTTCAATAAAGCTTGTTTTTGTTTGATTCCATACCGTATGCATTGTATTCCTTTTTCAGCTCCGATGCTTTCGTCATCCTTTACGTACATAATACTCTCCATCATTTCTGAATTTCATGTTTCTCAGATGATTTTTCGTGAAGTTATGGCAATAAACCCACCTGTTGCTTAAGTTTTGCACACCAGTGTATTAAATCACGGAATAGGATACTAATCAACTATTAAACTCAATATCGAAAGGGATTACCGGAATAAGAGGATCGAGAGATACACGCAATTTGAATTATTAGCATTCATTAACTTCCCACTAACTTTATTACATATTTACTCTTATGATCCGATAATCTAGATTTAAATCTCACCTTCCTTTTACTACCTCACTTTCCAGACGTATCAAACTTTCCAATTGTAGATCACTGCCTAATGATCAGCGAGACACTAATCGCGCAATCAAATTGAATCTTCTTAGAATACCGTCAACCTATCTCTTGGAGTAATAGCTTAATGTTAACTTACAACACTCTCCTCAAATACTTTGACTAATTTGCATATCCCGGTTTCTTCTTTTAGAGCTGGTTGGAAATATACGCGAATTTACAATCCCCAAAGACGCCTATTAGTGATAAAGTGCCGTACACAGATTTAATTACTCTGCGGAATATTTCTTTCGGGTTATGGTTCTTATATATATAACATAAGAAACGTTGTTTTATTTATTATAACTCATGTTTTTTATAAGTTCATCGAAACAACGGATGAGAATTTTGTTTCAAATAAACTTGCATTTTTAATATCAGACGAAAACCATTTTCTTCCTATATTGAATGGTTCCTTATTTATGACTTTTTTTCTAAAGCATGTAATTTGGATGTAAAAATGTTTATCATAAGTATGATAATTTTTATTATGATACAGACATCTATTTCTAGTTTGTTTTTCAATTCCTACTATTAGGTCACTTCTCTCCCTATATATACTATATATATATATCTTGTCCAAATTTTCAAACGTTAATAAAATACATTCTATTCATCCATTCAAGTTCAAATAATTTTTTAAAACTTGTAGTGGATGACACTTGATGTTAATACAGTTTTATAAAATAATAGTTCATTCATTAAATTAAAAAAGGAATAAATAGTAACAAACAAAAATAATAGCCCTACAGCATGTATAGAAAGGAAAATCGTTCGTTGTGTCACTGTAGCGCAGTCGATAGCGCGTTAGAATTTTAATTCAAAAGTTGTCGATTTGAACACCGGGGATGACCTAATTTATGAGAATGGGATTTCTTTTTTACCATACTTTTATTAGAATAATTAAATTTAATGAATGAATAAGTAGTAACTATATATATAAGAAAAATTATAGTGTTCAACGCCCTATATTGAAAGGAAAATGGAAAATTGTAAGGAAAATCGCTTTCTTTTTTTGTCACTTAATGTTGTGATTCTGTCATATGTATGTACATATTTATATTAATTGTTACTATTTAATAAAAAGTAACTAAAATAAAATTTTTCTTTGTTGACCTAAGTAGGAATCGACTTAATTTTTTTATATCACTCGTTATATATATATATATATATATATATATATATATATATATATATTTGGGAGAGTATATATCAGGACATACAAAAAGAAGAAATAAAATTATAATTATAATTGAAAAAAATATTTTGTATTTTTCATGAATATTCTAAGCAATTGTTATGATAAAACTATGATTGTTATTAAAGAACTGACGGAAAAAATAAGATATATATATATATATATATATATATATATATATAGTCTAATTCTCTACAGACAAGAGATAAACATTCACCAATAACATTCGAAAAAAACACAGAGACAGTAAACAGAACATACAATGGAGGACACTAGATTAAAAATCACACACACACACACACACACACACACACACACACACACACACACACACACACACACACACACACACACACACACACACACACACACACACACACACACACACACACACACACACACACACACACACACACACACACACACACACACACACACACACACACACACACACACACACACACACACACACACACACACACACACACACACACACACACACACACACACACACACACACACACACACACACACACACACACACACACACACACACACACACACACACACACACACACACACACACACACACACACACACAACACACACACACACACACACACACACACACACACACACACACACACACACACACACACACACACACACACACACACACACACACACACACACACACACACACACACACACACACACACACACACACACACACACACACACACACACACACACACACACACACACACACACACACACACACACACACACACACACACACACACACACACACACACACACACACACACACACACACACACACACACACACACACACACACACACACACACACACACAACACACACACTGAATAATTGATACCACTGTATTTAAAATTAAGGGGTTCACCCATGTGATGGCTTGTTTTTTAAGCATTCTTAGGGAATTTTTTTAACGACCAGTAAAAATGCAGAACTTTTAATTTTTTATCATTTATTTACATGCATTTTAAGAGTATGCATACATAAATCTTTAGCTAAAAATATCTAATAGAACGTGAGTTATAGCGCTCTGAACATACCCGCCTCGAAAAAGTGGACGCTCACTTCCTCCACAATTTCGGCTGATTGGCTTATCTGAAATAAAAAAAATTAACGGCGTTTTAATCTATAAACTTAAATGCGCAGAATGGACTATACTCAATTGAAAGTATCAAAAATTGGATTTTTGGTAGACTTCTGAAGACAAAGTGTCGAATTCCAATGTTTTTTTTTGTTATGCTTTTGTCATAAAAAATAGTAATATTTTGAATTTTTGAATGATCGTAGTCCATTTGTTGCGTTATATATGTGCTGAGTCTCCCCTATAAATTTGAAGTCATTCGTTTAAACCATTCTTGAGATATGATGGAGAAAGGTTGGAAAAACACTTTTTTGAGAAAACCGCGTTCAAAAAAAGTTTCAAGTCCGATTAAAACAATGAAAATCTTAACTTAGCGCTACGAACAGCTTCTCTTCTAACACCTTCTTCTTTATAACGACTTCGAATTTTAAAAAATCACTTTACCACTGTATTCTAGACATGTTAAGGAAGCAATTTATGAATTTTTTTTGATGTTTTGAACCCCTCACATGCGTGAACCCCCTTAAAATAGCAAATTCTTGAATTTGGGTGTACAGAAATATAGTAAAATTTTCAATTTCGGCTACTTTTTTAAAATGATCTGAATTTCAGAAACAGCACCCACACATACCACATAAAATTTAATAATTGACTGACCTTTCTAAGTCGACCCTTTTCTGTAAGTCGTATATTGATCACTTACACTCTGATACATTACAGAAATTTATAAATATTTCAAATTTAAGTGATTTTCTTCCATACGATTAGTTTTTAAGTACACTGTTGGCCACACAAAATGCAACACCAAGAAGGACTAGAGATATGACAGCGAAATTTATTTTCCAGATAACATGTTGCACAAAGATGAAACGATTCAAATTACAGCTTCTTGTGACATGCAGATGATGACAAAATCAGAAGTTAGTGTAGTCGCCATTGTTGACTATAGCCTCTGCCACACACCTCGGCATAGAATCAAAGAGGCTTTGGATGTATCTTTGGGGTATAGTAGTCCATGCGGCTTCCACGTATTGTCAGAGCTGATCAGATGTAACAGTGGGAGGCGTATCCTGGGTCAGTTGTGCAAGCACACATTTTCGATTCGCGATAGATCGGGAGAACAAGCAGGTGAAGGAAGCAATTCAATCTGATGGGTAAATAATTCTTGAAAATTGCGTGCCATGTGTGGTTGCGTATTATCTTGTTGGAATATGGCTGATGGGAAGCGCTGAATGTATGGGAGGACCAGGGTTCCAACACTTCATAGATGTAGTGATGGCTATACAATGTACCGGCAATGCGTACTAGAGGGGTGTGGCAGTGAAATCCATTACGTTCCCAAACCATGACAGCGGGTGCAGGGCCAGTGTAGCAATGCATATTGCAACGGTTCAGCAGCCTCTCACCATGGTGTCTCCAAACTCGAATCCAACCATCGTGATGTTGCAGGCAGAAGCGGGATTCATCAGTAAACACAATGTCGTTCCATTCATTTGTCCATGCCCACCATTCATCGCCCCTTTGGCAGCGCAAACGCCTGTGACTTCCAGTCAAGGGTAAACGAAGCGATGGACGCTCTGCGGATATTCCACTCTGCTGCAAACGGTGTCAAATGGTACGAGTGGACACGGAATGATATGTAACAGACTGAATCTGTAGTGTTGTGGTTCGCGATATGGCTGTGCGATCCATCACTGTCGTATGCGCACAATCCACCTGTCATCACGGGCAGTGGTGCAACGAAAAGGGTGAGATGGGCCCCGTCGTCCCATCGTTTCCTTCTGCATCTAGCGATGACAGATCCGTATCACAGTTGCTTGTTTTCCTCTAACAAGTTGACCGATTTCTCTGAAGGATAGTTTGCATTCCCTATAGGCTATTTTTCCTCGGTCGAATTAAAAAAAACTTGTCTAAAGACACTCGATGTCTTTCAAGAGGTATAAGTAAATAGCTTACGCCAGTGCTTCTCAAACTTTCAAAACTGGCGCCCCCCTTATCAATCGCAATTTTTATCGCGGCCCCCCTTATACATTAATAATGTACTGAATGCAATAATAATGTACTTTTTTTTACACTAAAGCAATAATATTAATTATATACCGTACAAATTCATGACATAAGTATTAAATTTTGTATATGTTGCTTTTAAGCAAAAAAAAAAAAAATATTAAGTAATAGGATAGTTATTATGTTATTTTTCCTTTCTCTAATTTTTAAATTGGAATATATTGCAAAATGCGGTGGCTGCTTAGAAGGCAAAATATAGATATCAGCTTTTTTTTAAAAAGAACTCAGTGGATCAATTTCTAATCATATAAGCATTCCTTTGAAAAATTTGCTCTGTAAGACAAGCCCATGGAAGTCGCTAATACTTATTAAACTTGTTCTTAATTTAGCATTAATTAATTAGTTATAAAATACTCTGTGCAGCACTGATACATTAAAAATATACCGGCTAAAGTACCCACTATTTGCACGATTTCATTTATAAGAAAATAAAACATTATTGATATAATCGCTGAATTTTAAGGAGAGTAAAGCCAAGTGCGCAACAATGTTTACAAAAATGTAAAATGATTTTTTAAAATCATTACTCAAATTATAATTAGTTTTAAGCGAACTGTAATAGCATTTAGAATTGATGTTGAATAATGAACAATAATATAAAATTTCGATGAGAAATAATTGTATTATTTTTAATATTTAAAGTGAAAAGACTTCAACATGTTTTAAACCTGGAGCAGGCACGCACTCGATACTAATGGTCGAGTGGGGTTATTGAGCCACCCCAATCTCTTTTTTTTATAATTATTTTTATAGTACACAATAAAAATCGTAATTCCAGTGAATAATTTAATTAAGAGAAAATATACTCATCTACTTTCAAGAACACAGAAAATATTTCGGAAAAAAAGTTATCACACCGGGAACTCAGTCAAAACAAGTACCTTAAGATTGTAAAAAAACGTTTGTCACTCCCAAAAAAGAGGGAGATATGTGACAAATATATTTTAGTTCACACGTTAAGACTGTCAAACAGGAGGATAGTGTCAGAGCCATTGGTAACAATTAAACAGTTTTGCCAGAATTACCGATTTCGTGCACTCTGTGCTCGGCGTGACAGCTGCGGAATAAAAGTGTATTTATTACAATATGAATGTTCAAAAAAAATTATGTAAAACGTTTTTTTTCATTACGCTTTTTTATATGTTCGGGAATAACTCATAGAAATAAATCTTGGCCAAGTAATCCTTCAAGGAGTTCTCTGTGCTTTTCCAAAAATCATAAAAATATTTTACAAGGAAAAAATCGCAGCAGAAATAGTTCATTTGCAACTTCCCTAAATGAAAAAACAAATACATAAGAGCAGGGACGTAACTAACCGTACAAGTAAGTTCGAAGGTCAAACCGCAGCAGCTACATTCTGCTGCCTACATCTGATGACAAATATATAACAGTGATGAATTTTTTACCTTCCTAAAATTTTTTTTCGATTAAGGGTCTGGGTTTTGTTTTTTCTCATTTTGGTTTGAAAAGAAGTAGCTTTAATTTTTTATGACGTAATATCGCAGATATATAAATTATATCAGTGTAAATGTGTATTTTTTTATTATGTCAGAAAGTATTTTGTTTTACTTCATTCCAGTAAATAAATTTTTTTTAATCTTTTATTTTCGATATGCTAGCGCCCCCCAGGGGGGCGCGCCCCACAGTTTGAGAAACACTGGCTTACGCAGGAAAAAAAAACCAATTTTCATTCTTCAAATCATCAATCTGTTATTCCCTTATATAGTACTTGCGGGTGGCACTACGTTTGTCCGTGATGTGCATCTGCGCTATAATACTAATAATTTGCATACTTCATCACCGCCAACGCATGATATAATCACATGGTTTGTTTTCTTCCTTCCGGGTGTTGCATTTTGTGCGGACATCAGTGTCCGTTATTAGTTTTTTAAAAAATATTCCTTGTATTGTTGGATTTTGAACAATATTTTAGTTCAATGCTTTTATGACTTGCTATTGCAGTTGTATGTCTCGGTGGTACTATTCAGTACCATTAAAAACAATTAACGAACAGCACATTATTTCAACTTCTATAATTTAGCCAAGGGAATTTATATTACGTCAGATCCAACATGAACGCTTTTAACTGCGTAATATTTTTGTATTGAATAATACATTCGAATTCCGAGAAATGTTCCCATATCAAAAAGAGAATATTTCATTTCTTTTCGGAAATGAGGAATGTGAATGAATGTAAAAAATAATGCATATATTTTTAATTATATGCAATGTACTCCATTATAAATGATTTCATAAATTCTGAAAACCATGGGATCGACCGAGTAGAGGTGTCCGATACATGATAAATCTTTCCAGTCTTAATGTCCTCCCGTTGGCATGGGGGAGATAGAGGAGCTTATAGTGTGACGTTAATAAAGGGTGGGGCGTGGAAACTTCCTGTATTGAAAATGAATAAAACACACTACATGTTTCATTCAACTTTATTGTTATTTACCGCCTATCACACAACACTGAAATTTTGAATTCGCACAGTTTTAAACTTAATGTCTGTTAAATTTCTCCCTCCAATATCAATACACTGATGGAATCAATTTCGAAAACTTTGAGTCACCTTTTCAAGCACATCGACCGGGATACAGTCAATTTTGGATCGGATGTTGTTCCGTAGGTCTTCTAGGATCTTGAAGCAATCTTTGTAAACCAGGGACTTGAGATAAGCCCATAGGAAGTAACCAGGAAAGGATAAATCTGGTGGATGCCAGTGGCGTAGCTAGATGCGCAAGGGCTCTGATGCGAAAAAAAGTGAGGGCCCTCTCTTGGTTGAGTTTTATCAATTAAAAATATATGAATAGTTGAAATATACAAAGCTACTTTAAAAAACATCAGCTTTTTATCGTGCTCTGCGGAACATAGGAAAGCAATTTGCTTTCCTATGTAGGTTTGCTTTAAGGTATCTGACTACTTGCGACAACTTTTTTTTTGAAAAAATGCAGATATGGGGATTTTTCGGGTTTTTTTAGATTTATTCTATGGAAAAAATCGTAAAATTGAAAAGAGAAAAAGTTTATTATTATTAAAAGGGGAAAATACTGCCTAAAATGTGCAAAAAATTACATAAATGGGGGGCCCGCTCTGAACAAATTCTCAATTTTTCAATTTTAATGTGTTACTTTGTTATTCATGTTTGAAATGACCATCAGGATAATAGATATTTTAATTTTTCAAAAACTAGAGCACTCTATCTTAGTGACTATATGAAATTGCTTAAAAAAACAGTGATTATATTCACATAAAGAACTGTAAATTTTGAAATAAAGCAGCGATTGTTAAATCTGAAGGTCAAAACACTTCTACTGTTATACAAAAAAATTTCAGCAAATTATTTTCAAAACGTTTTGAGCAATCGCTGTCTCCGTTTGAGTTTTTTTAAAAAAAAACACATTTTGAGTAAAACGCATTTTAAAGTTTGACATCTTGTGTAAAGTTATGGCATCTCCTTTTATAAAAACACATGCAGTTTTTGTTCAGGTGAATGAAAAAAAAAAAAAAGCTTGGTATTTTTATTAAGGTAATAAGATGGTCTATAAAATGAAATCATAAAAAAAATTTGTCAATTTTTGAAAAAAATCATGATTTTAGAGTAGTCGGATACCTTAAGCAAAGCTACATACTACCAACATCAGTGTTTCTCAAACTGTGGGACACTTCTCCCTTGGGGGGCATGACAACTGTACAAGGGGTGTGCGAGCATATTGAAAAGGGGAAAACAGAAGACTAAAAAAATTATTAATTTACTAAAAGTAAACAAACAAAATATATTCTGACGTAATAAAAAATAAAATACACATTTACACTTATAAATGTATCAGTGTGCTACACAATTTATTTAACAATACTAAGTTAAGAACAAGTTTAATAATAACCAGTGACCCCTCCCCCCCGTTTGATTGTCATATATAAAAATATTTACAAAAATTAACACTTATCTTGAACCTTTGTGTTCGGTTAATAGTTAATCCATTAACTGTCGATTGAAAGTTACGCAATCCGCGTCACAATGCCAACAATTTCCCACGTAGGCGCGGGTATGGGACGCATTGAGGGGTTGGGGAAGGAATAAAGAAACAAAAGTAATCTGAAATAATTAAATCTTTCTCAAGCATTATCAAGATCCTTTTATTGCATTCCAAAGCCTCCGGAAAAATTTTATGGTTAGTAGTGTGCAGAAAAGATCGTTCTTCGGAAAGACGTATACATACGTTCGGGAAAATAAACATGTTTTCTTAGCGAGACGTTTATACACGTGATGGCACTTAAGAGAGATAAAAGTCGTATCGTAGTTTTAGCGTGAAAGTATGTTATTATTGAATCCAATACGTTGTGGGGGTGCGATGAAATGAGGGTATGATATGAGGGGGGTGCGATGAAAGTTATGATGGAATATTGGGTCGCGAATATGGAAACTTTGAGAAGCACTGACCTACATGTATGTGTAAGAGTTTTTTTGTGTGAGCTTTTGTGATAGCCCAGATTCAATTTGACACCACTATAGACCTGTTCTAGAACAGCCGTGAAGAGCTTAGGAACTACCGGAAGTGGAAGGCGAGAAGTAAAGTGATAGATAATAAAAAATTAATCAATAACGAACACAAGATTACACATATAACTCGGACTTGCATATTAAGTTTAAAATCTTTTTATAGGTTTAGTTTTCGCAAAAGTTTCAATAATTTCTCTTAAATCCTCGCTTGATGCGACTTCGTTTTCAATTGATATTAGAGGTAAATATCGGAGTCGAGCTTGGCCCACACAGTTTCTTAGATAATTTTAATTTTTGTTTGTTTGCTAAATGACCTTTCAGCTGCTGCAGTAGTGACACAGATTGTATAGAACTATAACGTTGCTGTAAATACTTCTATTAGGTTGCATTCTAGCACTTCATATTTCCTCATTATTTCCTAACATTGAAGCCGTGGGTAGCCTAGTGGTTAGAGCATCGGACTCCAGAAGGCCTGGGTTCGATGCCCGATGCCACCAAATACCTTCCAAGTACACACAGAGTACGAGCTCATTTCAGTGGGCCCGAAAGTCATGTGGGCGGTCACAGCAGAAACCAGGAGTGCAGGGGGCTGGAGAATATTTCCCTCTCCTCCAGTTCCCTGCCTAAACTGTGAAGCTGGAGATAGGTGGTGTCGCCATCTATCGTAAAGAAGTCCAACCTGTCTCAGGCTCTGGCACCTTTTATTCCCTCCCTTCGGGAAGGACACGACAACAACATTTTTTGACATAATTGGTCAACAGTTCAAGCCTGGGTTATTTTAAGGCGAACTAGGTGGTAAATATTAAAATATGAAGGGATAGTTTGGGCCTCTCTCTCTATCATACCGGAATACTTATTTTGGAATTCATCACACTTTCGTGATAAAGTTGTTTCATCTACATCTAGTAGAAATGTTGCTTTAAAAAATTAAATATTTGACAGACTGCACTCATGAGTAAAACGTTTATTTAATTGAGCTAATATTGTGTCTAGCACCTTATTGAAAATAGTAATTTTAGGTATTTTTTCCTGGTTTCGTAATCGATGATCAGAAGCTAATTCATCAAAACCTTTTTTAAAGTTTCTGTCTTTTTTCTTGAAAATGCGGATCTATACTATAATTTTTGTAGTTTCCCTGACTTTGATTTTGAATGATTCGAAGTCATTTTTATAAATTTGCAACTTAGCTTTTGTCTTTGCCAAGTCGATATCGCTCATTTGTAAGAATCTGGATACTAATTAATGTCATTCAATAAACGGTGCAGAAATTCGCAAAGCAAAACGTACTCGAAATTTAGCATTTCGTTTTTATAATATCTGTTTCCCCTTTCTCATCTTTATTAGGGCTCTTGAGAACAATTCAGATAATGCTTTATATAAAAAACAACAACCGAAGTTTAAATTACAAATATAGTATTGGCCCTACTGGACCGTCTAATATTTGATTTAGTGTTTTAAGAGAGATGTCCGATTCTCTAGACAGTAGATTTTGACAGTAGATCCCAAAGCTTAATGTTATTTCTGAAAAAGTTATACAAATCTTTCAATATTGTGAAAAAAAATCCGTATTTCCTTACGAGCGCTAGCTGCCTCATTTATCACCAAATTTAAATTATGAGTGCGCAATGTATATACTCGGCGTTTGGCTGAATATCGTTAATCTGTTTTTGTGCACCATTATACACACCACTCATCACATTGGCTCCATCATAACCTTGACCTACACATTTTTTAAGTCGATGTTTTTGTCGATAAATAATGCAGTCCCCTGGTTCACTAATTCCGTTGCAGCCAGTTTGATAGATGCATAAAAGCTTAGATATACTTCTTTTACTTCAATATCTGGCAGTCCAATTTCCGATCTGGTTATTACTGCATACAGCAAAGCTTAGCTGATATACCTTTGATATGTCTTATGTCGTATACATTATGATAGCGAAAAACCGTGACGCTCTAATTTGTTATATCGAATAGTTTTAAAGTTTGATCTCCAAGCACACTCAATCATTTCATTTTAAATTGCTGCACTCAAATATATTGCAGATAAAAAACATTAAAAAAATATGGTGCATAAAAAGTTGACTATAAACAGTTAATAAAAACACGGTGACAAAACATAGAAATAAAAATCATTACCTTCGGACATATCTAAAACTTGCCGCAGTATGTGATCATATCGAACGGAAGACTTACAATGGACAGAAAAGTTCCATATAATCCATCCTGACTTAAGTTTTCTCGATGACCTCTGAAAGCAAATAATTCTTTGATAGTGCTAAGTATATCTCTAATAACCTTTAAAGAAACCATTTTCAAAATGACATTTTTTTGCGAATTTCATTTTCATGTTCCTTGTCGAAAGTATCCCTTTTTTTCTAACGCTCATAAGCAGCACATGCTTCCACATGGCCACTCGAGAAACTGTGCTGTTTAATTCTCTCTGAGAAATGCCTTCTGATCCCTAATACCCGTACACCATACATTGCTCCTTCGCAAAGCAAATAACCAGCAGGTTTAACAGTAGGCAGCATCTAGCATTTTGGAATAACACAGCGAAAAAAGATTAACAAGTCTATATTTACAAGTTGAAAAGTAGTACGATTTTGAAAAACACCTATTGTTCTGGGTGGAATGTCTCTTGGAAAGGGTAGTGATGTCTGTAAATGTCCCATATCAATAATTTGACGTTTTTGATTATCATTTAATATTTTATGTGTCTTATCTTAATCTGTCAATTTTGGACAATTTTGGTTTACTATCTTCTCTTTCTTGGCATTGTTTGCACTTAAACACACCATGGGGTCTTTTCTTTTTTTATCCATAATTTTAGTTTTCTACTTTGTACAATTCGTATGTGTTCGAGTACTTACTCACGTTAACCCTTGATCTACCGACGGTACTTATAAGTACCAATCACTTTAAAAATACATAAAATAATCATTTTTACGAATACTCTGACGATACTTATTAGGAATATTCATTTGAATACACTCTTCCAAGATATATGGCAGCACGGGTACTATGAGAAGTATTTTAGAGATGAAGGTGAATAGTTTTATAGCAGAAATTGCACTTTCATCTGACGGCGTTTTCAGCGTTGTTCCGAAAAAATATTTAATGTTAAAAGTTAAGTGTCTTTTTTTGTGTATGTAAATGAATACCTTAGAAAACCATTTGACTATTTATTTTATGTGGACGGTGTACATAATGAATTTTACAATTGAATATCTTTAATTAATTAATTAGCTCTAACTAATTAAATTTTCCAAAGTTGAGTAGTCTGTTTATGTGTATCCCTTACCTTTCAATGAAGTGACTAAAAAAATATTGCATGAAAAAAACTGCAGTAAATCATTATGTGGTAGATAAAGGGTTAAAAAAAGGCGATACTACGCTACAAAACATCGTTAGGGAATCCCTGGCTATTTATTTATTTATTCAGAAGGATCCAACTTACCCCACCAGAGGGTTTAGAAGTACAAAATGATTCCCCAAGATAGACAGGAAATGATACAAAAAATATGCACGAACAAGGAAATACAATGCAATATTGTTATAACTATTTTCTAAAAAAAAAAAACTTGTAAAAGAGAAAAGGGAAGATGGAGAAAATTACATTAGTCTATTACAGATATGAATAGATTGTGAAATATTAAAAAGGAAACTAGCTTATTATGAACCATAATTTTATTAAAAATCTATGAAACACAGGAAGGAATTGCATCTTGCGTAGTTTTTTAAGATGTAATAATAGATATGGAAAAGCTTTGCATGGAACTTTAAGTTTATTGAGAAATAACAAATTAAAAAAAAAAAAAACGTAAGTAATATAATCTGTCCAATAAGTAAAGTCCGCAGCACTATACAAACAACGGAAAGAATTGATAGTAATTCTCTACAAGTTAAAATTACTTCCAGTTGAGTTGCCATGAGTACAGTTAGGAACTTTTATATTTATATCTTAAAAGTTTTATCGCAAGTTTAGCTTGCTTGTTGGTTAGGGACGGAGGGTCTACCTGAGCTTGAGGGCGCCGTTGAGCGGCACCGCCTTGCCCATTGGTAGCTACGCCACTAGTAAGTGTGCAGGCCAGTTTACGATCCCTGGCAGGGAGATCAATCATTCGGGGAGGGTTGCTCTTAAAACACCCATGGAAAACCTAGAGGTGCGGACTATGGTTTCATCTTGTTGTAACCACATGCTGTCAAGATTCCTTTCTTGGAGAGCGGGTAAGAATAATTGTTGAATCAATGTCAACTACCAGTCTGAGTCGCCACACAAATTCGTTTCACATTTACAGGTGTTTGAACGGTCTTTGGAGGTCCTTTCCTTTATTTGGAGACATTCTCCGTTGCCCGGAAGGCATCCACCCACATTAAAATACATTTCCGATCGGGAACACGACCTCGTAGAGGAATATCGAAGTTACGACGAAAGGCACATTGCACTGCAGTCACCGACCGACTGATGGAGAAATGCGCCTCCTTGGCAAATGCACATTGCTGTCTCGACCAAAACATGTTTGAGACTGAGACGGGCGGGAACACAAATATCCCGCTCCACCCCTCCCCACGCCACTTCCTCCTTACGAAAATTCTTGCAACGTGTTCAAAACAGGAAGTTCCCACGTCCCTTCCTTTTTTAACTCTCATTCACTAAACCAGAGGGCACAACATACGGTCCGCAGTATCTACACAGTACCATCTCACTCCTTAAGATTTTACAGTATTAGTTTTAACGTGCGGCCCTCACCATATCAACATGTCCTAATCGACCCTTCACAAATTTGAGCTGTGCCCTAAGCAATACAAGAAAGTAGAATTATGTTGTTGTTGTTGCACGCTCCCAATGGTCAGCAGTGCTAGACCAGGTCCATGACATCATACACTTTCAGAAAGTCCAACACCAGCAAGGGAACGTCTGCTAAGTCCTGCTTGGTGAGCCCTAGGCACTCAAGGATGTGAGCAGGAGTGGCCGGTTCTGAAGAACAGTTCGTGCACATTTCAAAGCTCTTGCGTCCTTCGGAAAATTTCATTGTTTTGATATGGTCACTTCTCTCTCTCGAAAGTGGGCTAGAAGAGTTTGATCCTGACTTGTAAAACCGTGAGCCAGAGAGCCAACAGGACGAGAACACTGATACCAATCGTGCTCTGGGGGGTAATCCAAGTGGTCTTATTCTGCTGTTTAGTTCTAGAGAAAATCTCCAAAAAGGTGAGGGGTGCTCACCCCCATCCCCCAAAATTATGTGAATGAATTGGCTTAACAGTTTCGAATGTTGCTCAATTTATACCGGTTTCATTAATGACGCTTTTACCGCAATTAAGCTGCATATTCAATTAAAATTTTCAAGAAATTTGGCTATATGGGCTTATAAATAAATTTTCGCATCACATTAGATAATAAGTAAGTGATATAAATTTTTCGTGAAAGTTTGTGACAGATTTGGCTCTCTCTCTTGTCCACCTAGAGATGTGGGAGGACAAGAAGGGGTACCAGACATATTCGAAATTAATCTATTTATTGATCAAAGAATTTACCAACTCAATTCAACAAGAAGAGAATGTCTCAAAATAAGCAATACATGCGGATTAACAGCGAGATGCACGAATTACGAGAGGACTATAATTATCGATCCTCTTATTCTAGGATTAATTCTACTGTCTCAAATATTTGAACACTAATTAAATCCTAGTGATACATCGTCACTTTAATTCTTTCGTCTATCTAATATTTGAAATACGACTATAAATTTGAATGATATCTGGTCAGTAGTAATCTCACCTGTTTCCTGACTGTTTTCTCTCTCCTTTTCCTATTTAGCTAGAAAACCTATACTATAAATAGCAGACTTAATTTAAATATCATGGTTTCTTCTTCAAAGGGTTGGTAGTGAGTAAACGCGACTTGATAACCCAAAGATTTCCCAAGAGGATTAAAAGAAAGCACGCGGATAGATCCATCACAAGTTTTTTCCATGCTCTGAATGAACAGTATTTGCTTACCGCCCTAGTTTTATCATTATGTATAACAATAATCTAAACAGTCCTATCGTGAGGTTGGTGGAAGGGGAAGAGAGGCGGAATGTTTCTGATAACCGTTTGGGTACTCTCACTCAAAATTGGGGTGAAACCGAGCCAAATCGCATCGTCACTTCTCTGGTGCTCAAAGCTATGTCTAACGACAATCTAACCCTTTGCCACGATGAATTTTGTGAATCTCAATCAAGCACCACTGATCACCAGGAACATAAGATTTATTAGAGCCCCAGCACATAAGGCTGGTTTTTTTTCATTATGGGTACTTGAATGAGAAAGAGATAGAGACGAACCGGTTGCAGTGCAGGAACGACAGTTTTCGTTGTCAATTTACAAAATCCTTTTCCCCCTAAAAGGGGCTTACAAAGAGTCACGTTCCTGGGTGTGTGTGGGGGAGTAAGGTGTATACGAGTTCCTTCAATTGAGAAGGCTGCATGCGGTGGCATTAGAAACAACAACAAAAACAATAACATTATCTTAATGTACGAGGAATTAAAACCAATTTATTAGGAGCAATAAAAGCATAGTTTTTTGCTTTATAATTTAAAAAAAGTATAAATCGGTAGAAAAAAATTATGATGGCTCAAAAGTGGAAAGTTTTGATAGAAAGCATTACAAATAATCAAAGATCTAGTAACCTTTCAAGGTGTTTTATGCAAACGTTTTAGAGAAATTAGTTTCATTTACTGAAAGTAATAAGTGATAGCTGCAATATATGCTGCTTTTCTTAAAATGGAAAAAAAACTCTATTAGATGTTATCATGAAGTCTGGTGGATAAATTATTACACCTTATTACTTTGATCCAATATGCAATATAACATTTTCGAATAATTAATTCATTTTATAAGCGCGAAAAAATACATTCTTTTATTTTCAAAGCTATTCTCTAAAGGAAATTAGTATTTAATTTCTTTTCGAACTTCTTTTTAAAAAATGTGTTTTCTCAATAGAAAAAATTGGCTGTAATTTTGAGCAATTCTTTCAGCTCACTAGGAAAAGTTGTTGGAAGCTGTTGCTATGGCAACTGGGTATAAATTGCTCAAAATGGTTGTTTTAAAGGAAAATTGCTTCAAATACGTATACGTGGGATAAGGCCTTTATTTCTGGTATTTCGAGATGAGTGAATTGCGTTTTTGTTTTATTCCTATTTACCGGGTGATTCCAAAAGCTCGCTAAAATTAAAAAAATCATAATAAAGGAAGAAATGAAGATGAAGAAGTGTGGTTTACCAAAATGGGCGAGGAAGTCGAATTTTTTTAGTAGTAAAATTATTTCTAGCTGTGTCCTCATTCAATCAAAGAGATGCGTTATCTGAAATAAGCCTCATGCAGAATGGCGCATCTACTAGCTATGCTATGCAGCAAAACAATTTCTGTTGATTACTTTTGGAGAGGATAGAGGGATTAGTCGAGGTTTCCAAGATGGCATGACCACCACGTTCAGCCGCACTGGTCAGCTTCAGGTTGAGAATCTATTTGAAATCACTTGTATACCATTTATCTTCTCCAAAATTGGCTGAACTCAAACATTCTACCTATCGTGAGGTTTTTTCAATTCATTCCGATATGTTGTATTAAACTGTAACGGATGGTAGGAAACGCCTTAGTTCTGCAAGACTGTATTTTAGAAGTCGTGTTGAGAAATTATTATTGTAAGAAAAGAACAGAAACATATTAATGGAATAGAAAACCTTTTATTGAAAGGTTGTACTACAACAGGTGTACGAAACTACGACCAGAAGTAATCTGGTCGTAATTTCGTACACCTGTTGTAGTACAACCTTTCAATAAAAGGTTTTCTATTCCATTAATATGTTTCTGTTTCTGTTCTTTTTCTCTGCTTCTTTGAACCATATCTCGCAACTACGGCATTTTCAACCCTCTATTCCTATGTGAATCCGAGTAATCTCTGTACCCCCTGCAATTTTGTACGTCTGGTAGCGAATCACCCTGTATATATATATAAATCAGGGGTGTCCAACCCAAATGACCTTGTGGCCACTTCTCGCAGGCCGCACATAAAAATATGTACCTTAATACCAGATTTGGAAACAAACAAACATTTATTGGAGTGAAAATTTAAAACAGAATGAATTATTATTATTGTTTTCATTATTTTTCATGTTTTTCGTGTGGTTGAGAAGCTCAATGTCATCATTCAGAAGCAGCTTTCAGGGCAAGAATATGCCTACGGGTCCATAGACTGCATCCTTAATGATGATGAAGCAGTACAATATCCCACTGAGTTCTTGAATTGCATTCAGACTCCTGACCTGCAAGCCCAAAACTTGATTCTGAAAGTTGGTTCTCCAATAATCCTAATCCGAAATATTGATGCACCCAGGTTGTGCAATGGCACAAGATTAATTGTGAAAAAGCTGATGCAACATGTCATTCAAGCCACAGTACTCACAGGGTGTGCTAAGGACATCAAATCACAGGACCAGTCTCTTGGGATTGCTGGTAAAGACTTGGAGACACCATGCTTTTCTCATGGACAGTTGTATGTGGCCTGCTTCAGAGTGGCAAAGAGGAAAATCTTTTTGTACACATTCCAAATGGAACTGCCAAAAATGTTGTCTATCACATTGTTTTAAGATAAATGTACCCTTTTATTGCATGCAAATAAACAATTTTGTACGCTTCTACAGAAAACCTTACTTTAAACCCGGGCAAAGCCAGGTACGATGTAATAATGCAAGTAGTAATGTAATAATGCAATGATCAAATAATGCTTAAAATATTCCAGATACGATTTACTTGAAAATTACGGAGTTTCTTTTGAATTTATTTTTCGTTCCGCATTGTTGAAATTTGATTGTACTGTCATTCGCAAACGATTAAGTTTTCATTGCCCTTTATCTTAACGGTCCTGAATATTTTTTTTAAACTTTAGAAAACATCTCTGACTGCCTCTTACTTTTCGGGCACTCCAAACAGAAAAGAAGGAGAAGAAATGAAAGTAGCACACATAGAGAATCATGTGCCATCCATAGTAAAGAATATGCAATTCGAAATTTGTTAAAAAAGTAATTTAGTATAGTAAAATCAAATGGAACAGTTTGGTAAAATATGGATCTATTTTAATCTAAAGGACATTTCTATTATCAAAAAGGATTTATTTTAAAACAAGAACAGGTAACAGGTAAATACATTGAAGGTATATATATATATAAATTTCCCCTTTAAATAAATTTCAAATTGAAAAACTTTAAAAAAGTGATATTTAAAAATTTTTTAAAGAGAGTCTGCGGGCCCCGCGTTGGACATCTCTGATATAGATCATTAGTGCTAAATATCATGATAATCGTGCTAAGTTTAAACATTTTTGGATTATTGAATCCGGTATCCACTTAAAAAAATAAAGAGGGGGGAGAAGGGGAGGACGATCCTTTTGATATTTATAAAATGATATTTTTAATAAAAATACATGTTTATGCTTTTACTAAAACTTGACACGTCACTTTCTAATTCCACTCGTAAGCTCTTAAAACGAACACTTTATTATGTCCATCACCTATTACTTTTTATCTATTGAGTGTCTTGTAAGAAATGTAAAAAACGCATTGCTCTCTTATTTAGAATTTCCGTTGGAATGAGATAAGGATTTTGGCGGAAAGGGATAAGATGGTGTGTTTTTAGTTATATTTTCAATTCTTGTGCTTACTGATATCGGTACCGCCTTTACGCGCCAACAAGAGCTCATATTTTGATACAAAAAAGAAACAAGGTTGTGATAGAAACAAATCGGAATGTACTAAAATATTCCTAACTCATTATATAATTTCAAGGAGTAATATCTGTAAGTATTATATTTTGGAATTGTTAAAAATAATATATTTAATTAAGTTTTTATATTTTAGGAATAATCATTGCTATGAAGAGGCTTGCATATTGAATAGAAAATCCTGTTTTTCGAAAACATTCTTAATAATCTGAAAAAAAAAATGTTTGCAACACATGTGATGTCTACAATAGGAATAATTTCATTTATAGGGAATAAATAAATTAAAAGTCTTTTATTTAAATGCTCTAAATACAATAAAACAAACGGAATAATTTAGAAATTCTTTTCATGAAAATACATTGATTTTGACTCATTTTAGGAAAAATGGTAAAAAATTTAAAATATAACTATTTTTTAAAAAGAATTATATCGTATCGTGGCGAAATGAATGATCTTGCTGATTATGTAATTATTTTTTTGTCTCAGTTTTATAGATAAAATAAGATGATTTTTTAAATAAATTATAGCTTAAAAAAACTAAAAAACACGCCTTTATAGTGTGAATCCAAATAAAAAGTAAAAAAATAATTCTTAATGTAAGATTAAAATGATTAAAGAGAAAATTAATGTCATTGTAGTAAAAGTGTGGGGTGCTCTATATTAATTGTTATAATTTCTTACTAGTTCTATTCCGAAATGCTGAGTTAGTGTAAAAATGTAGTACAAAGCAGACACACACCCGGTTGTTCGGGTGAAATCTCGCAACTCAATTTTGAAGAGAGAGAGAGAGAGAGAGCTGATGTCTTCAACCGATTGAGCTCAAATTTAGTGTACACGTTTAGTTTGGATGACAATGCATGTTTTGATAATTTATATTCAGATATTGGAATTAGTTAAAAAGATATTAATTAAAAACCTTAAAACGCATAATTGTTTTTCCTCTGTTAGCGTTTTATTCTGCAAAGCAGCTTATCGGATTTGATTAAAGAAGCTCCAGTTTTTCGACGTTTTTAAAAAAGCCATTCAATTCTTTCTGTCAAACTCAGACAAAAAATAATTACATAATCGAAAGATCATTTATTTTGCCACGAAATGGTAGAATTCTTTCTTTACAAAATAATGATATTTTCTATTTTTTACGTTTTTTTCCAAAATGTGTCAAAATCGATGCGTTTTATGAAAATGATTTCTAAATCATTCCGTATGAATTTCTTTTGTGTTAATAAAACGGTATTCAGCACTAAAAAAGTTCAAGCTTTTCTCTTTTAGAATTAGTCATTCAAAAAATAAAACGCGGAAAGCTTTTTTTTTACGATTTTACAAAAAATAATCAAATTTTCAATTAAACATTTAGAAACATCGTCATCTTTAAAAATAATGGCCCGAAACTTTTTTCGTTAGTAGAATGGTATTATCAGTATGTTATTTGTAAAGATTGAAAAAATTGGTTTAAAAATACGAATTTTGAAATTATTTTTGTGTTTTTCGTTTTGAATATAGTATTATACACTCATGCCCATAAATTAAGGATAATGAAGTTCAAGCAAAGAAGGAGACAGAAGTAAAACAAATTTGACTTATTTGTAAAGTCTATTTATTAAACAAAAGGTAAAGAGCAAAAAAGATGCTATATGTTTGACATAATTATTAACAATTGCGATTTTTACTCCCTGGAGCAAACTTCAAAAAAGATTATATTTACAAAAAGCAGTATAACATGGTTAGTATGATGGTTAATACGGAGTATGTCTCCCGAACGATGCAATACAGGCCTTACAACGCCTAGGCATGCTGAGTATCAAATTATCAATCTGATCTTGGGGAATATTACACCACTCATCAAGCAATGCCCTCCGAAGTTCCGGTAGATAGGTGGGAGGGGGTTGACGGGCTGCAATTCGTCGGCCAAGTATATCCCACACATGCTCTATTGGATAAATTTGTATTGACGAGCATTTTATCGGTTGCTTTGAAGAATTCTTTGTTATCTGGGTCACCAATTTTTCAAAGTTAGTCACTACAGCTATGGTGCAGCGCTGTTGAGGTCGCTGCTAAGGTCACATCACTCCCGGAAAGGCGATGTTAAGACGACATTCGGATGCTCGTATATGTGAGCCCTAATAGGTCACAGTAAGTGTGGGAGAGTCTGAGTGAATCTGGAAGTTGATCTGTGAAAGATACCGTTGGAGTGTGCTGGGGCGTCGTAGCATGTTGAAGCCTGTACAAATGTCTCTAGTGTTTGTGAAGCTTCTTAGCGTCTCGAGAATCTCTGAGTTTCCCCTTTTGGTGTCTCTTTAAAGATGGAATACATCACACCCAGAAAAGTGACCCGTAATACAGAATCACTTTTGTTTCGACGTAGCCGGGATTACTATTCCACTATTGGTCTTAGTCTCCCCTCACGCAGTGGACTTTGAAGCCAGTGGTTGGCATGGGTACTGCACTGGTCACCTCACTGTTGGCTGGATCAATGGAGGTCAAAGGTTGACTTGCCTTTGACCATAAGCGTCAGGGCGTCCAATCTGGGATACATTTCCACGTGAAACTACTTTGCTGTTGAAACTTCACTTGTTCCCTTAAAAAAATGGGTCCTTTGGTGGAGACCGCCGCATTCCCATACTGACCTGAATTGACTCCCATCGTTTGAATGCTACTAGTCTTCACTCATGGTGGCATTTAAAAGTTTGTGATTGACGATATAAGTTAGACGACTACGTTTGCAATGGTGTCAGGTTAGAATGATGTGAATGACGAAATGGCACAGTTTAAAGTTTTCATACGAGTCACACTTCATTTGCTTAGTAACATTTGCCGTGAATTAACGTGGCGGTAGGTCCAATCCATCCACATCTGTAAAATGTTACATCGTACTAAAACGTGGCTACATCAAGGTTGGGATATTATAGTAGTCGGTAACAGCCCATATCTAGTTTGTTTTCAGGAAATTGTCAGGTCTAAACGATATAGGGATGTTGTACTACGGCAGGTGGCATTTCTCTTTCTTTGAGGAAGTATTGACTTTTACCAGCAGCATAAGCTCTAACCGCACAATGCCCGCATTGGCCTATACAGATACTTCCCTTGTCCTTATTTCTCCTTAATCTTTCCTCAATAAAACACGTCTAGGATGTGACTGGTCTATGCTTGCATACCCTTTCACTGCTACGTTCAGAAGATGTAGTGAACCCAATTGACTGCACTTTAAATGAAAAGAAAGTTAAAAAAACATGTAAAATTTCAAAATATTAAAAAAAAAAGAAAAATCAGGAACAAAAGAAAAGGAAAAAATAAAAAAATGCTAATGAAATATTTTACTTCAAACGTACATCAATTGACACAGCTCAAATCTAACGCAATGAGAGGCTGAAGATATTTTCAGTCGAATATAAACATGGACTTCACAGCAGAAATCTATGAAAAAGTGTTGATAATGGTGGAGGATTTTTGCAATTCATTATTCTATTAGCGTTAGCAATTGTTTTAAAAAAATTTAAGGGCCTATCTTTCAAACAGAGTGGATTATTCTAGACACAGACTGCTTCTCACGTAGACAATTTGTTGTCTGGGTACTTAAATATTAGCATCACTGCAATCAAATTGCCGCCATGAAAACCATACCATTTTCCATCCAAATCTGATTTATTTTTTCTTAAAAGAAATCTTAGAATCTTTGTTGTTTATATATTAAGGGGCGATACACGTGGCACCAATTTTGTTACGGTGATGCTAATACATAAGTACTGTTGTGTGTTCCAGAACAGCAGTCTCCAATTGGGGATCCGTGAGAAATTTTGGATGGTCTGCAGAAAAATTGGGACATTATTTATACTTTTATGAAGATTCAGTTTAAAAAAAGATGAACACACAACAACATATTATGGAACATGTGGGTTATACTTTACTAAAAACTTTTAGTTTCTGAAATAGCTAAATAACAACAAAAAAAAAACAGAACAAAATTCCTTAGGTTAGCGTTTTTTTAGCTATTTTTTCAGATTTTCCATCGAAATTTGAGAGTAAGCTTCTGTAACCATAGTAAATTGGGGGCAAAACACTTCAGTCTGTTGATTATTATTGCTTTTTATGAAGTTTATTTTAAGGGATATGGAAGATTAAATAAAGACGTAAATATAGCCACAGTAGTGGCCCGCCACATAAAGGTCAATCCTATTAATGGTTCGTTAATTAAGTTATACATTAAATGGTTCATGAAGTGTTAAAGGCAACTAAGGTTCTAAAGTAGACACAGGAGCCAATTTCTGAACATACAATGAAGCAACACAAAACGTCTACCCATAAGCATTGTAAAATTAGCCCTTTGGCCTGAAGAAGAGTCATTTTAAATTTTTTTCAAACTTAGCACCTCCCCTATGGAAACAATGTAAATAATTTTAGATTCATAACATGACAAAAAAATTTATAATAGCTAGGGAGTATTCTGTGAACAATTACAAATGAATTCTGCTTATAAAAGTTTTGCTTATGTGTATTTATACATATTTTTTATAAAAGAAAATCATACCTCAATTGCAAGTGGTTAAAGATATTAGAAATGTGTGCTTTCTCTTTTCTTTCTTTTTAACTCAACTGAGCCACAGGAAAAAGTGGCTGGGAACAGCTAGCTATAGCAAACTTAAATGATAAAAAGCTATCAACAAAAGAATTTGTTAATAACAAATTATCAGTATTTTGATGAAATCATCAAAAACAATTCCAAACAAAGGTACTTAGGTACTATTGCAACTATCTCAACCCCGATTTTGTATATGTTATACCCGTGAATTGACAACCAAGTGCTAATGTTGCCAATACGGTTATGATAATACATCAATACCAAAAGAAACACAAAATATACCTCAGAAAATCTTAATTTTCCTCATTCATATTTTACAGTAACACCAAATAAAATTTTGAAATCACACAAAGTAGATCTTTTGTGAGACTAATGTTATGGCCTCAACTTTTAGAAATTTCAATAATTATTTAGTGGAAAAATTCACTACCAAGTGCAAAAAAATATTATTGTGCACAAACAGGCATAGAATGGGTTTCCCTTATTGAATGCATATTGCAGTATTTGGCGACGTCTTTTGATTTTAGGTAAATGGCCGATTTAAAAAAACACGTAAGTACCAAAACATAAAAATTATATATTAATTTAATTTAGAATAATTGGAGAAAGATAAAATAGGTGGAATATTTTATCGGTACGCTACTCGTTTGTGGAGAGATTTTGAAATCCCGCCGAACAGATCCATAGTGTACATAATTAAAATTAGTATTTTATATTTATAATAAAATTAGTATTAATATTTTATATTAGTTTATAAAAATTATCCAAAGTATATTATATCCTGAGCTTAAAAATAAATGGAAAAACTATGTACAATGCTAACGTTAATTCACATAAAAAGAACTGAACTATCTTTATCAACGCAAAAATATAATTTGAAAAATTATTACAATATTACGACCACCTGCTTCGTCAGTATGTATTTGAGCCATTTGTCTGTTTTGCTGATTCACTGATTCCTATTCCAATTTCATGAGCAACTCCCCCTCACACTGTGTTTGCTTTTCCAGTATGATGACCTACGTTCGAGTTTCTGCAATGCAATTTTATGTACTGAAGCCGATTGACTGCCATTAAAAAGGTAAAAACAGAAACATATGAAATTACAAAACAGCTCTGAGTGGGCCTTGTATCCGAATTCCCCTTTGGGGCTCTCTTTTTCAGATATAAGCACCATGTTAGTGGAACTGTAATAACACTCGTTGAGGTGCCTGCGTCATTGATACGGCTGATACAGTGATAGGCTCCGTCCTTGACAAAAGCAAAACCATAATAACTTCAAGTATTTTTTTAACAAAGTACTGAAGGAATCTGTTTAAAAAAGTTATAAAAAAACTTAAATATTATAAAGCAATCAAAAACAAAATAAAGTACAATATTTTGATGACACAGAATATAAAACAGAAAATCCTAATTTTGCCATTTGTACTTCCAGAGTAACATCAAATGATAGCTACTTACGTATTATCGCAACCTATTGACGACTTTGTATAAAACGAAGCACATGACTGCCGATACTGCCCGTACAACTACAGCGAAAATGGAATTGCCAACTTTGCGAGTTATTTTTAAAGTTGGCGATTATTGCGATAATACGTAAGTATCAAATGAAATTTAAACAATTGTCTAAAACAGAGAAAAAACATTCTTATACTAAAAACCCCGTCGATTAATTTCGTTAAACTAAAGGGTGTTTTTTTAGACGTATAGAACTTTAAATTGCAATAAAACAACGATGTATTATTCGATTGACATGAATTTTTTTTATTCGAAAGATAATCTTGTGGCATTACATTTTAAATAGGATTTCTGGCATAGGATTAAAACGGCTGGGATGTAGTCCAATCTGGACGTCCCATTTTCGATGACTTTTTCCAACATTTGTGGCCGTATATCGGCAATAACACGGCGAATGTTGTCTTCCAAATGGTCAAGCGTTTGTGGCTTATCCGCATAGACCAATGACTTTACATAGCCCCACAGAAAATAGTCTAGCGGTGTTAAATCACAAGATCTGGGAGGTCAATTCACAGGTCCAAAACGTGAAATTAGGCGGTCACCAAACGTGTTTTTCAATAAATCGGTTGTGGCACGAGCTGTGTGACATGTTGCGCCGTTTTGTTGGAACCACAGCTCCTGTACATCATGATTGTTCAATTCAGGAATGAAAAAGTTAGTAATCATGGCTCTATACCGATCACCATTGACTGTAACGTTGTGGCCTTCATCGTTTTTGAAGTATGGACCAATGATTCCACCAGCCCATAAAGCGCACCAAACAGCCAGTTTTTCTGGATGTAACGGTGTTTCGACATACACTTGTGGATTAGCTTCACTCCAAATGCGGCTGTTTTGTTTGTTGACGTAGCCATTCAACCAGAAGTGCGCTTCATCGCTAAAAAAATTCGCTTATGAAAATTGACCATTATTTTCGAAATAAAATTGCACAATTTGAAAGCGTTGTTCAGGCGTGAGTCTATTCATGATGAATTGCCAAACCAAACTGAGAATAAATCACTTGACAGCTGTTAAATCGGTCGCCATCTTGGGAAGTAATGCCAACTTAAACTTCTATACCTGGAAAAAAAACATTCTTTAAAATGTCGCCAAGTGGGAAAAAATATTGTTTCCAAACATTGAATGTTATATCGCGGCATTTGGTGACGTCTTTTTATTTGAGGTAAATGGTTAGCGGAAACTATTTGGCAGAAAATTAAGTAGAGTACAGAAGTCAATTATAATTTTTATCTACTCTGAAATAACAGAAAAAAAACACGATGTAATATATAAACAAAATCGTAAACATCCCGCGTTAAAGCTATCGGAATGTTGCCAAAACTACAAAACAAATTTGAGTTGAAAGAATTATTTAAAAAAAATGATTTATTCGAAATTTAATCCCAATTAGGTATCAAAGAACAAAAAAAAATAGATAAATATGACAACCAATAAACGTAACTATAGTAAAAATATGTAATAATCCGGAGAAAACTGCCCACAAGGTATAAATTTTTGCATTCAGAGCGAATCGCGACGTCTTAGCACTGAAAAATCACTTAAAAATTAAATTAAAAAAGAATTTAGAGTGAATTTCGAAATGAAAGTACAAAAGAGCCTGACCGGTTTCAAATGCAACGTTATGTCAAAATTTCAGATAAATTCATGCAGAACTTTTTGAGTCATGGGAACATACACACACCAACATAACATTTATGAATACATATAGATTACAACTTAATTTTTTCTCAATTCCAGGCATGTGAATCATGAATCCACACATTGTGACGAAACCTGTTTTTGATGACAACGATAGACTTAACATATGGGACAACTCTACAAAGACTATAGCCGTCCCAGACTTATACAACGGCAAATTTTCGTTCTTTCTTGTTGGAATGCCTTTCATCCTTGGTTTGGTGTCGGGTTTCATCCTCCACTGGTTGTATACGGATATTCTCAAGTATTTCATGACGCATTTGGAGGAAAATCAATCCATGAGTGATGTCGTGATCAATTTGCCTTTTATTGACGATTATTCTAGACCTATTCGTGATCCTCCACCAGATTATGCCTCTGTCATGTCTGGAGAAATTTCAGGGGACACACCCCGTTTAGACAGCGGAATGTTTAGTTTCTTAAAACGGGTTTTTAGAAGATATTCTGAAGAATCTGAGAATGGTATTATAGAAGGAGATGCTCCTCCTAGTTATTCGAGTGTGATTGAAAGCTTAGAAAGAGGTCTAAAGAGCTCAGGAAGCATTGTCTTTTACCAGCAGCATAAGATCTAACCGCACACTGCCCACATTGGCCTATACAGATGCTTATCTTGTCATTATTTCCCCCTAATCTTTCCTCAATAAAACACATGTAGGATGTGACTGGGCTATGCTTGCATACCCTTTCACTGCTAAGTTCAGAAGATGAACTACAGCAAATGGTAAGCTGGAAATGACACGACATCCGTCAAGATGCCATCTGTACTCTTACTGACACTTTACCTATACGTATTACTTTCTGTATCCCATTCCTAGGGGTTTGAAGAACCTAATGAGCTTATGTAGTCTTCGCTCTGTATTCCGGGTATCATTTCAAAATAAACATCATCTATTGTTCACTTCTACCTCTCTTTGCTTACTGAGATTCTTCACTTTCTATTTTCTCCTTGGTGTTGCATTTTTAATACTCCCGTGAATAATCAAAAATATCTATTGTTACATATATGTTTAAAAACTAAATAAATAAGCTAATATAAGGCAACTGTGATCTGGAAAGTATCTATTGCTCCAATATTCTGAAAAAATAGGATAGTTCTGCTTACTTGGGCACTTGGAATGAAACGACTGCTCCGACGATCCAGATTGAATGATTGCTCCCATAGCTAGGTGTTCCTTAATAAATAAATTCTTCTGCCATTGGAATACCTCTGAAATTCTAGAACGAACTAATTTTTCGGAAGTTCTGGTATTTTTCTTGAAAACTCTTGGGTTGCAGAATCTTAAGAAATGTGTTTCCCACTGGTAATTGAATATCTCGAACATTTTAAGGTATTAATTTTTCGGCACGGAATTTTTCAAGAACGGTTGTACCAACTGAAAAACAATTTTGTTCTAAATCTAAGAATACAATTAGTAAATAAGTGTGTCAAAAAGTAAAATTACTGCACTAATATGAATTTCTAATTGTGTAGTTTCTAAGATATATGTACTTTCTACAATATTTAAATATCGATATTTTTAACACGCAATACTTGGAAACGAAAAATTGTGAACGTTCGAATGAAGTAATCTAATATAAGACCCCTTGAAAGATTTTCTCCAAATATTTCTGCAGCTTATGATCAATTTGAAGTGAAATTTTAAACATAGGTTAGTTAGAGTTTTATCAACTCCATTTCGGAAGCAATTCAGATTCTACAGATAGGAAAATTATCTATCCACAAACTGCATTCCTTAATTCATTAATACTACTATTTAGTTTCTTTGAAATAGTGATATGCGTTTTACCCAGCACTGATAAGAATTGCGAAAATTATCAAAGACATCCATTTATTTAATGATTGTAGAAATTTAATTATAGGAAATATGTACAAATATTTTATCTATATACACTCATGGACAAAAAAATTAGCGCACAAAGGAGTCGTCAAAATGAAATGAAATTTTACATACGTAATAAAGACTTTGTTATTTCATGATTAGAAAATCAAAGAAGAAAGGATAATTTATTTTAGAAAAAAAGACAAAAGAACGGAGAATTTCATACCCTGTTGAATCCCCTCTAGCTCTAATGCACGATGCGATACGATTGGACATTGAGGCTTACAAGTTCTGTATGATGTCTTGAGACATTTCATTCAATATTTGCTTTAACATTGCCTCTAGTTCATTCAAACTCGTGAAATGCCCAACTCCCGTCCCAAATGATCCCAGATATGCTCGATTGGAGACAAATCTGGGGATAGAGAAGGTCAAGGAAGGATACTAACAGTGCGGAGACTGTCTTGTAACATCCTTGCCGTGTGAGGCCGAGCATTGTCTCGTTAAAAAATGGCTCCTGGGAGCCGTTGCATGAGTGGCAACACATGTGGTTGCAAGATGTCATGGACATACCGCTGGGCCGTCATGGTGCCATGGATCAGTACTAGGGGTGATCATGTATTATAGGCAAGGACACCCCATACCATCACACCAGCTGTGGGAGGTGTGTGTCGCTGTAAAGCAAAGGCAAGATTGAGGCGTTCACTACGGGATCTCCACACACGAACACGATTGTCATCACTACTGAGACTGATTTTGGATTCGTCACTAAAGACGACCTGGTTTCATTCCTCTGCAATCCAGTTTCTTCATGCGTGACACCACTCCAAACGGAGGCGTCGATGGGTGGAAGTCAAGGGCAGCAAACATTATGGGTGCCGTTTGGTTCGAGAAGACACAGGAGCCCCTAATGAAGGTGCTACCTGTGCCTGGATGACGGTCGATGAAGAAGTTGGCTGTACGCGTGCATTTCTTACGATATGGGGGTCTTCTCGACGACTGGTCTGTCGAGAGCGTCCTGGTCTTCCTGTAAATGACATCTCTCGTATTCACTGGTCCCAAAACCTCCCCACAACACACTCAGAGCGGCCTTGTTGACGAGCTACTCGCATAGCTGATCACCCAGCTTCCATCATGCCGATGATACTCCCCCTCTCAATTTGCGACAGCTGCTCATATTGTCTTCAAAATCGACGTAATGGCATGTCTATATCAGCTCTTCCTTTGTAAATGATTCAGCACACTCAAACAAGCTTTGGTTTTATCTGTTTTATACTCCATGGAGAATGACGTTAAACGCCTTCTATCGGCTATACGTAATGTGCAATCACGCTGCATTTCCAATCATTTGCATATCTCGCCAGCATGTACCTTTATGCCAAGTTTCATTACGATTCCGCAATTATTTCTTGGTGCGCAAATTTTTTTGTCCATGAGTGTATATTACTAGCTAGTGTACCTATTCTCTGCACGGATGTATTGAAAAATTATACAATTCAGATTGAAGGACAAAAAGTTTTTAAAAAATGAGTTAATTTTACTTGAATTGCAAATAATTAAACAAAAAAACTTTTTGCATATCTCAGCAGAGCAAAAAACCATATTTGTTAAATTTTAAATCAGTAGATCTAATAGCCGATGAATGGATTTTTTAAAATTATTTATAACGCCCCTAAACTCACTTGTGGATCGATTTTTGAAAACACCTTGCTAGGCTGATCTCTGCTCAGAAAAAGAAACACATTGTTACACATTTTGTGTAATGAACACTTAAAACAGTGAAAATAAATTATATATGGACGTGCAATCCGTTAATGTTACATTCTGTTGTATTTATTTTATGTTAAAATTGTAAGATTTGCAAGCAACGCTTTTTTTACGTTATAATGGTGATTAAATGGAGACATAGCGAAATGTTGGCGATAGAGCCAAGTTGACAACATCATTTTTGGCAACCATATTGGCAACTTGGAATTGATTGAACGGTGCAAAAGCCTATATGCTGTAGAGTCACCTGGGGGGAGCTGCAACAAAGAGGATAGCACTAAAACCTCCTTCACAAAAAATACATATACATGTCAATTTTCATAATGATTGGATGAATGGTGTTAGAGAGAAGCGATTTCATTCATACAAACATCCATTTATATATATATATACTAGACGACTGGACAGACATTGTCCTGTACACACATCTTAAATTCAAAATAAAAGATTTTTGAATATTCGATACTGCGATCGTAGCACAGTCTGCCGGATCCAATGTAAAACATTCCAAGATCAACAATTTATAAATAAAAAAATTAATTAAATAAACATTTCTAAACCGAATTATAAATCTAAACCATTCTCGAGTCCACTGGAACAGACAAAAACTTTCATCAAAATCGATCCAGCCGTTTAGGAAGAGTTCAGTTACATACACACGCACAGAAGAATTACATATATAAAGATTATTTGAAAAGATATTAATTAAAAAGCGCTAAAAAGCGTGAATCGACTGCATTTTCGTAACAATAAAGACCGGGTTTGGCTAGTTTGGTTTAAAATCAATTTTCGACGCCAACTTACGTCTTTTTCAATTCCTACTATTAGCTCACGATCTCTATACATATTTTATTTGTTTTTTGTTTATTTATTTATTTATCTTGGTGGAATTTTCAATCGTTAATAAAATATATTTTAAAGCGCACAATTGAGCTGAAATGTAATGTGCATGATTATTTTGGATGACAATACAATAATTTAATTATAATTAATAAAAACTAATTGATTAAAACTAATTATTTAAAGAATTACAAGTACAGCCACGTTGGCATCACTTTTGGCGACTTAGTGACCATTTTGGCGACTTGTGTCAAAACTTGAAAATGTTTTTTTCTCACGTTTTAAAGCCTTCAGTTGAACTAAAATTTTATATACACGATTGTTTTGGATGACAATACGATACTTTAATGATAATTGATAAAAATTAATTACCACTTAATGTTGTGGTTCTGTTTTATGTATATACATATTTATATTAATTGCAACTATTTAATAAAAAGTAGCTAAAATAAATTGTTTCTTGGCTGATTTAAGAAGGAACTGATTTAAAAATTTTTTTATATTACTTGTTTATAACAATAGCGTTGTTACAACAATGCAGGTGAATGTTGAGTTGTATTTTTTGAACGTTTTTAATTAATATCTTTTTAACTAATTGCGATATTGGACCGAATTGTAAATCTAAACCATTCTCGAATTCACTTGAACCCACACAAAAAATTTCATCGAAATCGGTCCAGCTGTTTAGGAGGAGTTTAGTGACATACACACGCACAGAAGATTTATATATATATATATATATATATATATATATATATATATATATATACTGCTCAAAACAATTAAAGGATATTGTAAGTTTTATATAAAATAAAGATATAAGCGAATTTTTTTTTTTGCTGAAAATGGAAGAAGAGAATCACAAATGCAAATTTTTCTGGTTTTTAAATTGTGGAGTATGCTAATTTTGAGTTTGACGCCAAAAACGTCGCTTCAGCGGCAGCGAATGAAAGTTGACTTTCAACTGAAATGAAGAGAAGGATGATCGGCATTCAGTGACTGCTTTGTTTCGATGAGTACGATGTCTCAGCGAAGTCATTTAACCGATTCAGAAGCTTGGAGAGTTGTTGGTAGGTTAGAAGGGGGCCAAACTCAAGCCGAAGTTGTGCAAGCAATGGAGTGTCACAAAGCGTGATTTCCAGGACCTGGAAAAGTTCTTTGAAGACTGGAAGTGCAGGCCGATAACCAGGACAAGGTCGTAGATGGGCAACAATGCCCAATGAAGATCGTTATTTAGTGTTAACGGCTCGGAGACACCGAAATATGAAAGCTACTCTTCTCCAACAACACCTTCGCTACGCTACTGGCACCACGGTTTCAACTCAGACTGTCCGAAATCGGCTCCATGGTGTAGGTCTGTATGCTCGCAGACCGATGGTATGTGTTAGACTAACATCAAGGCATCGTCGCGACCGCAGGGAGTGGGCAACAGAGCATGTGAACTGGAGGAAAAATGAATGGAGCAATGTTGTTTTTTCTGACGAGTCCCGTTTTTCTGTTCATCCGGATAATAGGCGTATTTTCATCTGGAGGGACCGTGACAGTAGGAATAATCCTGCGTTCGTGCACGAAAGTGTCAGATTTGGCGGTGGGGGAGTGTTGGTGTATGGTGGCATCTCCATTGACGGGCGCATAGACTTCTACATCTTTCGAGATGGACCCCTGACTGTTCGGCGTTATAGGGATTAAATCCTAAGACCTATTGTAGTCCCTTACGATGCAGCAATAGGAGATGACTTCATTTTAATGGACGATAACAGCAGGCCAGATCGAGCTAACCTGGTGGAGGATTCCCTTTTTGAGGAGAGTACGTTTGGGATGCTCTAGGAAGACGAGTTGCTTTCCGCCAACCACCCCCACAAACTCTCCAAGAACTGGAAAGAGCTCTTCTGGAAGAGTGGAACAGAATACCCCAAATCGTGATTAATAGCCTCATTGACTCCATGCCTCAAGGTGCTCAACGTTGCCGTCCGTCCGTGGAAACCATACCCCCTACTGAAAATTATTTCCTTTGAAGAAAACACCTTTTCTTATTCTTTTTTTTCTCATATGCAAAAACTGTGTTTTTTACCTTTTGTACACAAATGCGCAATAAAATGCATTTTTTTCTGCCAACATGTGTAATTTATTCTCATATAACCTACTACGTCTGTCGACCATGTATCAATCAGCTAAAAAGTTTCTCAGCCACAAGATCCACTTAAAACCGTAATATCCTTTAATTATTTTGAGCAGTATATATTTATATATATATATTTATATATATATATATATATATATATATATATATATATATATAAATATATATATATAAATATATATATATATATATATATAAATATATATATATAAATATATATATAAATATATATATATATATATATATATATATATAAATAAATAAATAAATATATATATATATATATAAATATAAATATATATATAGATATAGATGTATAAATATATAAACATTACAAGAAAACCTATCCATACGACAAATTTCTCTGTGCTTGACGACCATGTTGGTAACTTGGCGATTGACTGAACGGTTTAGAAATTAATATGCTGTATCGCCACCTGGTGGGGAGCTCCAACAAAGAGGATAACACAAAAACCATCTCCATAAAAAATACATATACATACCAATATTCATAGTGATCGGTTTAACGGAATAGGAGTGAAGGGAATTTTTTTTGTACACACATCCATTTATATATGTATATAGATGTACTACAACTTAATTTTTTCTCTGTTCCAGGCATGGGAATCATGATTACACACATTGTGACGAAACCCGTTTTTGATGACGACGATGGACTTAACATATGGGGCAATTCTACAAGGACTTTAACTGTCCCAGATTCCTACAACATCAAACTTTCGTTCTTTCTTATTGGAATGTCTTTCATCATTGGTTTGGTGTCGGGTTTCATCCTCCACTGGCTGTATATGAACATACTCAAGTATTTCCTGACGTATTTGGAGGAAAATCAATCCATGAGTGATGGCGTAATCAATTTGTCTTTTATTGACAATGATTCTAGACCTATTCGTGATCCTCCACCAGATTATGCCTCTGTCATGTCTGGAGAACGTTCAGGAGACACCCCCCGTTTAGACAGGGGAATGTTTAGTTTCTTAAAACAGGTTTTTAGAAGATCTTCTGATGAATCTGAGGATGGTATTATAGAAGGAGAGGCTCCTCCTAGTTATTGGAGTGTGGTTGAAAGCTTAGAAAGAGGTCTAAACAACTGATAGCATTAGGGACTTTTTCTTAAAAAGCTGGTAAATATAGACAACTCTTCTAATCATTGCATAGTTTTAGGATGCTTTTTAACTGCTTCATCAAACGCAATTTTTATATTTATTTCTTTTACATCGAGAGTTCTTAAAATATGCGAAAACATTTATGTGACTGCAAGTATATAAAGCATCTGTGACTGCAAGTATATAAAACACATTGTGTCAGAGTTCAAAGAAAAATAGAAGTAAAGAAATCTTGAAGGATTATCCTTTTACCCATAGTATCTCGGTATTATATATTCATATCATTATGTTTAATATTTACGAGAATTTTTATGTTCCTCGGAAAATTATGAATATGTTGTTTCTTTAAGTCTTTTTCATGACCATATACAACTTCTGACAGTAAAGTTCGGTGAATGAAGTCAGAACGACCGATCTGACAACACTGGAGAAACAAAACACTGCGCGTGTGTAGTGAAAGGTGATGACCGTTATTCAGTTGAGACTCATTTGTGTGCCATGTAAGATTTGCTTTACAAAGTGCTTGTTTAGTAGGTTGGTTCTTAACTGAGAACAGGTAAACGATGAAAAAAAATCAATTTCAAGTTTTGTTTCAAGCTTGGCAAGACACCAAAGAAACTTATGCGATGCTGCAACATGTTCATGAAGACCAAGCACTGTCCATGAAGTGTGTGTACGAGCTGTTCCTCCGTTTTCGAAAAGCAAGGAAAGTATTTCTGACAATCTCCGTAGCGGAAGACTGGCCACCTCCTCAAAAATGAAAACATTGAGAGAAAAAGTGAGGAAATTAATCACTAAAGATCGTCAATTAGCTGTGCGCATGATAGCTGATGAGCTACAAATTAACTTTGAATCCATGTGACAAATCGTTATCCAGAATTTAGGGATGAGAAAACGTGTTATCGATATTGACGATATTCCTAACATCCAACGAAACATGATGAAGCTTTTGAACTCCATCCCAAAAGAAGACTTCTTGCAAAGTTTCCAGGACATGCATAGCAGATTTCAATGGTGCATAGTTGTAGGAGGTGACTATTTCGAAGGACAGTAAGGTAACTTTCGTTAATATTTCATCTACGTTAATGTTACAGGACTATTCACCTAACTTTATTGTCAAAGGTTGTATTATAAGATTAATAGATTTTTTGGTGTGTATATTATCTCAAATAACAAAATCAAAATTAATTTCTGCTTTCATATTTGCATTTATAATAATAAAAAGAAAAACTACAGCAATAAAGTTGAGAAATGTTATCAAAAACTAGAAATTTTATCAAATAAGTTTTCCCCGCAAGAAGGATGATATTGGATCACTGAATTACTAATAACTTTATATTTTTATTTTAAAAAAAACTAACAATTCATGAACTATGTGAAAATAATTTGTAAGAACTACATATTATATAAATTAAACCTTACATGAACTGAATTTTAAATATCTTCTTTAAAGATATATACAAGCATAGGGTTTATTAACATACGTATAATGTTTTGATTATCGTTATATGGTGGTGTAACGTCGTGAGTAGCTATCCATCAATAATTAAGGATTACAGGATAATATAATATAAAAAATATTGTTTATTTGATAAACAATTCTTAATGAAGTAATATTGCCAAGCCGGTGTAGTCTGTTCATATTCCCATACTCAACGCCACCTGCGTTCATCGTCTTTTTCACTCCAATTTCCGGACTCAGCCCTTTTTTCCATTCAAGGCGGGCATCACTTTCTCTCTCCCCGACTCTCTCCCCGACTCTCTTTCCGTCTCTTTCCGTCTCCCCTCTCTCTTTTCCGTCTCTCCTCCTCCTTCTGTCCGTTCTCTCTCCCGGACTCTCTTGTCCTTTTTTTCCGCTCTTTCTCCTTTCCCCCGGTCCTCTTTTTAAACACCAGGGGTGTGTTCACAACACGCCCCTCGCTCCTTCTTATTCGCAGGTCACCAAAGTCTCTCTTGACCTCCTCCTTCTTCTTATTGGCGCATAACACGCCAAAACACACCCGAGCCGTCTGGCCCAAGGCGCCATAGTTCCTTGTCCACATCTGGACACACTTGTCCATCACGCCACCTGTTTCTAGTATCCCCTTCACAAAACCCTAGAAAAGATGACATGATTATTTTGAGATAGGCTTCGCCTATTGTCAATGGGGCGCCGGCTCTACTTTACTATTATGGCGACCCGACTGTCTCTTTTCACTCCCTGAGTTCAGACAATAAACAATGGCCCCATGGCCACGTGCACTGGTCATTCCACAGCTGGTGGATCATAAAAATGCAGGGACAATCGATGACGTCGTACATGTCCTTGACCAGCTGGTGAAACCATAACACTTATCGAAAGATGGGGATTCACGACAATAGACTATGTCACAGTGGCAATGGCAAATAAGATGTATATATTTAAAAAGAACCTTTACTGCGTGTATGTTAAAAAGAGAGAAATTACAAAGTTATGTATAGCGCAAAACTAATTTGTTTATTAAGTTTGACTAAAAGACATGTTGGAAATCAAATGGATTATGCTTTATAATGAATTAAAAAGGACATTATAAACATTAAAGAAAGTTCAAAATAATAAATGACTTAGACTTTAGATAATATGCTTTTCAATAAAAATGTAAACATATTTATCCGTACTCTTCGATGGCGTACACAAAATGGTGTTTAGGGGTTCGAAATTCACTCATAGATAAGCTTATCATACATTCGGGATTAACCCGGACCGTTCTGGTCTCTTAGTGCTGTCCGGGATAATGTACTGGGTTTGAAAACTTTATGGTTGGCGAGGACATTTTTAAAAAAATTAAGATCCATATGTTCGAAATCACTTTTTCGTGCATACAAAGTGGAGGGGGGTCATCGGGTCCAAAACCCTCATAGTTCTCGATTTTTTTCAATTGATTAAAATCCTATGCATACAGTACGTAAAATTTAATCAAATATTTATTATTAAGGCTACAGTGGACAGTAAAAAAAAATTTTTTTAAAAATCTTTTACAAGCATGCCCCAAATTTTTACTGGCTGTATGTAACTCAGAACTAAAACCATATAAAAAATTTGGTGAGAGAAAAATGATTAGTTTTTAAGAAATTTAAAATTAAAAAAAAATTTTAACGAAAATTTAAAAATTTCAAAACGTTTCATGCGCTTTCTTTTTTTTTTAATTTCATATTTTCACCTGATTTAACTTCTTTAAGCAATTCTTTACAAATGTATGCATACAATGTAATGTTTTATATGATAATTTACAAAATATGGGTAAACGCAAATTTTTATATAAAAATTTCAAGAATTTTAATGATTTCCTACATAAAAAACTTTAATTTCTTCTTTCAACCTATCACTATTACTACAATGCATCCAAGAATTTATAAGTATACATTAGATGAATACTTTTGGAAAGTTTTGTTATAATTCAACAAAAATTGCAACGCATGGAATATTTTGAGTTTTGGTTTCGAGGCAAATTTTTGATTCTGAGAAAAAAACAGCTTTTTTTATTTTAAAGGAAATTAACTTATTTTTTTTTTAAAAAATAAAGATATAAATATGAATTTGAAATTGAAAAACACTAATATCATACAAATATAAGATAAATGCAGAATATATATACATAAGGTTTTGCAATATTTATTGTAACAGTCACATTGACACGTGGTATATACAGTGATAAAAATTGAAGTAAGCTAGAACTTTCTTATAATATCTGAAGTAAATTAGCAGAATGTATTTCATTGTTTTATCTCAACCAGATAGTATATTATGTATTTCATTAATCATAATGAGTAAAAATAAAGTATTTCAAAGGGATTAAATTACAAAAATTCAATGTTTTCGAGGAAGCTTTCATTTTTAGAAAAACAGCTATTTTTATTCTAAAGGAAAAAACTTAGTTTTTTTAAAAACAATTAAAGACTTTCATATAAATTTGAAAAACACTAATATCATAAAGATAAGATAAACATAGAATATATGTATAAGATTCTGCAACATTTATTGTAACAGTCACATTGACATGTAATATATATAGTGATAAAAATTGAAGTAAGCAAGAACATTCCAATAAAATCTAAAGTAAATTAACAGAATGTATTTCATTATTATTTCATCAACCAGATAATATATTATATATTTCATTAATCACAATGAGTAAAAATAAAGTATTTTAATACAATTAAATTACAAAAATTCAAAAAAATAACAAATCTAATTACACATAACAAGAAAACTGTTTGCCAAGTCTGATAAAAAAATTTAAAAAGCACCGGCACTATAGGCTGCATTTGTATTTGTGGCATTTCTTTTCCTTTTCTTTTGTTTCGTAGAAATATTCTGAGAAATGCGTCGTTTATCTTGTCTTTCTGCAATAGTCAAAGAAAAACTGTCATTTAGGCATGAGTCCTCTTTCGCTTCAAGAGATTTCACATAGCCCAAATTGTGCTTTTCGATGGCATCCGTTACTGCTATTTCCAGCCTCCTTTTGGAGACGAATACCTCTTTTGGGCATTTTCGCCAAATGCAGCTATGCAGACTTTCATTCGAATTTTGCATCTTGCCTGCTACGCATCTTTCAAGAATGGTGTCTGAAGCTAAACGTTGATAAACAGGCATAATTTTCTCCACTACTTGTAGCGACAAGTAAGTTCTCATGGAACTGTGTGACCCTGGGGTTTCACCTTTGGCTATAGCTCTTTTATAGAAACACCATGATAATCCCCTTTCAGGACACTTACCATGCATAGGCTTTTTGTCAGTTGACGAGCAATGCATCAGGCTGGCATATATAGCAGTCTTCATTTTATCGGTATCAGGGACATTATCTTTTATTGCCTTTCTATAGTAATTTTGCAACTTTGTGATGTTTTTATCTGTAAGGCTTCCCTGCTTACGCCCACCAAGAGTCACTTTTTTCACCTTCCATTCTTTCACTTTGTTACGTAACGATGTGCCTAGCCTCTTTGCAATATGATTCAGGCACTCTTCCTTTTCGATTTTTTTTTTATCAGAACCATATATTTTATTGTCCGACAAAAATTGAAAAGTTTTTGAGCCACCATCACTCAGCATGGAAACAAATCTCATTTGGCAATCACTAATTGACCGCCTCCATATAATTAGTGCAGCGTGCATCTCCATGGCTCCAGAAGTTCCATCGAAATTTTTGTCGTACTCATCCGCATGTCCTTTTTGCCATGTGCGAAACTCTGCACTATCGACTCCCATATCTCGACCAGCAACTACACAATTCTGACAGTATTTCGACAATACTTCAAAGTCAAGGACAAGTCCACTAAGGATATCGAGGATTATTCCTAATCCTAGGTTAGATGTATGTCCTCGCTTTTGCCTAGTACCGTCATATGACACACTCACATCAATTATTTCCTGATTTTTAGAGAAGCATCAACTTTTACGTGAGCTTCTCTAGCAGCTTGACGTGACATTTCGAGCATTTTTTTCTTCACCTCTTTGTTTTTCACGGATAAGTTGTGCATGCATTTGGCAAATGTTTTTCGTTCCATTGTTGGCATGTTGAGCGCAGATGAAAACGTTTTCAAAGCAGCATACCCTCTGCCTATGGATAGGAAGGCACTGATCAGTTTGCTGTTTATATCATGTGAATTTTTGGCCTCTTCTTGGAAACTTGAAAAAACACTTCCATAGCTTTCATGACATGATTCGCATAAAAGTTCCATCTTTGTAGAATACCCCATGGAATGGTGTTGTTTTATAACAAGGGTACAGTTTGTACAATATTTACAAGGAACTTTCTGCAATAGTTCAGAAAACATAGCCTTGTGGGTGAAAATATAGCTTGCCTCAGGTTGGGAAGATGTACTCGGTTCAGATAATGTATCTCTCTGCAATACCATACTATTACTGCTTTTTTCATCAACAGTTTTAGAAGATTTCTGCCATCGCTTCTTGCTATTTTCAGCCAACATCTTTCTCCTTTTGGTAGGATGACCTTTAGGTTTTCTATATCTCGATGATATAAGATCCATTATAAAAATTTTAAATAACAAAGGCAATTTAAAATGAACTTTAGTTCTGAAAAGAACTTTTTGTTTTGGTAAAATCAATATAAAGTTTGAATAAAATTGAACGAAAATTCGAACGAATTGTAAACAAATAATGCCCATTTAGGTCTCAGATACAGTTAAAACAAATTGTTGCCATCCAGACCTTGATAAATTAACATTTAAAAATAAAAATTAGAGAGGCTATGTCTACAGTAAGTAAAATTCGTACTGTCAAAGTACATGACAGCTTTGTCAGCATGACATCAGAATGTAAACAAAGGGGCGTAATCATGGATGACTGAATCGGAACTACCCCATAACTCAGTAAAAAATGCATGAAACCAAAATTTTTTTTTGCGTTTGATAGAGAGGCTAATATAATATTAAAATAAGTCAAAAAATTTGTTTCGATATTTTAGTCAATTTTCCACATTTTAACTGTCCACTGTAGCCTTAATAATTAACTTTATTAATTAACCAGCTTTACCCTGCCAAGCGTTGCTATAGCTCTTACGCTTAAAAAAAGGAATGAGAAAGCACACATTTATAATATTTTTAAACATTTGCACTTAAGTACAATTCTTGGCATTTGCACTTATAAAGTATGACTCTTTTTCTAAAAAAAATTGCATAAATATGCATAAACAAAACTTTTTCTAAACAGATTTCAGTGGTTAATGGAATACACGAATTTATTACAATTTGTTTTTGTCCTTATATAATGGATCTAAAATTATTTACGCTGTCTCCATAATGGAGGTTTAAATACACGAAACTGTTTTTTTTTCGGTGAAGAAGCTTTTGCAGTTCAGAAACAATGGGCCTTTTTGTGCTTGTAGAAATTCCACAGAATCTATTCAATTCATCCTTGCTATCACCGATAATGTACATTTGTAGGAATTTATGTTGACTATCTGTGAATAAAGCAGGGAGCCAACTTTATGGTAAATTTATCCTTTTATATTGAAAGTTGACATGAATTGTTACAATTTCTATTCCAATTGATGTCATTTGGAAACGTGAGTTGTATTTCCTGATGTTAGATAGGAAATGCTTTGATTCCACAGTATATCTGGCAAGCAAAGTTTTTAATGTCTCTGGTTATTCTTCAAGTTGAGGCCCTTTAATTTTTCCAGTGGTACAACACATTCCTTTTGTTCCTCCATTAAATTTCAGAGACTTGCAGTTAGGACACACTTTAGTCATTGTGCCGATGAGAATATACTGGCTCAAACTATCTATAATCCTCAGCTGGGTTGTATCGAATGCCAGGTGATTGTAATCATGTTATTGCTTTACACAAAGTCGTGTTTGATGCTGTTTTTCGTTGACATTTTTCAGTCATACGCAGCCTACTGTGTTCCTTTTGTTGAGAACAGAGCTGATCTGATGTTGCAAAATGCTAATGCTGTGCTCAGAAGCGTGCATCGTCAAGTCTGGCTGCACGTTGCTCTGCTGCTTTCTCAGCGAGTATTTGAGCAATTTTTTGTCTGGTTTGCTTGTTCACTGATGCCTGTTCTTCCCCAGTTTGAAGTGCAATTACTCCTTATATTACTTTTGCTAGGCTAGTAGGATGATTTGGATTTTCTGCAACGCATTATTTTTATGTACTGAGGCTAACTGACTGTACTTAAAAAGGAAAGGTTAAAACAAAAACGTATAAAATTGTAAAAATATAGAAAAAAAGGGAAAAACAGGGATAAAAAGGAGAGAGAGAAGGGAGAAAATATAAAATTAAAAAAATGCTAAAATGTTTAACTTCAAACATAAATCAATGACATGCAATGATAAACAGAATATTTTCTTCGTTTCAAACACATCACTCCAAAGAGGTCAATTTCATCATATAATTTGAATTCAAATGAACGTTAATTGACAGTGCTCAATTTCCATCAGTTGCACTAAGAAGTAAGAGAAGCATTTAAAAAACTAAATAAAAAAAATGAAAAAAATATAAAACATACTCGCATTAAATCAACACTACAACAAAAGACGCAGCTCAATACTAACGCAGTGTAGTACAAAGTAATTAAAGTGAGTGCCTATATTCAAAAAATGTCACCGATAATTAAACCATACAATTATTGACACGAGTTACACTTTACAACTAAATCAAATTTGTGCATTGTTTGCAATTATAAATTGGCTGCCTGCTTTCCTTCATCTCTAAAAGAGTTAGGGTAGAAAAATAAATCACATGGCTGAAGATATTTTTTGTTGAATACACAAGGAAAATTTAAATAGGAACATGGATTTCACAGCAGAAATCTACGACAAAGCCTTGATAAAGATTGACGATTTTTGCAATTCTAAATTTGACTGGCATTTGCAATCAAAATCAACAAAGTTCAGAGTCTACCTTTAAAACTGAGCAGTTTAGGTGTAGACATGGATTGCTCCTCACATGGAGAATTATTTTCTTTCCAGATGTTTAGATTCTAGATTAGTTTGTTGTGATGGCAAGGATGAATTGCATGCACACTGCGGATTTACTATCGGGACAAAAAGGTCCATTGTTTCTAAACCGTAAGAGCTTCTTCACTGAAGAAAAGACAATTTATTGTGCATTGAGGCCTCCATTATTGAGACAACGTAAATAATTTTAGGTTAATAATATAAGTACAAAAACAAAATGTTATTACTTCAAGTATTCTGTTAACAAATAACAAATGAAATCTGTTAGAAAAGTTTTGCTTATGTATATAGTTATAATTTTTTTATATATAAAAAATCTTACCTCTCTCAAGTGCAAACAGTTCAATATATCAGAAATGTATGCTATCTCATTCCTTTTGTTTTAAACCGGACTGAGCCACAGGAACGTGCGGCAGAGTACAACTAGTTTTTTTCATAAAAAATTGATGCCTTAAGTTCAAATGGTTAAAGACAGAGTTTCTCAAACTGCGGGGCACCCCCCTCTTGGGGAGCGTGATAACCCTACGAGGGGGATCCGAGCATATTGAAAATAAAAGGTTATTGTAAAAAAGTATTAATTTACTGAAACAAGCAAAACAAAATACATTCTTACATAAAAAATGCACGGTGTATATTAATTGCAAACTATTCCAGTTTAAACATAAGAACAACAGTAATACAGTGAAACCTGTTTTGTGCATTGGATAGGAAACGCATAAAAATAAACGCACAAAAAATATTAAAAAATTCCATAAATTTTATAAATTTTTACAGAAAACAAACTAATTCATGGAAATACTACAAAAAACTTTTTTTTATGCGTTGAAAGGGACCACATAAAAAAAGTCACATTTATAAAACATGCCAATTATTTACGAAATTTATGTAAGAGGACTTCCATAACAAAATAAATAATTAACTATTACAGATGGAACATTTTTAAAACATATAGTTTCTCATTGTGTATACGGATAAGTTTTTAAAATGCACTTACATAATTCATTGCTACTCATCGTAATCCAAAGCCCTGTAATGAATAAGTTCAAAATCACTTTCGTCACTTGAAGGTGCAATTTCAATTGATTTATTTTTTCGCAACATAAAGTAAGAGATAAGTTTTTGTGACGAAGGTCGGGTGGTCAGTTGCTTGTAAATGTCACAATAACAAACTAAACATGATTGAAGCCCTTTTTGGAATTTTACACTCCTTTCTTACTTGGTATCTATTTAAAAAAGGCTTTTCCAATTTGTTAGAAAGCTGGATCCCTGGATATTTTCATCCGCTCTCAAAGAATCCGGTTCTTCTTGTTTGTCTTCATAATTTATCAAAATATTGATAATGTTGCTGTCATTGAAAGTTTCGTCTTCAATCAAGCGCGGGCTGCTGGAAGGTTGAGAGAAAGCCACTGAATGCGCATTGTCGGGAGACTGTTTATAACAAATGAACAGAGCATCTTGAAGTGTATACATTTCAGTGGCGTAACGTACACTCCCACATCACGGGGAGGGCAGTACTCTAGGGGCCCTAGGCCTGACGTACGCTAAATACGTATTTACCCAATTTTTAAAATATTAAAGGCGAAACCTGACTTTCGAAGGGAAGGGGGGTCCTAACATTCTCCGTTACGCCACTGGTAAATAGATAAAAAACATTACAGTGGCGCCAAAGTCATTGAAATTCATACACCGCATAAAAAGTATCGCAAATAAAAAATCGCACAAAAGTAAAATCGCATAAAAAAAGACCGCACAAAAACAGGTTCTACTGTATAGTACATTCTTAAAAGTAAACTCTTACATTAAAGATGGTATGCAGTGAAAATAAAGATGTAACGTTCAGTTTTGAAAAAAAATGTTAAAAAAAACTCTCTGCTTCCTAAAATTGATTAATATATTCCGTTTTCATCTTCATATTCCCTCATCCATCACAAACAACTAAAAAATAAAAGACGTGGAACTCACGTTTCAGCCTTCAAAGTGTTATTTTTTTATAATCTCACAGTATTTTTTTAAAATTTTTCCCCATAGTTTAATAGTTTGATCCTTTATAGACTCCGGTGGCTTAAAGGTAGAGTGCCTGCTTCGTAAGCCCGAGGTTGTAGGTTCGATTCCGGCTTGAGGTGATAGATTTTCAAGATGCAAAAATCGTAGGCACGCATGGTTTATGTGGCATGTAAAATACTTTTGAGTATCAATTTAGCTCTTGTACTCTCGTCAGTATTCAGCATTCCGACGAGAGCTTGAACTAAATTAATTCAAGCGTACAAATTTGGTAACGAGATCTGCCACTAGATTGTGCCACCACTGAAATGGATCTCACATTTGGAGACATGTCGTGTCTGCAAAAGATTTGTTGCTAATATGCAGCCCGCTAAGGGGGAGAATATTTTTAACCCTTAAATCTATGAAATATATATATGTTTTGAGTTTTAAAAACCTATTTTTATAGGAATGTGGTCTTAGGTGATGTAAAAAATAAATAAAAAAAATCGAGACAATTATACTGAGTATTTATTTTAATAAAAAGTTGTATGGAAACATACAGTATTCCTCGCCAATCTGATATTTATTCAAAAAAAAATTTCAAATGCAACATCAAACATTGATAGATTACCTGACAACAGATGAGAAGTAATTTTTTGAATTAGATATATTAGATCAATCCATTATCAATTCAACTTTTAACTATCTAAATAATTTTCAGTAAACAACAAATCAACCTTCATTGATGGATGGAATTATTAGCTAGGGAAATACAGGTTTTAAAATCATTGCATTTTGACCCCAAAATGAATAATAGTTCCTTTGCTATTTCAAACGAATTTGTTTGGCAATGAAGTGGAAAAATTGCTAAACCATATGTGAGCTTCATTGTTTAGTTTGTTAGTTGCTCAATGTTCTAGACGTCATGTTGATAAATTATTAATGCAAGAATAAATGATTGGAGCGTAATGTAGTTCAGCACATTGTATTTCGTACTGTTAGTGTCCTCTACTGGTAATATTTTTAACTAAAACTTTTTTCGCCTCTAGGTCATCCAACTATCGCGTGAGCCCTTTCTTGAAAATTGCACGTCTTTATAGTCTTTTCTTTCAATTTTACGAATTTTTAAAAATTGAAAGAAACTTTAGGCTCCTCCGATATATACATAGATGAAAAATACAGAATACAACTAAAAATACGAAAGAATAAGCAATGAAAACAAAATAAACTGAATCATTAAAACGTAGAAATGTAGTAAGAGAACGGAGCTCAGTGAGTCAAAAGAAATTTCATGCTAAGGTTCGTATAAGTGAGAAGATATAATAATAATAATAATAATAATAATAATAATAATAAGATATAATAATAATAATAATAATAATAATAATAATAATAATAATAATAATAATAATAATAATAATAATAATAATGTCTACAGAGGGATTCTCTACCAGAGAAACAAACTTGCAGGATGTGTAGGGGGTACACAGATGACTCGGAATCACATAGGAATGCAGTGGCGCAAATGCCGTTGTGGCGGTTTCCACCAAAGGACCCATTACTGTTACGAAACTAGAACTTGTAAGGATTTTGCCTCCGTCCCTAGAGATGTGGGAGAAAGGGAAGGAAGACTAGCCATGTTCAAAGTCACTTAGGTTATTTGCAACAGAAATAACAACACAAGTTCAATCAATAAAAACTAAGAGATGCATCCAATTGAAGCAATATGAAGACAATTAACGAGGTACGCGAGGTATGACCAGACTTTAATTGCCAGTAACACTTACTTCAATTCAAGAACACTGCCTTCCTAAATATCTAATCTATATTCAGTCACAAGTGACACATCATCACCTTAATTATTACAATTATCATTTACTAAATATCTGCGTTACACTTTAAATTTGATTAATCACTGCTCCGCTAGCAGCTTACCCTCTCTCTCTCTCTTTCTAACTTGAAATCCTGAACTTTATATAGTAGTCTTACTTTGCATGTTCACGTTCTCTTCTTCACAGGAAGCATTCTAATAAAATAGTTTTTAAGGACCAAAAATTTCCCAAGAGGATTGTTAGTGAGAAGGTCGCGGATAGAGCCATTACAAACCAGTTAGGGAATCTTTGTCTTCCTTTTATCCAGCTGACAGAGAGGTGACCGACACAGTTCTCACACTAATATCCGGCTTCAATGCCCACCACGTGAGGGGAGATAAGAACCAAATGCGGGATATTAATACCGGCTGCCTCCAAACAAAACATTCTCTGCCTCACGTGTCGCTTTTGTGGGCGTGACGAACTCCACCTTTAAATAGATACTAAAAGCGGAAACACATAGGTTGAATGGATGTTGGAGTACCTGCTTCCCACAGGGAAGCTCAAAGTCCTGTCATAGGGATGTATGAATTGTATGAGTTCTTCTTTACCTTAGCCCTTTGCTGCATTTAAAGATATTGAAAATTTAAATTTTATTGGATAAAATTTACATTAATATAGAAAATATACAATAAAAATTCTAAAATTAGTAGTTATTAGGTGTTAAATGGGAAACACATGAGTTTTAAAGACGCTAGAGAGATATTTCTACAAGCTTCAATACTCTACGACGCTTCTACACTCTACGACGCCCCAGCACATTTCAATGGACTCGTTCTCCGATTGACTTTTAGATTCGCTTGGACTCTGTCACACTGACAGTGACCTATCAAAGCTCACACCTATAAGCATACCAATGTCTACCTAACGCAGCTTTCCATAGGAGTGATATGGTCTTAACAGTGACCTTAACAGCGCTGCACCTTAGAGCCGTAGCACCGCAGTTGCGAACTATGATGCGAAGAAGCATAGATAAAGAATAGAAACAGAAACATATTAATAGTATAAAAACATTTTATTGAAAGGTTATACTACAATAAGAATTCGAAATTACGACCAGAAATCATCTGGCAGGCCTGACAGTGACACTGCATGGAATTCCTTACTTTTTGGAAGATTCTTCCGGGCAGTCTTGTGGTAGGTGGTGCTGAACGGAGGGTTTCATGAAAGCAGATCCTACTAGAGGTCTTTATTTGCGATGCGTTTCCCGAGGTAGTAGAATGCACCCGTTTTCAAATGAAGAACTAGTCGGCGTGCTGATCATGTTTCATATCACACGATCTCTACAAGTGTGAACAGAAGGTGATGTGAGAATAGTCCAGGTTACATGAAGAGTTTGAGGAATGAGACGCCCGTTTATTTATTTGAAGATCTAATCACTAGAATATACATAACTACTGGGAGGATACATGACATTCCAGGAATCTTCGAGAACGTAAGGAATTTCAATTAATGCAGTGCCACTGTTAGGCCTTCCTGACAACTGCTGGTCGTACTTTTGAACCTCTGTTAAAGCGTAACCTGTCAATAAAATATTTCTATCTCCTTATATGTTTCTGTTCTTATTTTCTGCTTCTTTGTACCATTACGGTCGCAATTACGGTTTTGACGACCCTGCATTTCTATGTGATTCCGAATCGTTCGAACTCAACAAGTTTGTCGGTTTGGTAGTGAATTCCTCTGATATAGATACAGGTCATTAGAGCTAAATGTCATGATAATTGAACTAAGTTTAAACATTTTTGGATTATTAAATTCGGTATCCACTTAAAAAATAAAAAGGGGGTGGGGAGGACTCTTTTGGTTCATAAAATGGTGTGCTTATGCATTTACCAAAACTTATCACGGCACTTTCATATTCTGCTCGTACGTTCTTGAAACGAACACATTATTATGTCCATCACCTGTTGCTTTTATCTATTGAGTGTCTGCTATCAAATGTAAAAAACGTATTGCTTATTTAGAATTTCCATAGGAATGAGATAAGGATTTTTTAACCGAAAGCGATAACAAGGCATGTTTTCAGTTGCATTTTCAATCCCAGTGCTCACTGATATAGGTAACGCCTTTGCGCGAATAAGAGCTTATATTTTAACACAAAAAAAGAACAATGTTGTAGTGGGAACGAATCGAAATGTGCTAAAATATTCCATAATTCATCTCATTATATAGTTCCATGGAGTAAAATCTGTAAGTATTATATTTTGGAATTATATTGATAGCAAAATATCCATCAGTTTTTCTATTTTTGGAATAATCATTGTTGTAAAGAGGTTTATATATTGAATAGAAAATCCTGTTTTTTCGAAAACATTCTTAAGATCTGAAAAAAATATCGTTGCATCCCACGTGATGTCTACGATAGGAATTATTTAATTTATAGGGAATAAATATTGTTTGATTAGAAGAGTGTAAATTGTAATTTTGAATCACAAAACACTTTATTGTGTTAAATATGTAGATAAAAATTCCGTAACAGATCTTTTTTAATAATTTTCCTCCTTTCGAAAATATTTAATGTAATTTCCGCTTTTTAAATTAATTGAAGTATTGCGTAACATTTACTGAAGGTTATATAATCCAATTCAATTACCCATTTTTATATCCCAAAATAGTAAAATAATATTAAAAACATCACCATTTTCACAAACTGTTACAATTCGTAGCATTTAAGAACATTTCACATCATATGTAAGTTAAATTGATTGGTTTGTTACATAGCTTGCTGAATAAAATTTGAAAGTAGGATCATGGATCAAAATTTTTCTTTCTTTTTATGTATGTTTTGAATAAATGCTATCAGCATGAATTATTTTACACTACCTTATAAAAAGAATTATTTTCAGAACAAATAAAAATATTGAAGAATGCCTTATTTAATTACTTATGGATAAAAATTAATTTATAACTACATTTTTCTAAGCATTAAATGTACTTACGATACACACCAAGTACAAAAGTTGCAGTGTACTTAAAAAAAAAGACTTTCTATTTTCTTTATAATGAAAATATGAATTTTAATTATCTAAATCGATATAAAAAGTAACTGCAAAGCGTCTGATTTCTCAAATATTTTTCAAAACTTGTCTCAAATATTTATATCTCAGTAATCTTATCGTTACTCTAAATTTTCCTTATCTTTAACATCTTAAAAATAGCTAATGATTAGATTAGAATGTAATTGTGTTTATCCGATTCATTATGAAAAAAATATTTATTTTATATTTAAAAGTTTTATATTTTGTGCTGCATCTGATAAAACTTATATAAATCACTTAAATATTTTTTAGAGAAAAGTAAACAGAGGGATTAATAATAACATGCTGTAATACACTCGGAAAATCTTTAAGAACTTTTTCTAGGTAAAGAATTTTGTATCATTGGGAGACCATAAAATAAAAACCTTCTAAATTTTTTTTTTAAAAAAAAAAACCCGGATGTGTGGTATACGTATATATATTTTTGAAGAATTGTAGTAATTGTATCTGATAACCACTCCTTTCATTTAAATCGTGGGAAACTGCAGCAGATGTTTCAGATCTGACGTCATTTCTCAAATTAATCTTATTTTATAAATACAGATGCTTATTCAGAAGTAACGTTTGGTAAGTAAATCAAGTTTTAAAGATTTATAATTTGCTTTTGTAGGCTTAGAGATCAAAATAATTTTTACGAGACTCGTATGTTCAAAATAGATGCATTTTCTATTGTGTTTATAAAATGTCGAACGTGTTGATTAAAAAAGAGCTGTTTGTGTGAGATAAAAACATTTCTGATTTCATGTTAAGCTTTTTATGTATAATCACATTTTAATGGCATGTTTTAAGTTGAAGCATTCAATACATTATATACTTTCGAATGACATTAATGTTTCCAGATTTACACTGCTGGCCACACAAAATGCAACACCAAGAAGGACCAGAGATATCACAGTGAAACTTATTTGGCAAATAACATGTGGTACAAAGATCGAACGATTAAAACTGCAGCTTCTTACGACATGTAAATGGTGACAAAATAAGTAGTTAAGTGTTCTTGATTATATAAAAACTGCCACACGTCTCGGCATAGAATCAGAGGCTTTGCATGTATCTTTGGGGTACTGCAGCCCATGCTGCTTCGACATACTGCCAAAGTTGATCTGGTATATCTTGGACCAGTCGTTGTGCAAGCATGAAATCCACGTTATCGATAGGTGATAGATTGGGAGAACAAGCGGGTCAAGCAAGCAATTCAATATGAAGGGTGAAGATTGTGTTCCACGTGTGGGTGTGCTCATTATCCTATTGGAATATTGCTGATGGCAAGCGCTGAATCTATGGGAGGACCAGGGCTCCAACACTTCAGAGATGTAGTGCTGTCAATGTAATGTACCGGCAAAGCGTACGAGAGGGGTGCAGCAGTGAAATCCAATACCTTCCCGAAACATGACACCGGGTGCAGGACCAGTGTAGCAATGTATAATGCAACAATTCAGCAGCTTCTCACCACAGTGTCTCCTAATTCGAATCCGACCATCGTGATGTACCCGGCAGATGCGGGATTCATCAGTAAACACAATGCTGTTCCATTCCGTTCTCCATGTCCGCCACTCATCACACCATCGGTGGCGCAAACACCTGTGGTTTCCTGTCAAGGATAAACGAAGCCATAGACGACTTGTAGACATTCCATTTTGCTACAAATAGCGTCGAATGGTACGAACAGGCACCAAATGAGGCGCAAAAAATTGGATCTGTTGTACTATGGTTCGTGACGTGGCTGCACGATCATTGCTATGCGCACAATACGCCTGTCATCACGAGCAGTGGTAAAACGAAATGGGTGTGCCGTTGAATTAACCACTAGGCTACCACGGCCTCCTGTAAAAAAGGAAGAATTACAATATTTTTTTTAAAATTAATTCTTATGAAATAATTCAGAAATATCTGTATGGGGGTGGACTGAATTAGTTCGGTCTTCCTCGGAAGAAAAATAAGAGAAGGTCTATTAAAAATGAAAATTTCATATCCAAATTATAAGCAGCGTATGTGTTCACATTAATGAATAAATTAGTTTTTTATTAAATCATAGGAAGCATAATAAAGGTGTAAGAAGACAAGGTTATATGGTCTTCAATCCCTTATTTATATCTAATCTTTTGATTAAATTTTAAATTTAACTACGGAAACCTATTAAGGAGATATTAAGAATATATACAGCTATACTCACCTTAAGTAAAGACATATATAGATTTTCGATCTATAGATCTTAATATAGCGAGTAATATTTTCCTTTTAAATTAGTGAGGGTTTTAGCAATTTCTTTGTCGTCATTGACTGTTTACTTTTACATTTTTTTTTTGTTTTCCCAGGTATAATGTAAACACGTCTTTTCGTAGAATTTTTTTCCTAAGTTGGTCTTAGACAATAACCAGTAGGTAATAATTCCGGATGTAATTAACTAACATACGATGAGTGACACTCATACACAAGAAAAAAAAACGATACTGGTCCAATTATTCGGAATCAATTCTTGGTAAAATTATCACCTTCCAAGTAATTCCCGTCAGCATTCACATGCTTCTGAGTTCGGTGCTGCCATTACTAGTAACAATTCTGGAATGAGGGCTTCGGTAGTCCCTTTAGGAGATCTTCCGTTTTTGCTTGAAACTCTCCAACAAGGTAAAATGGGTCCCTTTCAGCAAGATTTAACTGTAAGAAATAAAAAAAAGTCTAATGGGGCCAAATCAAATGAAGAAAAAGGATGCCCCATAACAAAAGTATTTTTGCTGTTCAGAAATTGCTTGATTGATAGGGCCATGTGAGTGAATGCATTGTCTTGATGCAACAACCTTCCATCACTCCTCGATTATGACCTTTTTTCCCTACTTTTTTCACGAAGTCTTTTTAGTACTTCAATGTAATAACATTGATTAACAGTATGGCTACTGATGTCATTAGAAATTCACGCGTATCATGAATTTTGGCTATGTTTCGGTCTATAATCGCTGACCTTTAACGCACAGCAGGTTCATCATCTTCCACACTGACCCTTTCCCTGAAAACCTCTTACACCGTTCAAACACATGTGCATGAGACAAATATTCATCTCCATAAGCTTTGGTTAATATATGAAATAATTTCGTGACTGATTTCTTATTTTTCTCAAGAAACTTGATGTTGATTCGATATTTTTTCAGTAGAATGCAGTTGCACATGTTCACTCAATGACGCAGTACTCCTAACTGGTTTGATCGATTAAAGTGAAACTGGCCACAGGGTTGGATGATTGCGTTGGGTGATGTCAACAAAACAGTTGTAACCATCTCCACTCTTTTTCATGCTACACATTTAGTCTTGTTTTTTTGTGTCACGCCTCGTATATTTAACAATTTCACTGTTACCTACGGATGAAACAAATTTTCACGAAATAGTCATAGGAACAAGGATATATTTGCATTTAAAAGGTATTTAGTAGAGATTCTCCAAAAACGCTGAGTGAAAGGTAGCATTAATACACTGAAGTGCCTCTGAATTAGGGATAGCATGGGTTATGCAAATTGCGTAGAGCTGCGCATCACTTATTCGCAAGTGAGAGCCCTGTAGTAACTGCATATACAGCGCGTACTGAGGTTGTTCTGAATTAGTTGTTGGAATTCCCAGGATGGGAAAACTGCCTAATTTAGATGATTTCGATCGTGGATTCCGAATCAATTTCCGAAATCGTCAGACAGATAGGATTTTCAAACTCGACAGTTTCAAGGGTATACAAAGAATACATGGATGGTGGACAAAAACTAGCGATCGTGTAAACTGCAAAGGACAATTAGCCTTGACCGTGAGAGGTGAGGGCCGGCTTAGGCGAATTGTATGTAGTGTGGGAAGCCAAACATTAGCTTAAATTACCACCCAGTTGAATGAAGGTGCCACTCGTACATCCAGTAAATGGACTGTACAACGCGTGCTTCACCGTAGAGGTTCCGAGAACCGTCGACCTACGAGATCATCATTGCTCAATGTTCGCCATCGGGCTGCACGTCTTGCTTGGGGCAAGAGAGCACAAGAACTGGAGTGTAGAGGGCTAGAAATGAGTAGCATGAAGTGTTGAGTCTCTATTACGACTACTTAACGCCAAAGGGAGGCTGAGAATATGGCGTTAGGCTCATGAAGCCATGGATTCTGCATTCACGGTTGGAACTATTCAAGAGCATGGTGGTTCAATCATGGTCTGGGGTGATTTTTGTGGCACTGTTTGGTATCTTTGGTGCGTGTACCAACCTCCCTCAATGCAATTCGGTACATTGAGTTGCTGGGGGATCCCCTCCTTCCATTTATGCTGTTCTGTTATCCCTACAATAATGGAGTTTTCTAGCAAGACAACTGTACCTGTCACAAGTCCCGGTTGGCTACTGGTTTGTTGGATGAGCATTCCTCTGACTTTTCTATCGTAAATTGACCACCTAGAAGCCCATATTTAAATCCTATTAAGCCTCTTTGGAATGTTTTGGAACGAGGCGTGAAAGGCTATCACACAGCACCAGCGAACCTTACTGAATTATGGACAGTTTTAGCTAATACTTAGCAAGTCATTCCCATGGAACGTTTTCAGAAACTTGTTGAACCTATGCCTCGTCATGTGACAGCCAGAGAAGGTGCAACTCGTTACTAGGTAGATATCCCTAATTCCTTAGCACTTAAGTGTATTTCCAAACAAAGAGGGAATTACAATGCGTATTACATAAGTATGTATTGGCGAATGGGCTGTGCGTTTAAAAGAAACTGTTTTTTAAGAACGCATGCCGATTTCCGTGCTTCGATCCTTTCCACGTTTTGGCACAATTTTTTGAAACATTTGGAGAAATTCAAAAGAAAACAGTTAAAATGAGTAGTCATTAACATTCTGATAGCGGAGTGGAATGATGTAGTGAATCGTTAGGAGACCTGAGGTACGCCTGTGTTAAATACAGATTTCTAGAGAGTTTAATATAACGCTTTTAATTTTGTGTACAGTATTACCTCAACTTACACACTACCCCGACTTTTGTGAACCCAAAGTGCGATTTTCAAATCTCGCTGATTCATCTATTGTTTGAGAGAAAAAAATTGATAAAACTGTTGAAATTGGTAATGCGATTGAAGAAGTTGCTCATCTTGCCAGTCAAATAGATTTGGAAGGGGATAGTGCTGGCGTTCAAGAACAGCTGAAGGCATAAAAAAAACTTGAACCTTTAGACCCAGTTAAATAAAAAGATCGAATGACAGTTGGGAATTTGACTGAATGTCTCAATTTAATTGAAAAGGGGTTGCATAAAAAATATAGACTCCAACGATGAACTATCTTCTCAACAAAACAAGGAATAAAAAAACTTATCAGCATACTACAAGGAAATTTTAAGGCAGAAAAAAAAAATCTTTGAGGAGCCGGTAGACTACTTTGTTAGAGTTTATGAAACTTTCTACATAAAATAACTTCGGTTTGCGATTTTGTATTTGTGTCATTTCTCAGATTTTATCAAACATAATTTTTCCTAAATTATTATTTTCTTTCGTCTCCGATCCAATTAAAAATAATTTGTATGCTTTTATATGCGAAATTAAGCTCCGATTTACGCGAATTAGACTTCGATGGTTATCGCTTCGTTTCGACATATCGCGCAAGTTTGGGATATTACTACACTTTTTTTCCAACACTTTGACGCCCATCATTTTGTGCAATTTATACCCAGCACTCTGACTCTCACTATTGAGTGCATTTTAAACCCAGCGCTCTTACTCTCATTATTGTGTGCAATTTATACCCAGCGCTTTGACTCTCATTCTTGAGTGCAATTTATACCCAGCTCTTCGACTCTCATTATTGAGTGCAATTTATACCCAGCTCTTTGGTGCAATTTATGGTGACAGTTTAATAAAAATAGATCCGTAGACAAATGTCCGAGCAGAGTCATTCAGGAGTCACGATTGCTCATGAATATATATACTCAGGTTTCATGGGGGTTACTGTTTCCACAAGGTTACATGAGATAGGTCTAATTACTAGCCTGCTCTTAGCGTTCTGCTCACTTCTAAGCCCAGAAGACAACAGTGGTGTGCATAGACCTTTGCTATGGGGAGGGAGAAGAATTGCATGCTAAAAATAATAGGAAGAAAGCGCCGAGGGGGTATTCTTTACGGTAAAAATTTGTTGGTCTATGTTGGGGAGGGGGTAGAAACCTCAACCTCTTCTTGTGTACGCCACTGACAGACCATTTACCTGGTGCGGGGAATACGGATGTTGGGCCAGGGATCAGTGTAGGAAACCGTTTTATTCATTGATGAGTGTGCAAATTCATCATAATCTCTAGAAGTGTGCCAAATTGTTGAAGTGATAACTCTTAAGGCGCATTTTGCTGAAGAGTGAATTTAAATGAAGTGTCAGGTTCGGGTTAGTTACATTACTCGGTTTTTGTTGGCCTCAGTAGAAAATCGTGCTCGTGTCGCTTAGTTTTGAATTGAAAACTTTTTAGGCGAGTGTTGTTCTTCTAAGTAAAAATTTCATGCACACTTTTCCTCTAGTGAAGAGTTTTCTTTTCTTTATTTAAATATTACTGTCATGCCCACTGTTCAGTGTTGAACAAATAATTCTTGTGACACCCACAATAACAAGTGAATATTAGTCGCGAGGGGGTGCTAGTGTGTGTTGAGTTCAGTGTATGTGTAAACTTTGAGTGAGAGAGAGTATGGAGAACGCTCGAATAAAATTCTTTTCTAAGAGTCCCAGACATTTAATTTGTGGTGTCAATTTTTAGTTTAAACTATGTGCTTTCAACCAGCGCGTAAACCCACTTTTACTCAAGTTGAGCAAGTAAATGAGAGAAAGGATCGCACACCAAAATAAATGAAAAAAAGAGATTATTCTTATGCAGGAAATTTGAAGATGGATTCTGGTAGTTATAACAGTTTTTCAAATTTTGTTATCAAGCTGCCGCTCTTCATTGAGAGCCAGAGGTCTTAACGGATTATCTAGTAAAGGTGATTTTGATTTTTCCGTTGGACATTGTTCAAAATCAATAACGTTTAAAAACGTGACAAAAGAGGCTTGCTAGCTATGTTAGAAGAAATCGTTGAAACAGTATATGAATCGTTTGAAATCGTTCAACTAAAAGAAATACTTTTGAAATTCTCAGAATTTATAAAAGATAAGGACTTTGTCTTGGACGTGTGGACTTCATTGACTGTTTACCTATATGTGTTGCTTCTTGTATCGTCGTGAACGTTAGATTCATTAATATTAAAATTTACCTTCTTTTAAGGTATAACGACAACTTTTTTGAAAAAAAGGAGATATGGAGATCTTTTGTGATTTTTATATTTATTTAGGAAAAAACCTAAAATTGGTAAAAGAAAAAAAAAAATTATTGTTAAAAATGGGAAAAACTAGTAAAAATGTACGAAAAATTACCTAAACGGGGCCCGCTCTGTACAAAGATTTTATGATCAAATTCTCAATTTTTCAAAATTGCTATTCCTGACCTTCACGGAGATATTTTAATTTTTACAAAAACTAGAGTGTCATTATAAAAACTTAAAAAACGTTGACATAAATAACTGCAAATTTTGAAATAAACAGTTATTGATAAATCTGAAGATCAAAACACTTCTACTGTTATGCAGAACATAAGCAAAAAATTTCAGCTAATTATTTTCAAAACTTTTTGAGCAATCGCGGTCCCCGTTTGAGTTTTCGAAAAAAACACATTTCGAAGTAAAACGCATTTTAAAGTTTGACATCTTGTGTAAAGTTATGGCATTTGCTTTTACTAAAACGCTTGTAGTTTTTGTTCTAGTGAGGGAAAATAAAGTACTTGGTATTGTTATTAAGTTAATAAAATGGTCTATAAAATAGTCATAAAAAATTTGCCAATTTTTGAAAAAAAATCATGGTTTTAGGGTTCGGATACCTTAACCCTTTCGTGGGACTTGGGAAGATTACTTCCCATTTACATGATCATACAAAATGCACCTGGGAGAGTGAAAACCCATTATAATACATTGACCTTGCTATTATAACGATGAGAAAACTAATAACCGCTTCGGTTTTATGCTACTGCACATAATGCAGCAATTATGACATCTATACATTGGACGAAAAAAGATGGTACTAAAGAAGAAATACCTTTTCCAAAAGCTGTAGCTGTATATAACAATGTCATGGGAGGGGTTGATCGTTTCGATCAAAGAAAAGAGAGATAAAAAAAGATATGTAAAATGGTGGCATCATATATTTTATTTTCTTTGCCAGTATAAATAGTTTCCCACTGTGGCAAGTGAACAAAAGAAACAGAAGTTTAGACCAGCTAATATTCTGTATAGCATTAGCTTGTCATCTAATAGACGGATATTCCTCAAGAAAAAGGAAAAGACGTCCTGCTAGCTTCCAAGTAAAGTAGTTTGTAGTTCTCTCTCCGGATGATGTGCTTAGCAGTTGTGGGAAATCATATGCTAAAGATGGATTCCGACTATAGATGATGTAGGAAATGTATCAGAAAGGGGCAAGAACGGAGGACCCGCTACATGAGTACAGAATGTGATGCCCCCTTGTGCATTGCAACATGCATGGATGCATTGCAATGTGATGTCCCCTTGTGCATTGCAACATGCATGCATGCATTTCATGGCAAATAATCACCAGTAAATTGAATTTTCTTTATGAAGGTGATTGATTCCTTTGGAAGTATTTTTCTCACTCCTAAAATTTAAATGAAAACATAAAATTCGACAAAATAAAATATATTTCCTAAAATGCTATTTTTTACTTTTTAATAAAACAAAAAAAAACTGCGAGAAATTCAAAAGGGAAATGAGTGGCCCACGAAAAGTGATGTGCATACTATTAAACTGTGATAGGAATTGTAAAAATTACTATGATTATCCATTCATTCTATGATTGTGCATACTTATGATGAAAGTAACAGTATATTATATCTAGCAATTAATTATTTTTTTATTCTTCCAGGCGCATGAATCATGAATCCTCACATTCACATCGTAGCGAAACCTGTTTTTGATGACAACGATGATGCACTTTACATATTTGACAACTCTACAAAGACTAGAATTGTCCCAGATATCTACAATAATAGACGGTCATTCTTTCTTATTGGAATGGCTTTTATCGGAGGTTTGGTGTCAGGTTTCATCCTCCACTGGCTGTACATGTGTATGCTCAAGTACATCATATCACATTTGGAGGACGATCAATCCATGAGTGATGGCGTCATCAATTTGTCTTTTATTGGCGATGATTCCAGACCTATTCATGACCCTCCTCCAGATTACGACACTGTCATGGCTGGAGAAAGTCCTGGAGGCACACCCCGTTTAGACAGGGGAATGTTTGGTTTTTTATATCGGATCTTCAGAAGATCTTCTGATGAATCGGAGGATGGTATTATAGAAGAAGAGGCCCCTCCAAGTTATTCAAGTGTGATCGAAAACTTAGAAAGAGATCTAAGTAACCGATAGCACCTGTGACTTTCTTTTAAAAATAACCTGTGTAGACATTGGCAATTTTTCTTGTTACTGCAGAGTTTTACCATGACTTTTCATTTCTTCATCGAACACAATTTTTATATTTATTTCGTTTGCATCAAGAGTGCTTTTGATAAGAGCAAAAACATTTATCATACATCTTTAATTGTAAATACATAAACACGTTGTACGATAGTAAAAAGACTATTAGATATAAGTAATCTGGAAAGATTATATATCTTTCTACAAAGAGTATCTTTTGGTGGCACATATGTACGTATCATTGTGTAATCTTCACAAGCAGTTTTTATGTACATAGGAAAATTATGGATATGTTGATTTTTCAAAACTTTTCCTAGGATATGTAGTATAAATTTTATGGTTTTTTGTTGCGTATTTTCTTGAATAACAAAATCAAAATTACTTCTGCTTTATATATGCATTTATAACAATAAAAGAAAAATCTGCTGCAATAAGATGGAAACTGAGAAAAATGAAACATTGTTACGTTATTTTTTCCAAAAGAAAAAAAAAAAGATTATTTCGATTATTGGTAAAACTTCAAATTTACATGTTTAAAAAAATAAAGAAAAAATCCATAAATGTGTGATCCGTAAATGCTTTTGAAGCGCTAGCTAATGAATTGAATAGAATTTAATCAGGTCTCCTTAAAATCACATACTAATAGCATTGTGTTTATCAAAATAGTATATTAATACTGTGTTTATTATTTTATTTTGGCAATAGCTAATAAGATGTAGTATGTATAATTTGTATATATATATATATATATATATATATATATATATATACATTCAGGAACATTGAAAATAGCGACCCAAGAAGAAAGCATCAGATTGAAATGAAATTTAATACACATAATGACACAGATGAGAGATTCACTTGATTTCAAAAACGAGACAATTAAACGAATACAGGGTGTACAACGACACAAATACTGGGCAACTTCAATAGCGTGTTGGACCACCTCCAGCTGCAATTCATGCCGCCACACGGTCTGGTATTGAGTTCATTAGACACCTTATGTGGTCCTGAGGCAGATGGGCCCACAAACCTTGAACAGCCAGCTCTAAATCATGTACAGAGTGACACGATGGCATCTGCCGTTTTAGCTGATCCCACACGTGCTCTACAGGGGACAAATAGGGGGAGCGGGCCGGCCATGGAAGAGTCTGAAAATGACGTAGGAAGTCTTGAGGTACTCTTGCTGTATGCAGACGAGCATTACCTTGCTGGAAAATTGCCCCTGGAAGACCATTTAGGAAAGGTCCTACACGGGGTCGAAGAATATCATCTACGTAACGTTGGCCCGTTAAGGTTTCATGTATCACAATTAAAGTGGACCGACTATCATAGCCTATGCCCCCCCCAGACCATTACACCAGCTGTGCGGGCAGTGTGACGTAGAACAGTGTGGGGGAATTGTACCGCTCACCAGGGCGCCTCCACACCCGTACATGGTTATCATCTGTCCCCAAAACAAACTGGGATTAATCACTGAACGCAACCTTTTGCCAATCTGTGACATTCCACATTGATCTGGCTTGGCACCACTGTAGACGCAGTTGCCGATGTTCCGGTGTTAAGGAGAGTGCACGGAAAGGGTGCTTGGATTTAAGATTTGCTTCTGAAAGGTGTCTGGAAATTGTTTGAGGAAAAATTGCTACGCGTACGTCTGCTCGTATCGTTGAACGAGTCACTGTGGGGTCCACAAGTGCTTGCCACACGATCCTTCGATCCTCTCTCCTCGTGTTCTTCCTGGTCGCTCCAGACCCGGTTTTCCGGGTGTGCGTACCTTCTCGTGTCCACTGCTCCCAACAATTTCTAACGGAACACTCCGAACGATCCACCTGGCCAGCAACACGGCGCGTCGACCAGCCTGCAGTTTTCATCCCGATGATCAGGCCTCTCTCAAACTCGCTCAACTGTGAGAAATTTCTTCTAGCACGTTTACCTGGCATGTTTCGCTTACCAAAGTCTTCCTACAATCGGCGGGTAATCGTCGCGTTTATGAATCTACGAATTTGCGCTGGCTTATATAGCACCCTCTTCCTGATTGTAGCTCACCCTCGGCGTGTATGAGCATGCGTATTGGCATAAAACTTGGATCATTTGCATATCACATTACGCTGTACTTATTTTCAAAGTTTCGCGATTGTACTTAGCTTCCTTCTTGGGTCGCTATTTTCAATGTTCCTGAGGGTATATATAAATTTTATATGTTGTATAAAATAATTTGTATGCTAAATTTGTGACTAAGAGACGTATTGGAAAACAAATGAATTATGCCCTACAACGGATAAGAAAATTAAAAAAAAAAAGAAGCAAAAATAGTAAAATGACAGAACGCGTTTCATTGGAATTGCTTGATGTTAATAATGTGTTTATATCCACGCTCTTCAATGGCATACAAAATAGAGGGATTTAAACTGTTTAACCCCACCCACAGACTATTTGATCTAATAAGTTGGTATTATTCTAGGACAGTCCCCTGGTGTATTTGGTGACAAAAGTTTTTCATCAAAATGGCAGCAGAGACAAAAATAAGAGAGTAAACGTAGTTTTCAAAGTGGCGTCAAGAGGCAAAAAACGTTGAAAAACGTGGTTTCTAAAATAGACAACAAAGAAAACATAAATCAAAAATAAGAAACCAGATACAAATTCTTTCCAAATTTCAGACATCCCCATATCAAGATTCTATCAATCCCTTCATTCATACAAAAAGCAATCATCTTTTTTTCTTACCTCTTTCACTCAGAAGGAAATCCACTCGTCGTGTTTTTACAAAAGAAAACGTGGTTTTTAAAACGGCTTCTAGAAAAAGAACAGAAAAAACGTCGCTTCTAAGATACAACAGTGGGAAAAACATTCAATAACCATGCTTTGGGCTGACGAAATAACGATCTCTGTTTCCTTCAAACAAACACAAATTCTTTCCATATTTCGGACATTCATACCAAAATATTTTCAATCGTTTACTCATACACAAATCACGATCATTTCTTTCTTACCTATTTCATTCAAAAGAAAAAATATCCATTCGCCGAGCTTCAAAAAAGAAAATTTGGCTTCCAAAATGGCTTCTAAAAGAAAACAATAGTTGCTTCTAATATACAATAGCGAGAAAAAACATCGTCCAAATTGAATTTATTGAAGCTTTTTCCTTTCTAACAAACATTCTTTCCATAGTTGTCTCATTCAAAAAAAGAACAACAGCTGTGTGTGTCGGCTCCGACGTAAGACTGGAGTTATCTTCTTAAGTAGGGTGGTCTTTGATTATGTATAGTAGGTAAAAGGGTAAAGAAATGGACCTCATATAATACTGAAAGTATTATATGAGAATATTATAAGAAAATATATGAAAGTATTATATTCTTTATTCTATTTACATTTTTCATATTGATTCGTTAAAATAATATATATTAAATATATATATATATATATATATATATATATATATATATATGTAGTATCATTGACCGGTGTTAGTTTGTTGGCATATTAGGCCTCAGGGAAAACATCGTCAGAATTAAATTTCAACTTGTTTATTCACATGCACATAACGTAAGTGGACAATTCACAGTTGTATTTCATAGATATTGAATAAGAACACGAAAACAGACACAAGCGACATAACAATAGCAAGCAGCGACATTTCACATGACGAACACAAAGACAAAGAGAAAAGACAGCGGGATTTCCGGAGACATCGGTATTTATACTCGGCAGTGAAGACCACGGGATTATTTTGAAATAAGAGCTCTGATTGGTTAAAATGGGTGGGAAAGGGATTTCTGATGTAATAATATTAGTCGATTACGATTAAGATTAGGGCTTTAGTTTTGAGCATAAGAATTAAAGGTTAATTATAGATTATTAAAAAGAGTTAATTAAAAGGATTCTAGTGGGAATTTTTACATATATGTATCCCCAAATTAAGCTCTGATTTAAAAAAAATTGTACTAATTTCAATCCTTCATCTTTAGCTTAACTCAGTGGCGCAACAATCCATGGTCACAGTAGGCCTTGATTCTATCAAGGCCTACTGTGTCCAACTCAGTATATGGTACTCAATTACACACCCCCTGAAGGGATGAAAGGCTGTGTCCACCTTGCCCAGCCAGGGGTTGAGCCTCGGGTATGTGGCTTGGAAGCGCGATGCATTAACCACTCAGCCGCTGGGTCTCTTTCTTCATCTTTAACGAAATCAATATTGAAATCGTCGCCAAGTATGAGTGGATGTACGTGATACTGTTCCCTTAGTAGTTTCGAATCACCTTCCGTATATGCTAAAACTCACATTATATATACTCTTAGATTTAAATTATGAAATAGATATAAATTCTCATTATGTACTTTCATCATATAAGGAAAACATTCAAAATGACAGAAACGTTTCAACATTTGGTTTTCTCAATTGTTTCGTTTCGTTCCTCGTAAATTAAGAGAATGGTTGACAAACGGAAGCAATTTTTATGAAATAAGGAAACGTTTCTGATGTAAAATGTATTATAAGAAACCAACATATTTATTATTTGATAATAATAATTTCTTTTTTGGGATTTGAAATTTTAATTTCGAATATTAACTATTTTCCAATTTCTCTTGACAACCGTTTGCTTACAAAAATGGCACTAAAACAAAAATTTAGTTTATTGAAAGCGTCAAGACAACTATTAATGGATTTTTTAAGACTAAATATTAGGTTAAACTTAAAAATAAAGAATAATTATTGTTTTTTTAAATAACAGCTTTAAATCGCTCACTTTTTCTTTAAAAGATACGCTTATTGAACGAAAAGTAGTGATGCCTCTTCCGAGTGCAGAACTGAACTAATATTCCAACACAGAAAAGAGCATCTTATGAATAAAAGTGTCAGGATTATAAAATCTGTACCATTAACAGGTGTTATTGCTTAGCATTAATGTAAGCTACATCCTGACCTTTTGAAGAAACTTGATGTAAAAATTGTTGCTGTTGATAACCGTAAGATAGATAACTAGCTCCCCCCTCTTTAAGAATCTACGAGAAATTGAGACTATCCGTCACTCATTGTGCCTAAGGGGTTTATTTGAATCAACGAACCAACACATAGCCAGTTAAAGTTCTTTTTTTTGCTTATATATTAAGTTTATGATTTATTTATTACTTGAATTCACAAGGGTAGCAAGATCTAACTATCTATAGTAAAAATGGTTTGCATTGAATTTTTTTCTTTTTTCGTTAGTAGATTTTAGAATAACCCTGTATCCTTCAGCCTGGCCATTATTGCAAAAGAACTACTCTATCTTTAACAAACATCTTACATCTTAAGACGTATCTTACCCTTCATAACACACATTTAAACGGTAATTTTTTCTCTGAACTGAATTTCGCGCCTTAAGTGGTTACTCAACTCCGTGGCGCGGCAGCTCATAAGGGCCAAGGCCTACTGTGCCCAACACAGTATACGCGACCTTGGGCCCTGAGATGCATGAGAAGGTGTTCCGATCAGGTTGTCAGTCTGACGCAAAACCCCAGTGTTAAGTTCCAAAGTAAGCTTGGTACTCATTTATCAACTCCCTGACGGGGAACCGTTTCCGCGCATGTTTGAACACAGTAACAAAAACAACGATGACAGCCTTTTGTGACGTTTTTTTTAAATTGGTGATATTCTTTCTCATTTTGCGAAATAATTGGCTGATAGTATAATACTATAAACTAAACTAAACTCAGTAGCGTAGCAACCCATGATGTCCAAGGCCTACTGTGCCCATCTCAGTATACGTGAACTTGGGTGATATAGGTGCATGAGCAGATGTTTCGGTCAGGTGGTCGGTTTGGTGCGAAAACCCCTAGTGTTTAGTCCCCAATCAAGCTTAGTACTCATTTATTGACCCACTGAAGGGATGAAAAGCTGAGTCGACCTTGCCCAGCCTAAAAGATAGAAGCCCGGATTTGTAGTGTGGAAGCACGATACACTACCATTCGGCCACTGGGCTTCGGTATAATACTAAGTACATGGTGCTTATTCATATCATATTCGAATTTCACCAGAAAAATCGTGGTTTAAAAGGGGTTAAACTAATACTAATCGGCGACAAGGACCATGAAGCCATACATGGTGTAGAAAATTTACCGAATTCGGTTCTGTCATTGTGTTTATACTGAATACTTCTTAGCGGATAATATCGCCAATGTTCGTGCTTGCGACAACTTGGAAAAGCTGTCGCCAGCCGACGTCTATGGTAACCGATAAGAACCTAGACTATGAACTATTTTGATTTCATAATGTTTTACGAATCTCAACTGAAATTTCCTTTTCGATGCTCTTCACTTCTAAATTTTTATTGTTCAATAATGATTTCTTTTCCTTTTTTATAAAATATCTTGTCTTGTTAAAATGAGTTTTTTTTAAAAAAAAAACAAAAACATGATACTTGTTATTTTTTTATGAGAAGGAATGTGCATAGTCCTGAACGTGCCCTGTATCAAAAATTTCTTAGGGGGCCCTTTTTGAGATCCTTTAATATTTCACCATTTTTTTGCTTACATATGTTGGGAGCCCCAAATTATTAATACGGCTGAAACTGCGGTAGCTACGCCCCTGTCTCAACGTGAAAAATTACCGCTTTCTTTTTTTCTGTCGGCTTTAATTTTTTCAAAAAGAACATGTCGTTGAAAAGGTTAAAGTATAAATCATTATAAAGTTTTTTTAAAAACAAAATCTGCTATGCGCATTTGAAATTGGATTATTATCAGTATACTACGCGCCAAATATTTTTTTGGTGTAGTTTTCAAATTGCGAAAACAAAATAAAATTTTATCACCCAGTTTTCAATCCAAGATGGCGACCTAGCACTAAGAACTCGACAGAAAAATAATTTAAGAGAACAACGGCTTATTCCTGACAAAAGAGTTTTATCACATACATTTTAAATGAATCAAAAAAGATAAATCAAGTAAAAAGATTCGTTGATGAAAAACAAATCGGACAAAAAGCTTTAGACCATGATTTAAAAAAGAGGAATTTAGAAATTAAAAAAGGGAAAAGTATAAGGAACGGAATGCGGGGAGGAAAACAGTTAAGAAATTTTGAGTTCTCAATGAATTTTATCGAACGAGGAACGGTTCAAAATTCATTAATCAAAAGTCAAATTGAAATAAAGTAAAAAGAAAATTCGCAATTTGCTGCCAGTAAAAAAGTAATTATACCGGATAGCTTTACTATTGTGACCACTCAAATTTTTATCGTAAAATCAGCAATAAACCATATGGCCATCAAATTTCTTATCCTGTCAGTAAACAATTTTCACTTCACTGGTTTACTTATTGTTGGATCATAAATTGAAGCTTCACCAACGCATTTAATTCTTTTTCATTTGTCATGAGTTTCTGTTTATGTAAATTATCTGGCAACATATTTGTTTCCGTTTTCAACATATTTGGAATTAATGCTAAAATTTTTATTCTGTCGAAATTCTATTTTCTTAATGATTTATTCAAAACTATTCATTCCTGTTCTTATATTCATTAGATCAATTATTTTAATTAATTTTAAATTTAAATCTGTATCCATACTTCTCGCATTTCGTTACTGTTGAAATGAGCGAAATCTTGAAAGGATATAAACCAGAACTCTTAGAATACGAAATAGACAGAAAGGGTGAATTCGGCAATCTTTTTGGTCGATAAAAATTCAAAGTGGAACCCTCATATTATTTTAAATAAAGATCCTGGTGCTCATCAATAATGGTCGAAATATCCTAGTTTAAATATGAATGACAGAAGATGAAAACTGCAATCCAGACAACGTTAAGTATGAAAATGGTTAAATTAGTTTAAAAAAATCGAATTAAAATTGTCTGAAGTTAATAGGGTTACTTGAAAAAATAAACCAGTAAAAAATTAAGTATGACCAAACATTTAAAATCAAGGCAACCGTATTTTAATGTTATCGCCCTTGGCGAATGACGACTACAACTTGGCGCGTAGCGTACTGATATCAAATTAGTATGAGTTGCGCACAGCAGATATTGGTTTGACAACGACGATATACTTGTATGTTTAAATATGTATGTTTTAAATGTAATGTTTGTTTTAAATGTTTTTTATGTAAATAAGTATGTTTATGAATTCGGTTTTATTTAGTTGGTATTTTCACTCTGCAAACGATAAATTTAGACCAAAGTTCGTTTTCACGTCTAAGTTACGCAAATTTATTTTTAATTTATTACGTTATATTCCTGCGAACGCGCCGTCAAAACAGTTCTTATCTTTAAAGATAATATAATTGTTTATAATTTACTGAATGTTGTGAATTCAGTTTTTTATTCGCAATTTTGTTTAGTGCTGTAAAATATTTGAAATACAAAACGATTTTTTTGGTTATATATTAAATAAATATTAACGTTGTAATCTGAAGCAACTAGAAGGTTATGGGCAATTTTTACCTTCAAAGAAGTAATTTAAGCTTTTTTTTCTCTCTTTATAAAAAAGTTTTTCATGATGATGCAATAAATTTATTTATACATAAGGTATAGTTAGTGAACAGGAGTCGCAAAAAGTTGAATTTAACTGAAAATGAGAACCAAGAAAGATCTGCCTAAGGGTTCCCCCTCCCTTCCTTTCAGCCTCTTTCTCGCAAAATCCGCTTACATCATAGATCGTGATGTTATAGATTTCTGCGGCAATTTTCAGAAGCATCCATATGGTCACCAAAAATTTTCGCCAACATGGTCACTAGGTCGCCAAGTAATTATGTGGGAATACAGAACTACAGAATACATGTAAATTGCAGTTTTACAATTTGAGCAATGAGTATGAACAGTTTTATAACTTGTACAATGGTGGTTGGTCCACCGTTAGGTGGACAGGAGCACCCTCCTCTCCCTCGTTAGTTTTTTTTTTCTAAATTCTACATAAGCTACTACGAGCACGGCTTCAAACCGTATTTTTTCGTTTTGGTCTTCGTTCTGGTTCAACTAAATATATGTATATATTTTTTCTGTGCAGTTCCATTTTTCGTTTTGACAGAAAAAATTATTTTCGGTTCTTGGTTCAATTTCGAATGTGAATAATTTTGTTTTATGTATATTCTTATTTGCACTAAAAGTATAATTCTATCAAAACAAAAAAATGTAATTCTATCAAAATTTAAAGGATTTCAATCTTCTTTTAATTGGTACACTACGTGAATTGATATACATAACCAGCATGTTCGATACGAGTGGTGAGCAGAGAACTGCGAGCACTGGCATTGTTACCCATCATCAAAATCGCATTTGACAAATAGGTTCATGATTGTGGTTTGTCTATTTAAACAGTCTGTACGAAGGGTGTCAAACTCAAAGGGAAACTTGGACCAAGCAAACAAGGTTTAACTTTAGGAGGGCCACAAAAAGGAAAAGAAAATCATTGAAATGTAAGTTTATTTAGAATAATGCATTATATTAAGCATAAATAAAAAACAAGAACAATTTAATGTTTACGTCATGACACATGACATCTCTTCTTTGCTACTATCTTTCCTATTTCGGGAGAAATTTTGATATTTTATAATGAATTATAGTGTGCCCATACACTGACCGGGAGGCCGGTTTTACACCCCTGATTTATAAAAAAAATACGTGGACGATCACATGCTGAGATACGAAACATATTACTCATACTGATATTTTTCTTCAAAAAAAATCATCTATGCTTCTAGTTCATTCAACTGAATTAAATATACTTTCTACGAGTAGTTTCATGCGAAACTGAAACAGAAAAGTATTAGTGAACATCAAAACAGGAAATCGAGAAGAAATATTCATGTAACGATGATAATTATATAGTTGACGTTAAATTAGAAAATATTGGTAAGTTTTGTGTGTGTGTGTGATTACAGTAAAAAATGACTGAAGATATATCGAGTCGAAATAAACCGATATTTCTTTTCGGTTCAGTTCCGGCTCTCGTACCAACCAAAATAACGGTTTTCGGTTCAGTTCTGATTCGAAGCCCTAATTATACATCAGGCTGTCACAAAAACTATCACTAATGCCTGCTTTCACTGATATGGAACTTAATTTCCATAAAAATATACTATAACTGATAAATTTCTGTTATTGTTCATATTGGATTGAAGCAAGTCAAATTCAGTGGCGCAACAGCCCATGAGGGCCAGGGCCTACTGTGCCATCCCAGTATACGTGACCATTGGGTGCTGAGGTGCATGAGCATATGTCCCGGTCAGGTGGTCAGTCTGAAGCGAGACCCTCAGTGTTTAAGTCACCAAGCAAGCTTTTTTTTTGGTACTCATTTATCGACCCATTGCAGTAGGGATGAAAGGTTGAGTCAACCTTGCCCAGCCCGGGAATAGAACCCGGACCGGTGGTATGGAAGCGCTATACGCTACCACTCGACCACCAGATACTTGTATTGAAGCAAACTGGTGCAAAAATTAAAATTTCCCTCATAAATCCATTAGTGCAGGGAGAAGGCCATTTTACTCATAGTGGAATTTCACCAAATAAGGCAGGTAGGGGATTAATTGCGCAGTGGGTATTATTTTATTATTGGTTGCTAAAAGTTTTGGTTGTTAAAGTTCATTGTTGGTGGCGGAGGGGATGATGAATCAATTCAGCACACCTATGATAACTCATTGGCAAATGCTTGGATTTATTTAAAATAATTATGTACAATTAAATAAAAATTACAAAAATTAAGCTACGATATTTATAGCAGAACTGTTTCTGTATAGAAGGATTCAAAAGTTCCCAGACTGAGTCTATAACTTAAAAAATATTACCAATTAAGCTGCAGAAACACACCCTATACTTCGAAGTAAGACTCTTGAGTTACAACACGCTTTTGCCATGGCTTGTAAATGTTATCGAAACATTTCGGGAATCCATTTTTAGCCATGTCCTTTAATTTAGCATGCGATGCTCTTTTATCTTCATTTGCAAATTGGTTATCGCTTAACATTCGGGGAACGATATGTTGACACAACCTATGCATGTTAAAATATTTAGTCAGTATCCATCGACATTTGGCCTAGTATATCCCAAATGATTCTGCTTTTGTTTAGAGCTTGTTATTACGTGCCGCAGCAGAAACCTTTTCGATGTTTTCAGCGGTGCTAGAAGTCTGTGACTGTCCAGAGCTTTTGTCGTCTTCGACACTTTCCCTGCCTTCTCTGAAACGTCGATGCCACTCAAAAGTTTGCGTTCGAGATAATGTACCACATCCTTACACCTGCTTAAAATTTCGTAAGTCTCCGTAGCACTTTTTTCCAAACGAATAAAAAAAATTAATATCCATTACCCGCTTAATAAACGCATTTCTTTCAATCGACGACGACTAAATACATTTGCCTACCAAAAAGTCGCAGTGGCGAACCTCCAACCAGCTGATTTGGAAAAAACATTTTTTTACAAAAGGGGAAGAGAATGCTATAATGCAGAAATGTTATCGCAGTTGCTCTTCTGTAAAAACTTTCCACGTTATAGACTCAGTCCGGGAACTTTTGAATCCTATCTCTATATGTTAGTATATTGTTTGAATTGTAACGATATTTGGTGTAAACATATCCTGCGAGTTTTACTTGCTTGCTTCTGATTAATAGTCAGATCAGGTTTGATTTGATATTGATTTACATCCTTCTTTGAAGCAATGCAAGGGCTGTTGTGAATTTAAGCCAAGGCCAAGTGACATGGATGACGCTTCACAAATGGCATCCCATTTCTAAACCTCCACATCAAGCCAAAGAAAGTAATTTGAGCCTCTACAGATTCCTACAGCCCATTCCTAAGGTGGATCTTCAGTGGTATTAGGCTTCGAACGCGTGACCATGACTCTCGACTACGACGGCTATAGATCAAATAACTGCATCTTAGTATGAATAACAGTTTTTTTATTATTAATCATTATCTCTTTTAAATGGGTGGAATAACAGTCTCTCGAGCTGCGGGCACACACCACATTGGCAATGATAATTCATAAGAGCTTCTTGATGAAATATTTTGGTGATAGAAATTTAATGAAGGAGAGAGGATATCCATGTCATTCTCTCTCCTGAAATTAATTCATGTCTTCATGCACCTATAAGCATCGAATTAGCGCTGTAAATAAACAGCAATGCATCAGATTAACGCTTTAATTTGTATCTACTTATATTTCAATGCAAAGGAAAATTACTAAGATACGAGAAGAAATGATTCTGTTTAATTATGAAATTAATCGATGAACATTTCTACTTTTTCTCTAATTTATAATTCCTCTTGAAATCCACAAATTTTTAAACTAAATTTAAGAATAGTAAAAATATAAATAATAAACTATCTTTGTTCTTTTTAAGTTTTACAATATTTGTTAAAAAAAATACAGTTTCTTGAAATTTATGTTGACAATGTGTGTGTGTATTTTAATTCATTAGCTATGTCTTGCCCATTTGTTCTTTACAATTATGTATGGATAATAAATCCATGAAAAAAAATTCGAAAATAAACGTGATACGATAAATCATTCATGGGGGTGGGTTCGATGTTGGAGATACAATTCAATAGCTCTAGCTAATCTTTGCTATCCTTTGAGCAAAAGGGAGTAAGACATTTACTTTTATTAAATAGTAAAAAAAAACCCTTTATAAATTATTAAGTTGTGGAATAAAGAATTGGTAATATAAATAAAAAATTTCCTCTTTTAGCTTGTCTAGTTCATGTGGTTTTTGAAAATGGTTAATGTTGTTTGAAAATACACTCAGGAACATTGAAAAAAGCGACCCGAGAAGAAAGCATCGGATTGAAATGAAATTTAAAACACATAATGACACAGATGAGAGATTCACTTGATCTCAAAAACAAGACAATTAAACGAATACAGGGTGTGCAACGACACAAACACTGGGCAACTTCAATAGCGCAAAGGACCACCTCACGCTGCAATACATGCCACCATACGGTCCAGCAATCAGTTGGTTAGACACCTTATGTGTCCTGAGGCAGATGAGCCCACAAATCTTGAACAGCCAATTCTAAATCATGTACAGAGTGACACAATGGCATATGCCGTTTTAGCTGATCCCACACGGGCTATACAGGGAACAAATCGGGGGAGCGGGCCGGCCATGGAAGAGTCTGAAAGGAAGTAGGAAGGAAGTCTTGAGCAACTCTTGCTGTATGCGGACGAGCATTATCTTGCTGGAAAATTACCCCTAAGAGACCATTTAGGAAAGGTCCTACATGAGGTCGAAGGATATCATCAACGCAACGTTGGCCCGTTAAGTTTCCACGCATCACAATTAAAGTGGACCGGCTATCATAGGCTATGGCCCCCCAGACCATTACACAAGCTGTGCGGGCAGTGTGACGTAGAACAGTGTGGGGGGAATTGTACCGCTCACCAGGGAGCCTCCACACCCGTACACGGTTATCATCTGTCCCCCAAACAAACCGGGATTCATCACTAAACACAACCTTTTGCCAATCTATTTGCCAAGTTTATTATTTTCCATTTATTAGAACAAAAACTACAAGTGCTTTAGTAAAAGCAGGTGCCACTACTTTAAGCAAGATGTCAAACATTAAAATGCGTTTTACTCGAAATTTGTTTTTTAAAAAAATGCTCAAACGGGGACAGCGATTACTCAAAAAGCATTGATAATAATAAACAGAAATATTTTTGTGCATGATCTGCATAATAGTAGAAGTGTTTTAACCTTCAAATATTTTAATCACTGTTTTATTACAAAATTTACAGTTCCTTATGTAAATATAATCACTGTTTTGTTAAACAATTTCATCTAACAATTAACAAGGAGAAGGCACGACTAAGGAAATTCATTTGGAGTCGAGACTTGGTGTAATAGTAGTACGCCTTTAGGGTGTTCAACCCTCAATGTAATTCCGTCGAATGGCCAGTCAATTCGGAGAAAACAGCCTTCGAAATTCATGCTTAGTTTTTATACAATTAAATTTAAACTTCCTCCAACGATTTCGTAGCTTGGTTGATATATCGTCTGCATACTATGCGCGAGGTCTGGGTTCGATTCATTGATCAATTATTTTTAAAATTAAATAAACTTATTTATGAAAGGTTTATTAAATATTAAATGATATTTTATGTAATTATTTTGTATTTTATAAAGTAAAAACACAATTAAATAAGTTTATTATTTAAATTATTTATTATAAAATTATTTAAAATTATTATTAATAAAATATTTAAAATAATTATTGATTAAAATTATTTAAAATAATTATTATTTAAAATAATTTAAAATAATTACTGATTAAAATTATTTAAAATAATTTTTAGATAAAATAATTAATAATTAAAATTAATTAATAAGATTTATTATTCATCTGAATTATTATTAATAAGATTTATTAGTAATATGAATTATTATTAATAAGATTTATTATTAATATGAATTATTATTAATAACAATTATTATTAAAATTAATTTATTATTAAAATTATTAATTGATTTTTAAATTTATTAACTTATTATTAAAATTATTAATTTATTATTGCAAGTATTGATTTACTTTTAAAATTATTCATTTATTTTTAAAATTATTAATTTATTTTTAAAATTATTAAATTATTTTTAAAATTATTAATTTATTATTAACATTATTATTAATTTATTATTAAAATTATTATTCATTTATTATTAAATTTATTATTTAATATTGAAATAATTATTAATTTTTTAAAAATTATATAAATAAACTTTTTAAAATTATTTAAATTTATTTAAAAAGGACTTATATATTGAATGTTTTATAAAATTATAAAATAATTAAACTAATAATATATAAAAAAAGACATATTTTTATTATATTAATTATAAAATAATTAATTTAATAATAATATACTTTTAAATTATTTTATATTATATATAATATTTTATTTATAGTATATTTTATTTAACATTATAAAACTATTTGTAACTAATTTTTATGTATAATATCATTTAATATTTATTTTATATATTTTATATTATAAATATTTAATAATATAAAAATATATTTATATAAAATTTAATATAAATATTTATATAGTTATAGTGTTTTTTTACTTTATAAAATACAAAATAATTACGTAAAATATTATTTAATATTTAATAAACCTTTCATAAATAAGTTTATTTAGTTTTAAAAATAATTAAATGTAATGAAATAAAAAATTGACCGATGAATCGAGCCCAGACCTCACGCATAGTATGCAGTCGATATATCAACCAAACTACGAAGTCGTTGGAGGAAATTGAACTTTAATTGTATAAAAGCTAAGCGTGAATTTTGAAGGTTTTTTTCTCCGAATTGACTGGCCATTCGGCGGAATTACATTGAGGGTTGAACATCCTAAAGGAGTACTACTATTACACCAAGTCTTGACACTAAATGAATTTCATTAGTCGTGCATTCTCCTTGTAAGATACCTCCCTTGTCCTCCCTTACTCTAGCTTTTGTAAAAATTAAAATATCACTTACCCTGAAGGTCATTTCAAAAATGAATAGCATAGTAACACATCAAAATTGAAAATTTGTACATAAACGTTTTGTGCAGAATGGGCCCCGTTTATGTAATTTTTTGTAAATTTTTACCCAATTTTCACCATTTTAGTAATAATAATTTCTTTGACTCTCTTAATTTTAGCATGTTTTTCTTAAAGTGTATTACATAAATCTAAAAAATCACAAGAAAAATCCCCATATTTCTATTTTTTTAAAAAAAAGTTGTCGCAATTAGTTGGATACCTTAACACTCTACCTTACGGTTCGCTGAGGTAGAGCGTGTCTGTGACTGTTAGGTTTTGCAGCATCAGAAAAGTGTATACTTCCTTAGGAGACCCCCCCTCCGTATTTTTTTTTTTTTTACGTTTTATTTACCAAAAAATTATTCTACAGATTCGTTTTTATTTCATCCAAGTTATTCGATGTTCAGCACACAGCGACTTTTCTCTCTTTTTTTATAGTTTTGCAAATAAATTATCAGATGATAACAAACAAATATCAAACATTTTAGCTAAAAAAAGTGAATAAGTACATTTGTAAAGTCATAAAACTTTTAAAATTTTTTTTAAGTGAAATTTTTTATTTTTTATATTTTAGTGTGTGTTCTGTTATATAATTCAACTTTAATATCTTCCTAAATACCATTGAAAAAAATAATAATCTGAGTTATCTTTAAAAGATTGAATTTTGAAACTAATTGGGAAAATTCTTCGAAAATGCAAAATATCAAAAATGGGACATTTAATAAAAAGACAAAACAAAGTAAAAAATATTTTAATTAATGCATAACTAATTACTAAATCAATACCCAGTATGTAAAAATTCTAATTTCATTGAGTTTATACAGTCTGTGTGTGCTCATTTAAGTATGCATACAGACAAAATTTTTTGTTCAATATTATATTTATCTTCAGGGTTAATACAGTCTTTACCTTTACCTAAAGCTTAATTACAAGCAGTACGAGTGTCCTCCCCCCACCTCAAATGTTGTCCTATTTTAATTCTTTAACAGTAATTTTCCTAAAAATGAATAATTTCACACACCATTGGAAAACAAATCATGAGTGTTAGTCCAAAATCAGAATTACGGGGGTCATACAGAAAATGAAGACCGTTTTGTTATAAAAATGGAAAACAGAAAATATTTACAGAAAAAAGAAACAAATTCTGTTATGCACCTGAAGTTTCCTACATTTTCTACCGTAATATACTCCCCCACTTAAACATATGTAGCATTTCTTTGCGAGCTTCGAGATTCGATCATCAATGCATTAAGCCAGCCCTGACATTCTTGACACGATATCACGCATTGGGAGGCGCACTTCTTGATAGGATTATGACGGGTGATGAGACCTGGGTGTGATGATGTGAACATGTAAGATTACTTCATTACTTGGTAGCAAGAGGGCTCACGCAGCTTTTTGCCAAACGGTATTTTATTCCAAATTGACTAAACAAAACATTACGTTCATTAATAAATGTTTGCTCTTCATAGACTTTAGGCGGTGAAAATTTCGAGTCGGGTTTAAGGTTTGAAGATCTTGAAGTGATCAGCTCCCGGGTGTGGCTGTCTCCGGAACCTCTTTCGCTGGTATAGTCCAAAGTCAATTCACTCAAGTGGTTGCTTCGCAGACTCCGGCACTCCGTCTTCAAGAGGTCATCGCAGTTCTTATCCCTTGGTCCTTGAGGTGCGGCTGCCCCTGCAACTTCTAACTTGGGTCTTTTCAGAATAAAAGATGATGCGGAAGGTAATGCAGAAGTTTAAAGGAGATCCTCGCCTACTTCTGAGCCGAACTTTTAAACCCCTTGAGCGGGCCTCTTTCACGCCCCTAATCTCTGATCGGCGAGAGTAGTGGATCTGTTCACGGACTTCCTCGCCCTCGTCCCAACTTCATTAATTCTTTAAGTTAATAGGCCGGTGCGTCTAAAATTAACTCCTTCACCGTACGTCGTATACTTTATGGAGGGCTATAAATTGCCCTGTCACTTTGACACTGAGGACACCCTCCAGAGTATGTCCAAATCACAACAGACCGACATTCGTTGTCATACAAATAGTTCACAGTCCACATATGCGAGGGGACCCAACAATGGATACTGTTCACAGGAGTGTCCTTTCTATAGATTGTGGTGTCCGAACGTTATTTGAGGGTCAGAGTAGGAGGAGGTGTCCTTTCAACAAAGCGGCCTTCAGAATCGAAGAGACACATGTTTTGTCCCAGGCATGAGGGAAGAATATCCGGTCTCTTTTAGAAGATTGCAATGTCTCATCTGGGCATTCCACTCATCCTGTATATCTAAGTTGACAAGTATTGCCGGGAAGCATTCGTCTAATCAGACGACGCTACAGTGTCTTCCACCCTAGGAGAGTGAGGAATGATGCCGATCCCTTGAATGACATCATTCTTCCAAACCTCAAACTCTTTCAAAACCAAAAGACACAGCAACCATCTTTTGGGATCGTAATAGTGTTTTTTGGTAGAATTATATATATATATATACGTTTGACGTTAGAACACCATGTAATGACAATAAGTTTTGATTTTTTTATACACCAAATTTGAGGGAGAACAGCATGGGAGGCTGCCAGGGTGTCTATCACATCTTTTTCAATACCACCAACCTGTGGAGAGGACTTTCGATTTGATTAATATTTAAGTGCCCCATGCCGCATAGGCACCATACATTTACAAACTCCCATGCCTCCCCAGTACTCAAAATCAGGCCTTACTGCACAATACTCAACGTCACTGACCACTATACTGACTTGGTGTGGCTCCTTTTTCAGTATTAACAGTAATTTGTTTCAGAATTATAAAGCAAATGCTCATTTAAATGATGATGTGGAACGAAGTATAATATTTAAGGTTCAAATATAAATTTTAAATGATGTGAAGAATAAAAGAAAAAAAAACTATCTTTTATTTTCAGAAACTTAATCATAAGAATGATTTATTAGGAATACTCAGAAGAGAATAATTCAATCTATTTTTAAATTATCAGGATTAAACCGGAAATAGATATCGGAAAGTATGTGACACTTCTCCCTCTCTTTATTTTTTTAAAATTAAATAATAATATGTTTCCGGTGCTTTTAAATAATGTATCAAACATTTTTCAGCGCGTAAACAAAAAACTGTTTAATTTAACCAACATCAATCCTTTAATACATCAATATCTAGAATTTAAATTTCAAAAGCATTTTAAACAAGGAAAAAGGTATCAACCTTCAACAAAGAAGGTGATGAAGCAATCAGATTAATAAAAAGTTCAAGGCAAACGTAAGTTTTTTCAACTGACAGATTAGTGAGGATCAGTCGAGATGTGTTGTTTTATCTGCGATTCATTTTGCCAAACGATTATTATAGTTTCAATTGGAAAAGAAAATGATAAAAACGCAATCATGATTGCGATTTTAACTCACATTTATTATCATATCTGTACTCTCTTGTTTTGATGACAATTGCTACCCTTAAAATGTGAATGAGTAATTTGATGATCGTAATTCATTATGTAAAGTTAGTGTGCTTCTACTGTTTGTTGGGCTCGTATATTCTCCATTTCTCTAAAGTATTACTTCGAAATATTAGACATTCGATTCTGTTATTAAAATGGATTCAAGGGAATTTGTTGCAGCATTTGTTAATGGTAAGTGAATGTGAAATATTTTATTTTTCTCTTTCAGGCATTTTTCGAAATCAAAAGCACTTTTTAATGAAATTTTAGAAGTGTAAAAATGTAAAAGAAGAAATTGTAATAGTTTTACAGGTATTAATCAGTTGAAAAATGATTGGTACACGTAATGAGTAGTTGGAGAAAATTATGTTTCAATTTTTATGAAGCAAATGAAAAAAATATAGAAAGTGTCAATACAATAAGAAATTTTGATTTAATTTTGAACAACTAATGGCTGATAAGGATTTTTCTAGTCATGATTGGAGTATAATTTTAATAAATCCTTAAATATTTCAGAATTATTTCCGACGAAATGCGTTTTAGTGATCAAAATAACGTGTATTAAACATGTTGAATCTCTGCTTATTTGAACGTTGAAACATGATGCAGCTGTTTGGTTTAAGTATTGTGATGGCTATAAGTATATATATAGTCATATTATAACATTCTAAATAATAATTTCAACACACACTCACGTTCGAATACTATAATTAAACCTATAACTTTTATTTCGTTTTTATAACAGTTTCAAATAACATATTAAGGATGCAATATAAAAATAAACTGTATTAAATTTTTATCGACTGAAGAGTCGCATAGTTATTTCGTTCGAAAAACTGAGGTGTTTCCACAATATAAATGTGTTTCTTTTAAAAGAAATAAAATAATTATAATTAAAAAATTCAATATTTCTTTTATTTGTTTTGAATGAAATAAAATTTCTTGACATATACATGTACAATTTGAACAACTATTCGTATCAGCAACAAGATTTTTTTGTTATTTATGTTTCACAAGAAAAATAAATTAAATCCTTTAAGGAAAAAAATCATTGGCTTAATTAGTTTTTATACGATAATAAGTAATACGTAATGAATTAATCAACTTTTTCCTTTATTTTTAATAAAATATTATTTAAATAAAAATAATAGAACACTTCAAAATATTCTTTTAAAATATTTGAGACGCTGATATCACATATTAATATAAAATTAATTCTTCGCAGTGACAATATTTAAAACATCGTTGAATTTTTGTATGTAATGCCAGTCCAGATAAAATAAATGCTAAAATAATATTTTAATATTGTTTATGAGGTATAGTGAAATATTTGATGATCATTATAAATTATAGATGATTCTTTTATCTGATTATAAATGTTGTTGTGTAACAAATCAAGTGCTTTTTTACTTTTTAAAAAGAAATTTACAAAAATAAACATTCCTGAAATTTAAACTTAAAGATCACTTCAGAAAAAGTTCCAAAATAATATTTCAATATATTCAATATTTTTAGTATAAAAAAAAACTTTTTTTATTCCAAAAAAATCATCTTTTAGCCAAACAGCAAAAAAGTTGATAAAGCCTAAATATCTATTTTTTTTATTGCGAAATCGATCGTCTGCTAAGAATTTCAGTATTCACTAAAAACTAATATTCTGTAGATATGCATTATATTTTTCATATTAAATTAAATCGTCTGTTGAAAAAATTGAATAAACAGTATTAGCGAAGTAATTTTAGTGTAAAAATATGTGATATTGCTTTCTAATCTTGCTACGAAAATTATTTTACATAGTAATAATTATTCTCTATTTCTATTTTTTATGTAATGATAAAATATATAATGCACATGATAAATAATAAATATAAGGGAATAATTTTTAAAATTCTTTTTTGCAAGAATATTACTGAAACGTAGTTTTAGGAAGTTTAAGTTAATGGTGTAATTTATTTTAAATTAATTTATTATAAACTTAAATAGTTTATTATTTGTACAATGATTATATAATATCAATTTTTGAGAATGAATGTGTTTTATTAAGTATATCTTCAAACAGAATTAAAGAAACATAATATTAGCTAGGAACCATTTACATTAAAAAATGGTTCAATATTTTTATAAAAGTTCATGTAAATTCTATTGCTATAAAGTATAAAAGAATAAATCAGTAATTCTTTGTTTCAAACGCCAAGTTAAGAGTTTATTTGTTATTACATTACAGGATACAAAACAGGAAAAAGGTTTTTATTTAAAAATAGATTGTGTGATTTTCTATATATGCTTTATCATTTTCTAATTAAAAAAATCTAATTTGCTTTGATACTTCAGACGGTGAAACTTTCTATGCTACCTAAACTTTCAAATGCAAACCATTATGAGATAATGAAAACCTCATCCATGAAAATTATTCTTTCATTTGATACTGAAATCACTTAAAAGAAAATGAGTTGAAAGCAATAAGTAGTTTCAAAATTTTTGTTCAGTATTTAAAACAAAAAAGAGCTTTAACTTGTTACTTAGATTTGAGAATTCTAAATTTTCATTCATACATTTTCATTTATAATATACATTTCAGTATTTTCTTTATATATAACATTTGATACAAAAGTTTCGTCCAAATATTTGTCATTACTTTTGATGTTAGATGTTAATAAAAATTGATTGACTCAATAAAATATTTGTTTAGCATTATTACTTTATGGAATGCCAGCATAAAATATTTTTAAAATCTAATTTGAATAATCTCATAAACTTTAATATACTCCTATCTTCCTTTAATTTCTATCAATTATATCTTATTTTGATCCTATTAACACATTGGCTCACTTTACGGGAAACCTGACATTTTTCATTTCGTGATAGGGATAAATTAAGGAACAAGTCTTCAACATATCTGAGGCATTTTGATATTGTTTTCGTGCTGTTTAGGGGATGAGACACAACGCCTTTCTAGAATGAATGGGAATTGCGTGACAGTAAAATTGTATTAAGTATATGTATGAGGTCAGAGGAGACGAAGGTGGAGATGATTTTTCATTTCTTTTTGTGGGCCACACTTATTATTCCATTTGGATCTTTATCGGAAAAGTATGCTCATTTGAAATCTGATCATTTTCTAAAAAAAACAGAAAATGAAAAGAGAGAGAGAGAGAGAGGCAGATATATTCAATAAGAAAATTTGGTTTGAATTTTGTGAGTATTTGCGGAAACTAAAATGTTTTCTTTTAATTTCTGTTAATTAACTCTCATTTGTAATCCAAATTTTTCATAGTTTTTGTAAATAGAAATTGGCTTAAAACACTCGTGATCGTATCAATATATATTTTCACTTATAGTATTTTAAATGCGGCTTAAAAAAATATTCCCCTCTGCATCATTAAAAAAAGGCTTTGTTTTTCTGGTTCAAAAGATAATACCTTCTTCTAAAAGACTTAATTACTTTTCGACAGGGTAATTTCATCAACCGTTATATAAATCAATATGGCATTGCCTTGTATTTAAAAAAATAATTATATAATTTTTAAAACCTCATCTCTATTTAGATTTTGAAAATCAATCAGTCATTTTCAAGGATATTTTTTTAACGAAAATTCATTCGCCTGTATTATATGAATTTATTTTTTTTCCATTTTTTCAAATCGGGATAAAGATTTTAGCTGGTAAACATGAAAAACAATCCCATTTGAAAATGAAATATTGATCCTCATTTTATAAAGATGTTGGATAAATTTTCTTAACTTCACTACAGAAAAATGTGTTTATGGTACATATGTATCAAAAAAATAGTACCTGTGTGGCAGTACTTGCCTGTGTGGTTAAATAAAATAAAATAATAAAGCATAATTCATAAATAAATAAATAGAATGTTTAACAAAATATTTCTATAACTCTCTATATATAAGTTACTATTCCAAAATATTGTTTAATTATATGGAAGTTAAAAGCCTCCTTTATCAAAAGTATTACAAAATATCTTATCTGCACATCTAAATCCAAAAACTTAACTTCTTTAAAATTATAATTAGTTAATGTTATTAAGGTAGAACGCAATTATTCGCTTAGGTACATTATTTTTGAAGAAAATTAATCGAATCATTTACATATGATGGTAAAGAAAATAGGATTCATTATCAGAGCATGGTATATTTAAAAAAAAAGTGTAAATAGAGATTCGTGAAGCAATCACTGGAAGTATCATTCTAAATTTGCTCATAAAGATTTTGATTGAAAGCAATGAGGTTTTTTTTCTATTTGTATTAGCTTAAAGATTAAAATATATATTTTTGTAGTTTTATCAATTTATTTGAATATTTATTATATATAAGCTTAAGAATTCTTTCTAATAATGTCATTAATAACTACAGACCTAAACAGGTCGAAATCAAAATTGTTTACAGAAAATCTTTCTGTTCTCATGATTATAATAGTTTCTTAAATATTTTTAACTACAGCTATTTGCTTAAAATTTTCAATGATATTCTGAAAAATCGATTTGCAAAAGACTTCCAGGTTTTGTAATATTCGTATCATTGCTAGTAATGATACAAATTTAGCAGAATTTAAAATTTAGGCATTAAAAATGCGAGGAATTTTAATATTTATGAACCGAATACCAGGTTTCTTATTGATCACTAAAAGGCGATTGCTAGTGACTGATTTTACTGATTTTAGATACTTGAAAACATATTTATTTTGTTAAAAATATATTCTCTTACAATTTCTTACATTACAATACGTATAAATAAGAGCGAATTTACAATAATATTATCATCACATATTGTCACAGAATATTATTACAAATTACCTGTCCTATCTCAATTCACAACTCATTAACGAAACAAAATAGTGCAAAATAAATGATGTAGCGATGAGTGTTTCTCAATTAAATAAAATATTTATTAAGCTATTTACATGGATACATAAAAAAAAAGTTAAATATTATGGCGCACGCACATCGCCGTCTGATCCCTCCAAACGCACCTAGAGGAATTATCTCTTTCCCTTTTCGGAGCGTTTTACCTCCTCTTGTTGCCACAGATGAGAATACAAACCCCCAGGCACTCGTCCGTCATTGGGTCGTTTACCCCTGCACACACACCCTTCTCTCTCCATTCGCAGCATTACCTATTATCTTGAAATATAGTTTCAAGTTCAAAAACAAAACCTCTTTTTGTAAGTAGGATCTGGATTGATTAATAGTTTCAACAGAGGCACTTCATATTTGGTTGCAATCAAAGTCTTTCAGTAACTTTATGATTGTTTTCGTATTGTTTAATTGTCGTTAAATATTATCAATCGGAAACCAGAGCTCTTTTACATAAATTTCATCAGCAAAGCGTTTTCAGTTGTTTATGTTTTCAAACCATGAGTGAAACATGCTAATGGTACACATTAATGCAGCGGTTTTTAAACTGTGGTCCACGGATCCTTGGGGATCCGAGAAGTCTCTAATGTAACGTTGAGATTTCCCTCTTTTACAGATTGTGAAAGGCCTCGAGAGAAAATTGAAAGGTGTGCCATACCAAACTAGATTACTAAGTAGTCCCCAATGAAGAAACTCTACTAGAGCTTGCATTTTGATCAAGAATATTAAGTCGGGGAGGGATGTTCCAAATATTGGAGCTCCACGATGTCCCCGTGATACATAAAGGGTTCCCGTGGTGATCGAAAATTTAAGAGCTACTACATTAATGTGTTTGTGATGTCAGTATCTGTCATTCTAACGAACTTTTATAATAAATCGCTGTTAGTTTTGATATTTTTCATTGGAAATAAAGAAGAATCGTTTTGAAAAATACCAGAACATTTAATCTTAATTTTGTAAAAATATTGCTTGATATATAGCAAGGTATAATATTTTGCAAGATAATTTTAGATAGATATCTGTTTCATGTATAACATAATTTTAAGTATCTCTTAATAACATGAGAACCATGAATATCTGAAATAGCATTACCTTTTATAATATCCATGATAAATATTATTTCTTTTTAATTAATTTTTTTCAAACATTATTTATTGTGCTCTATAGCAGAGGTTCTTAAACTTTTGATCGCCGCGGTCCCTTTTATGTATTAGTTTGACAACGCGGGCCCTCAAGATTTCGAACAGCCCTCTCTGACTCCTAATACATAGCTGAGTGCTTTAATGGTTCCTCAATAATCCTAAGATTGCCTCTGTTATATTAATTTTTAAACACTTCTTTTTTCTCCTTTAAGAAAACAGTAAACATCTAATTAAAGTATTACAAAACACTCATTTTAAATAAGTGACTGTGTTAATTAAAATTTTTAATGAGGAAAATGGTGCTGAACTTATTTTACAAGTGCTATTTTAACAGATATAATATTTGAAATCTGCAGTCTCAGTTCTGGTTCCATGCTTCCCAAGGTGTTTCTGTACTTATTTTAAAGATAAAGAAGAACTGAAAATGTTGTTTCACATAAATAAACAATTTTAAAAGGTATCAGAATCTCAGAGCTTTTGAACTCGGAAAAAGTTTCCGGTAATTGAATACCAAAGTCTGGAAGGGACTTGTTTTTGTTAGATAATTTCAAATCTCCATCCGCGGAAGTTTCTATCAGCTTTTCTTTGCTACATGTTCCAGTAGAGTGTTTTCAATTTAATAATTTGGTCTAGGATGGCACATATTTCAATTTTTCCACGACGCCTTTAACAGAGGGAAATCTCAACATTAAGAAACATTCACGGAGTCGTAGAAAAATGTCGAGGAACCCCAGGGGTCCTCGGACCACAGTTTAAGAACCACTGCTCTATAGTGAAGTTCTTTTAAAATTCATGCATTAATTTACTCATTTTTTTCATAATGGTTTCCTTCGTTCTTCGATTTCTACACTATTTTTTTAAAAAAAATTCTAAAGATTTTTGTTAGTCTCACAAATTGTATTACATCCTCAAACGACATAAAAATAAAGAATAATTTTGTTTAAAAATATGTAATACTTTTCTGTTGTTACTTCAAGTTACATTGAGTCCATGATGGTAATTTGTACCATACAAGCCAATGCAAAAGTTTTCGTTCCTCAATCTTTCTCTTTTGTATTAGGTGTAATTCTAATTATGTGTACTGTAATGTTATTAAATCCGTACGAATTAAAATGTTGTTTTACAGTTTTACTAAAATTTTCATTGTAATTATAGCTTTTTTGTGTCTGATACAGATTCGAACTTAAATATAATTAGCGGACTGTAAAATTAAAAGAAAATTGATGTAGTGAATCTATGAACACACACAGGAATAGTTTTGAATAAATCTTTAAGAATAGAATTTCGGCAGAAATAAAAATTTTAGCTTTAAAAATTCCACAAGAAAAAGTTTCAATATACCTCAATTTATACCACGATTCGATTCGAATAAGAACATATCGCGAAATCAAAACAAAGCAAATCTGTTTCCAGATGCTTTGTATTAACAGAAACGCGTGACAAATGAAAAAGCATTAAATGCGATGGCGTAGCTTCAGTTCATGATCCTACACATACATGTTGATTTAATCAAATGATTAGTGTATTAGAGAGAAGTTTGGGCGCTTCTCCGTTAGTCAGGCGCAAGCAGAAAATCGCCAAATAATGTAGAATTCCGTCAAATTTCTTACATCCCTAAAGAGAATGTTCGTTTGGGGCCACACATATGCTCTATTCTCTGAATTCAATCCAAACAAAACACTTTTCCTTTCTTTTTTCCATCTTAATTTTTGTTTTAAAAAATGAAGAAAATTTGGGGTTTAGCCAGAACTGAAGAAGCTGCAGTCTCTTTTTTTCAATAGGAAGGTATATCGGCAAAGAATGCAACATGAGATCAAAATCATGAAATGAATTTGTCTTATTGTGATGGAGTACATTGGCGGTGTGCAATCTTATTAATATTTGATATATACTATTAATTAATATTTGTTTATAGTTAAACGTTTCCGACTTTTATTCCGTTGACTGTTTCGTCATTCGCTTCGCTTGGCGACTTGGCTCACGTTTAATTCACAATTGGCGACATTTGCGCCCGGCTAATGGAAAAGTACCGAAGTTTGTTCTATGCATCTAAATTGGCTGTGATATTACATGTCATCAAAAATGCACACAATTGAAAAGTTTTACGAAATTAAGAACAAGAACTGAGATCAATTTGTTCCTTGCCCATCACAACACAAATCTTTCCTCTCTTATGCAGGAGAGTTTGGACACGCGAATTTAAATGACAAAGATCTCGGGGGGAGGGGGTAGTTGCTATTATATGTATTCTGCATAATGACTTCACTGTACTTATAGTCTCTATTATTCATATAAAATAATAACCCCTTTGACAAATTAGAATTATGAAAACACTGAGTATTTTAGAAAATGCGAGAAATATAATTAGGTGCAAATTGAAACGTGAACCTGAAGTATAATGTAAAAGAACTTAATTAAAAATTGAACAAGTGACATTTATTATTTTTTTTGTATTTTTTTAAAGAAACTAAATTTTCTTTTATATGCTGATTACAAATGTTTGCATCCATCCCAACCGAGAATCAACGAACTAAATTAAATCAAATTTCCAATCATTAATTTATTCGTATTCATGGTCATTTGTGGAAAAAAATTGAAAATTCTTACAATAATAATGCATGATGTGATGTTCCAAATATATGCATAATATCTATAAGCTTCGATACATAAAATAATCAGAATCATTTCTCAATTCAAATCAAGATTCCATTTATAGATTCCTAAGAAAAATAATAGCCTCATAAGCACAAGAGAAAAAAGAGACTGCAGAAAATATTTCATTGTTATTGATACCTCCCATTTCACTGAATATTTCATTAAGTTATGTGACTACATATTGTTATTAGTTATTTATATCTAAATCCTAACATTATGCTATTGATTATATTGAAAATATTCTTATAATCCTCAACTTTCGGTTTAAAAAGTACTTGATTTTCTAAAACAAATTATGAGGGCGAATATTTATTTTTTACACACCATACCCGTACCCGTAACCCTCTCATTCGAATTGATTTCCTTAGAACCCTTTTAAGAAGAGAGAAAGCTCTACTCAACAACAATAAAAACAACAAAATGGTTGCAAAATTGTAAATCTGTGGGTCTAATAGTTAAAAAATGACATTTTTTTATTTATAACATTTAGTAATTCCCAAGCAGTTATCTTTGTAAGTCGATTTCGGCAAAACTGGTCTTAGAGTACACCTCTACACAACAAAAGAAGCCTGTATGTCAAACTTCAAGCCTAAAGTTTTAATAGTTAAGAAACTGGCATTTTTTTACTTATTACGTCCCCATAACCCCCTTCCAATCCTTCCTGGAATTCTATCTCCACAAAATTTGTTCTTAGATATCTTTACTCAACAGAAAAACTACTATTAAAAAAACCCAACTAATGATGTGGAATTTTGATTGAAAAAATACAAAAAATAAAAATTAGCAAAATAAAATAACTAAATAAATAAAAATAATTACAGTCAGTATTTAGAATACGACTACAATTCAAAACCAACTACACTCATGGACAAAAAATTAGTGCACCAAGAAGGAGTCGTCAAAAGGAAACGAAATTTTACCTACGTAATGACTACTTTGATATAAGTAAATGATTAGAAAATCAAAGAAAAAAGATCATTTATATTTCAGTGAAAAAGGCAAAAGAACGGAGGATTTAATACCCTGTTAAACCCTTCTCTAGCATGAATGCACGATGCGACACGATCGGGCATTGAGGCATACAAGTTCTGTATGATGACCTGAGACATTTTGTTCCATATTTGCTGTAACTATGCCTCTAGTTCGTTCAAACTCGTGGGATGATCAACTCACCGTCCCAAATTATCCCAGATATGCTCAACTGGAGACAAATCTGGGGATTGGGAAGGTCAAGGAAGGGTTGTAACCGTGTGGAGACAGTCTTGTGACACCCTTGCCAGGTGAGACTGAGCATTGTCTTGTTGAAAAATGGCTTCTGGGCGCCGTTGAATGAGTGGCAACACATCGGGTTGCAGGATGTCATGGACATACCGCTGGGCTGTCATGGTGTCACGGATGAATACTAGGGGTGACCGCGTATTGTAGGCAATGACACCCCATACCATCACACCAGCTGTGGGAGCGGTGTGTCGCTGTAAAGAAAATGTAGGATTGAAGTGTTCACCACGGGGTCTCCACACACGAACACGATTGTCATCACTGCTGAGATTGAATCTGGATTCTCTCGTAGCTAAAGACGGACCTGGTTCCATTGCGTTGCAGTTCAGTTTCCTGGTGCGCGGCACCACTCCATACGGAGGCGTCGATGGGTGGGCGTCAAGGGCAGCACACGTAATGAGGTCCTCGATCCGAAATGTCCTTCAGCCAGGAGCCTTCGTATGGTTCGAGAAAACACAGGGTTCCCTAATGAAGGAGCTACCTGTACTTGGATGGCGACCGATGAAGAAGTTGTCTGTTCGCTTGCATTTCTTACGATATGGTGGTCTTCTCGACGACTGGTCTGTCGAAGGCGATCTGAGCCTGGTATTCGTGTAAATGACATCTCTCGGATACACTGGTCACAACACAATCAGAGCGGCCTATTTGACGAGCTACTCGCCTAGCTGACCACCCAGCTTCCATCATGCCGACAATTCTCTCCTTCTCAAACTGCGACAGCTGCCAATATTGTTTTCAAAACCGGCGTAATGGTATGTCTACCTCAGCTCTTCCATTGTAAACGATTCGGCCCACTCAAACAAGATTTTGTTACCTGTTTTATACTTCCCGGAGAACGACGTTAAACGCCCTCTTCCGTCTATACGTAATGCGCAATCACGTTGCATTTCTAATCATTTTATATCTCCATGACATGTACCTTCATGCCAAGTTTCGTTACGATACCGCAATTATTTCTTGGTGCTCTAATTTTTTGTCCATGAGTGTATAAGAAATCGAGCTGATATATTCAATGATAAAATATTTCGTACATAAATAAGTGCAAAACAACTAAAGCAGCGTTTCTCAAACTGTGGGGTGCCCACCCCTAGGGGGCGTGAGCTTATCCAAACGTCAAAAATAAAACATTATTTACAAAATATTAATTTATTGAAAGGAAGCAAAACGAGATATATTCTGACATAATAAAAAATAAAATACGCATTTACACTGATATTATACACTTATAAATGTATCAGTACTGCACATTGTATTTGGTAATTAATTTAACAATACTAATTTAAGAACAATTTTAACAATTACCAGTGACTCCATGGGCTTGTCACATATAAAAGTACAGAAAAAAATGTAATACTTATCTTGATAATTTGTACCGTTTGTAATTAAATTTATATTGTAGATTTACGTCAAAGTACATTATTATTATTGAATTCAATGCCCTGTTATTGTTTGAGAGGGGGACGCGAAGAAAGTTATTCTTTAAAATTGTTTCGCAAGTATCGAAAATTTGAGAAGCACTGCACTAAAGGAATAAATCTTGAATATTTAGTTAATTGTACAAAGTATTAGCATACATTACAGAAGAACTTGAATCCTTACTAATGTTATAAACGGGAAAGTTTGTGAGGATGTTTGTAGCTCTTTCACGCAAAACAACTGAATGAATTTTAATGAAACTTTACAATAACATAGCTTATACATCAGAATAACACATAGGCTATAATTTATGAAGATATTGTGTGAAGTGTTCAAAATATAACGATAATTGTCAAGTAAGTAGGAAAAATTATGCCATCTGCAAAAAAGCCCGTGGCAGTACATACATATCTTTTTTGTGTGAATCAAAGCCTTCCCTTTTGTTTTTTCTACGCCATGCTTTTGTGCGTGCTCGCTTTTAATTTATTCCGTAAATAAAATAATGAATATGTTAGTTTTGTATAATATAATTTTTTTCGTCCGATACGTGTTTAAATAATTTACTAAACACAGTGGAATGAAAAACTATGAAATTAAAATAAAATATCAAAATTTTTCTATCAGATAGTTATTTTTTTCTTTTTGACTGTTTTTTTTTCAGTACATGTAACTATATATCTAGGCTTTCCCCCATATTGTTTTTTTAAAACTTACATATATATGTGTGCTTATTCAAGCATTAAAAAAAGCAATCGTTTTAATAGCTATCTGTAAATTTTCCTTTTATTTATTACTTATAGAAAAGGGATTTTATTAATATATAAATGTTTTTTTAAAGGATTATTTCTATTATTTCATGACTAAATTAATTATTCGCTAAATAAAAAATACATCGTCTATTATTTTGAATCAAAATACAATTTAGAGGCATTTTTAAGCTAACTATATGTAACGATTGATTGATTCATGAAAATCTGAAATTTATTTTATTATTTTAGGTAGAAACTAACTATTACTAAAAAAATGAGGAAAGTTCTTAGTTTTACACTTAGCATCAGAATCATTTTCTTTTTATTGCTTCACATTAATAATTTTTTAACTAACGCAATATCGTTTTTTATAAGTCACACATCAAAATTTGAAGCTATATCTTATCTGTGAGGGGGGAGGGGAACAAGGAAAAATAATTTTACACTAACCCCCGCCCCCCCGTGTTATGCCGGGCTAGAGAGAGGGAAAAGAAACTTTTCTTAAATCGAAAATAAGTGGAACAAATTTCGAAAAATGGAAATTTAATGAAATAATTTTAGAAATCACTCACATTGCACGCATACAAACACACATACATAATTGCTGGCGTCATGAGAAAAAAAGAAAGCCCGTGCAACGCCGGACCGACAGTACTTCTAAGTAGCAGTCTCTTAAAATAACATAGAATAACCAATTTTACGAATATTCTGACAATAAGCAGGAATATTCTTTGAAATCCACTCTTCCAAGGTATATGGCAGCACGGGTTCTATGATGAGTATTTTAGCGGGGAAGGCGAATAGTTTTATAGCAGAAATTGCGTTTTCAGCTGACGGTTTTTTCAGCAGTTTACAAAGATAATCATTTTTGTCCCAAAAAATAGTTAATGTCAAAATTTAAGTGTCTTATTTTTTTTGTATGTTAATGAGGACGCTAGAAAACGATTTAACTCTTTATTTTTAGTGAACAGTGTATATAATTAATTTTACAGTGGAATATCTTTGATTAATTAATTAGCTGTAACGGAATCTCAAAGTTGAGTATTTTATTTATGTTCCTGAATTTTCAATGCAGTGATGCAAAAAAAAGTATTGCATGAAAAAAACTGCAATTAATCATAATGCGGTATATAAAGAGTTAAAATGCATAGCTCCCCTACACGACGGGTCTTTAGTGGTCGACGTATCGGCTAGCCATGATCCAATACTTTGACCACTCGACTACCGCGGCCAATGAATTTTTGCAAGTGTAGAAAAAATACCCATTAAGAATTATGCTGTGAAAGCGTAAGTCTAATCTTTCCCAAAGCTCTAATAAAGCTCGAGCTATGAAAGTAGCTAGACAGTTGCCAATTTGACTCTATCGCCAACATTTCGCTTTTTTTTCATTGAATCCCCATTATAATTTAAGAAACGGCGTTGCTTGCGAATATTACAAGCCTAATATATATTATAAACGTGAAGGTTTGTGAGGATGTTTGGGAGTCTTTCACGCAAAAACAACTGAATGGATTTTAATGAAACTTTACAATAGTATAGCTTATACATCACAATAACACATAGGCTATAATTTATAGATATTGTGTGAAATTTCCAAAATATAACAATAATTGTCAAGTAAGTAGGAAAAAATTCTGCCATCTGCAAAAGCGCCCGCGACAGCAAATATCTATCTTTTATGTGTGAAGCTAAATTTTGTATTTTATTTGGTCTACGTCAGGCGCCCGAAATCGCGAAAGTTTGAACAGGCACAGTGTGAGGCTGATTACAATTTTAACATAAAAAAATACAACAAAAAGTAATATTAACGTATTACACTTCCAGATATAAATTATTTATACTATTGTAAACGAAAAAATAACATTGTTTATTTGCTTATGCTTTTAGAAAAGTTCGAGTATGTTACGTTCGCCAATTTTTAAATCTTAATATTTACGGACTGCGCAATATTAATTAAAGTAAAAATTCGCTGAAATTCTAAAGACAAAACACAGACAATTATTCTATAAAAATCCTTGCAAAAAGGAATACGTCTCGAATCAGTCAACCTGAAGAAGAATGCATTTTGAACCAAGATTGATTTACGCCGTTTTTCAGAAAACGCCTTTCACTGTTTTTTAAATCGTGCTATATAGTTTTCAGTTATGGTAATTTAAGATCGCTTACACAGAATTCGATTATTCGGTGTACTTTTCGATTTACATAACGTGAGAAAAAACGATATTTGATAGTTTAAATGACGTTAGAGTGAAATTATTTTGTAAGTTAAATATTAACAGAAAGAAAGAGATCCTCACACTCAATAAATGTCTTTTAAATTCAACGTAAGATCGATTCTCCCATTTGAATGTAAAGTTGTAATAATAGTTTCCATTAAGCACACACACACAAGGCGATAATTTAAAATTTAAATTCTATTTATAGTGGATAAAAATATTAAAACAAATTTACAGTTCAAAAGATAATATCGAAATACAAAACAAACTTTGTTGAAAAAGACCAAGTGTAGGACACCCATTTCACTAAACTTGAAGAACGGTGGATAGATAGGAATATTATAAACCTATAACAAAACTACAGTAAAATTGATACTGGGTGTATATCGAAGGTTTTACAAGTCTGTCAATGCATAATTCTAAACCTTTCAAGAAAGTGTAATAATAAGTATAATAATTAGTAAAAAAAAGGTAGTTTTAATATTTTAAAAAAATAGAAGACAAAGTAACATTTTTATTCAACTGAAAATTAATTAAATAAATTTTTAATCTTTATAGTATTTTATTTTTAAATATGTTGCATCAGTTAAAATATACTCAAATTTTAAATATTTAATAACTACTTATCTCAAATGCAAAGTTTTTATAACTTCTTCATTTATAAAAATAATTGCATGAAACTTTTTTTTCGATAACTGAGAAAATTTCTAAAATGAACAATTCATCACTGTACATTAGTTGTAGAAAGAGAAAAGGAAGACATGATTCGCTTTTCAGCCAGGCTGCATAATGCATTTGCTAATCATTTGATTGACCTTAAAACTTACTGGCATGGTTAATTCTACATTAGTTCCATCCCATCTTTTATGTGTTTGTTTTTCGCTTAGGGAAATTGTAAATAATAAAGAGTTTTACGATATTTGGAAAAGAATTGATTGATTTAAAGGATTATTTGGCCAAGATTTATATTTTTATGAGTATTCTCAAACATATAAAGCATAGTGAAACACGACATAATCCTTTTTAGATCATCCGTATTTTTTTCTGAATGCACTTTTAACCCGGGAGCGGTGGCGTGGTGTATCTGTGATCTGTATTGAAGGAAGTTGAAACTGATCAAGCAAAAGAAGAACCTGCTTAAAGAATGCATATCATTCATGATTGAGAAACGCCAAGAACATGAAATGAAAGGAAAAATTTTCCAATGCTTCGTAAAGAACTCCATCAACTTAAAATATGAAGCCATAAGTGTACCACAAGGTTCAGTTCGCCTTGTCATGAAGACACAAGAAAGAAAAAGTTCAACTTGCTATTTGTTGATCACCAAAGGTGCCACGAGTTCGAGCCCAGTACCACTAAAGACCCGCCGTATAGGGGGAGATGCACGTTAAATCTGACGAGAGCTCAAATGTCCTCTTGTTGGAGTGGTGTGGCAGTTTAAAGATGCCAGCTCAAGTATCGTCCTCGTCACCTGACCATGGTTCAAAATTACAAGGTCCGTCTCCAAAAGCCCTCGTGTAGCTGAACAGTGCGACATTAATATTCACTCAATCGATCATGAAAGCTCATTAAAACTACAATAACTAGGAACAAAATATGACGGCTTTGCCAGTAAATAACATTTCTGCAATAGTAGGGAAAAGTGTCTCTGATTTGCGACCTTTATTAAGATTTTGCACTTTTGAATCATTTTAGTTCAGTTTTATTGGATTTTTTCTCAAATCATCAAAGAAAAATTAAAAAGTCCTTGAAAGCCGGTAAGAATACTTTTTCCTAATTAAATTATTCATTGGAATTCCGATTTGTATCATGTACAGTAAAAATAATTATAAACAAATGATTGGGGTGACTGAGTCCCCCGCACTACCATTAGCGTTAGTATCAAATGTGCGCGCCTACTCGCGTATTAAAACGTTTTGAAGTCTTCTCGCTTTAAATATTAAAAAGTAACACAATTATTCTTCATCGGAATTTTATATTCTTTTTCATTATATAACATTAATTCTAAATGCTAATTCTGTGAGGTTTAAAATTACAGTTCTTTTAAAAGGTTACTTACAATTATAGCATTTATCTAAAAAAAATAATTTTACATTTTTGGATACAATGTCGTGAACGCAGTTTTAATCTCCTTACAGTTCAGCTATTATATCAAGAATAATGTTTTATTTTTTAAAAAAATGAACTCGTGCGAAGAGCCGATGTTTCAGCTAGTATACGTTTAATGTATCAGTACCGAAGAAGGTATTTTATAAATAATTTCTTAATACTAAATTAAGAACAAGTTTAATAATTATTAGGGACTTCTTTGGGTTTGTCTTGTAGAGCAAAGTTTTTCAAAGGAAGGTTTATAATATCAGAAATTGACACTGAGTTATTTTTCTATATTTAGCTGAGATCTATATTTTGTCTTCAAAGGATCCACTGCAGAAAATCCAGTTTAACAAAGGTAGGATGTTGAAAATGATAATAGTATGCGAAGTGCTTTTGTTTTCAGTGCAGAAAGTTCATCATCCACCTCTACCCAAAATTCAAAGAGTGATTTATTACAAAATTGCCTTTTAATGTTTCACTGGAAAAATCTATGAAGATTTCTTCTTCGGAAAAATTGAGAGCCCTTCTGGAGTATCTTGAAATAGGCCCCTAATCCACTCGTAACTTGCTACCAAGTTGTCCTCATCTAGAAAATACTTTTTAAAATTGTTTGCTAACATAGCTAAATGATTTCATATGGTTTTAAAAACAACTTTCACATGTTGTTCTTCAGATTTGTAAGTTTTAACACATAACGAGCTGGGGCTTTTCCCCCCATCATTTACTTCAGTAGTGGTAAATCCAAAATCTAAGTATTTTTGAGAATATTGCCTTGATTTAATTTTTGGAACCATGGTCGTCTGTGATCCATTATTATCGTCGAATGTTTGCTTACGACTTAAAAATGTATGTATGATTTTATTTTAATCTACTGCCGTAAATACTTAATTACCGTGAATTACAATTAACGTGTAAATTAAAAAATGTATATTCAAGAAAGATTCGGTAGCTATAGAAGTATCGAGTCGACCAAAACTGACTGGAATTGTACGAGGAAAAGCATTTTTACATGTTTTGCGCAGATGTCCGATAGGTTGCCTAGACTCACGCAAACGTACCCTATAATGCCAGATGTGATGGATATGATAGAGAGCAACATAGACTAGACTATTTTTCTAATGACATTTGCACTCTGAGAAATGAATGCTGAAGGAAAGAAATCTCTAATTAAATATATCATTTTGCGATATGTTCCAATTTAAAAATTAGAGAAAGAAAAATAATAAGTAAGTAATAATAATAAGTAAGTAATATATATTTTAATTAATTTTTTTTCTTAAAATACATTCATGAACATTGAAAATAGCCACCCAAGAAGGAATTGTAACTTAAGCGTCTCTCTCTCAAAGTGCATTTTTATTGCAGTAAATACATTATTGTTGTACGGGGGGGCGACAAAATTATGAATGAGAATCGGGTCGCTAGTATTGAAAGTTAGTGAAACACTGAACTAGATAACAAATTGTCAAAACATGCTGTGTAATAATTAAAAAACTATATTTCTTATAAGGAATGGGTCACCCCTTGCTGTTTTACAGGTTTCACAACGAGCTCTTATATTGCAAATTAGGCTGTTAATTTAAACTTGTGGCAATATTCTCCACTTTTCTATAAGCGCAGATTTTAACGCCTGGCAATGACGCGGATTGACGCCGTGCAATGGCTCATCTTAAGGCATTCTAAAGATGCTCCATAGGATTAAGGTCAGGAGATTTGGCTGGCCATTCCATCTGGCAAATATCCTCTTCCTCAAGAAAGTGTTCGTCGCGATTAGCTCTGTGCAGCCTCGCATTATCGTCCATAAAAATTAAATCTTGTCCAATTTCTTGCCGGAATAGCTTCCCATGAGGTTCAAGAACTTCATTTTATATTGCTGTACAGTAACAGAACCAGCATCAAAAACGTGTAACGGTGTAATACCGTCTAACATAATGCCTCCCCTAACAACAATTCCACACCCACCAAATCGATCAGATTCTCTTATGTTAGAACAGGTGTGGCCAACCCACTGCCCAAGGGCTACGTGCGGCCGTCGAGATTCATTACAACTGTACAAAATACGATAGTTTTGTGCAATATCTTTGTTTTTAGTGTAGTTTTTTCGTAACAAATATATTTCATAAATGTTTCTATTTTATTACATTGCTTCTGTTTTTATACATAGTTGGAAATGGGCAGTATATTGCATTGCAGCGACCCCCTTCCCCCAGCTTCACGCTCGATTCCTGTAACTTTATAGCACTGCTTATTCTAGAGCTAGGCATAATTGATCTTAGCTTTATTATTATTCAATTGTCTATGTTTGTATACTTGAAAAATAATGAAAACAATAATAACACGTCATTCTGTTTTATATTTTCATTCCCATAAATCAGTGATTCCCAAAGTGGTCTATATAAACCCCCAGGGGTCTATGACAACATGAAAGGGGTCCTCGTCAGCGAACGAATAATTTGGGGGTCCATGACGTGAAAATGGGGGTCTACGCAATAATGACTCTCATTAAATTCTATTATGGCCTTAAATTTGAAAGTAAATTTAATTATGTACAAACAAGATTTTCCAAGCTAACAAGCTAAGGAGTATAATACTGGACGTTCCGAATTTTCCTAGTTTCTCAATTTGTCACACTCCAATCTGCCAGGAAAAGGACGTTTTAACCTACGTTCAACATTTAAATGCCTTTTATTCAGATTTTGAAACTAGGTTTGAGAATATTTTGAATATGGTAATACCACAGTAGGCAATGAATTAATATGACCACACTGAATGAAAAAAATGCCATATTACAAGAGGAACTGATCGGAATATACACTGAGAAGATATTAAAATAAAATTTAGAAACGGATATCTCTCTCGCACACTCAGCAATATTGGAAGCACCAGAATGGATGAAGCATCAGATTCATCCCTCACATTGAAAGCATTTGTTTGCTGCTCAATTACTTTATGTACCATTTATTTTATGTATTAATTAAATTTTAATTTATTTAACATACGTATCTTAAGTTTTAAACACTATACTTCATTACAGTTAAAAATTTAAATCTTTTAAAGTAAGTATAGCTATATATATACCAGTTTTCAAAAAGGCATTTAAGTAAACAAATTTGCAAAATTTCATTATTAGGTAATTAGGGGTCTACCCTAAGCCAAAAAACATGCCAAGGGGTCTATGAGACTAAAATGTTTGGGAACCTCTGGCATAAATGTTTGCAATGGGTCCAAATCTAATATAAAGATATAAATTTTTATATGCGACCCGCGGGATTATAAGGTTCTTCCGCAGTGGCCCTCAAGGTCATTTGGATTGGCCATTCTTGTGTTAGAAGAATAGTACTTTCTTGTGTTAGAAGAATAGTACTGAGTCCCTGGATCTCTCCAAATGAAAACTCAACGAAAATAACTATTGTTACTGAGGCTGGACTTATCACAGAAAAGTACACTTCCCTACTCTCGATTTGCCCAAGACACACGTTCTTGGCTCCATAAAAAACGAGCTCTTTGCTGTGATGGGTTAAAAGGGACACATACCACTGGCCGTCGGGCATAAAGGGCCTTCTCAGCTAACCGTCTGTAAAGGGGTTGTTTAAAAACCAGGAGCGTAACTACCATCGTATAAGCCGTATTAAAGATACGGGTTTCCCAAACCACAGGGTCAGCGAAGTGTGTAAGTACAAAATTGTAAAATGTTATCAATAGTCCCATTTACAAAGCTTCTACTTCCAACAGGGGGCCCCGAAGGAATTTTGATACTGAGCCCGCTCAGGACTTGCTACGCCTGTGCTAAAAATGTGTTTCCAGTTGCAGCAGCAATGTCCAGACACGCTCCTTAGCTGTCACGTATCTAACGTGTATTTATTGTCAAATATCTATCTGCTGTAGGTGCTGTAGATTTTGGTTGACCTTGTCAAGGTCTTCTGATAACAGTATCTGTAGTTTGAAGTTGTTTCCACAGTCAGGACATGACCTTTCAAGAAACGTTTCGATTTCGGGCTACTTCTGCTTGAAACATCTCTCAATGCAGCAAATGGTTCTTCATCTCAAATCATCATCTAAGCTAGCGACTTTTAAACTGTAGTCCGTGGACCGCTGGGACTCACCAGCATCTTTCTAGGGGGTCCACGGTGTATTTCATGTAACGTTAAGATATTTCACCTACACAAACTCTGAAAGGCTTCATGGAAAAATTGAAAGATGTGTCATCCTAGGCTAATTCACTAAATTGCCCCCAATGAAATAACTCTATTATATAGAACATGTATTTTGATCATGAATATTAGGTCAGGGTGGGGTGTTTAAAATCTTAGGGGTCCGCAATGTCAAGCTGGTACATAAAAGTGGGCCTCAAAGGTCGGAAGTTTAAGAAGTGCTGATCTAAACGATTGTGGAAACTCATCTTAATAAAATTAGCGCAAATTTGTGCTTATCACAGTATGATACACGTCTAAACACAAAATTCAAAGCTCTACTCTGAAAACGATTTTAACGTTTTTAACTCAAAGCGGTCATGAAAATTCTATTTATCTGTCAAAACTCACAAAATCTGGATATGATGCTACCTTTTTCTCCCTTTATATATAAGCATAAAAAAAATTAAAAAGCAGTGGTAGATTTTTTGAATTAGTAGGAAATTTATATCTGTAACGTTATAATCTTTGATATCAGTGCATATGTCGTAATTAGAAAATGACACATATTTTTTAATTACAATATAAGAATAGACTCTTATGTCATAGATATCACGTCATTTATGCAATGATAGAAAAAGAACTTGAATGGGAACATCAGAAGAAACAATGTGTGTGAAGTTTAAACATTTATCTGATAACAGAAACATATGTAGATACCCTATCGCTCAACCGCTAAAATCTAGTTTTAAGATATTGACAAGAAATTTCCCGATAATAAAACGGATATCATTCGTATTAAAATTCTTTACCTTTTAAGGATTAAGGAGCGGACAATGAATATTTAGAATTTTAATTGTAATATTTAGACACATTAAAATACTTTAAATTACAACTATATATTAATTTACAACTATATATGAATATTGTTTTAATAATTCTCAATTTTTTAACTTTTTATTGGACAGTTTAATTGTAAATGAAAAATAAATTATATATACAGTTGAAGAAAAACTAAAAAACCCGCTTTTATGGTTAATTGAACCAAAACGCAAAAAAAAAAAATTCTTAACATAAGAATAAAACTATTTACGTGAAAATCAATGGCATTGTGGTAAAAGCGTGGTGTGTGTGTGTGCTTTGTACTAAATTTTTACACTAACTTAGCATTTCGGAGTAGAACTAGTAAGAAATTATAACAATTAACATATCACCCCTACGCTTTTACTCCCCAATGACATTAATTTTCTCGTAAATCGTTTTATTCTTATATTAAGAATTATTATTTTTTTTTACTTTTTAGTTCGATTAATCATAAAAGCGTGTATTTTGTTTTTTTTAAAACTATATTTCATTTTTCGTTTTTTAGTTGAATCTACAATAAAAACATACATTTTTAGTTTTTAAACTATCATTTATTCATACGCTTTTTTTTTTAATTTTTGGGCCCCTCGACCTAAAAAGTTTGTCATCTCTGAGTTAGAGCAAATTATTATTTTTCACATGCACGAAACTTTTTCTTTTTATCTCCATTTTCAGAAAGGCTGGAAGATTGTTTATATTATGATAATAAATTACTGACACATACACACAAACGTTTTCGCTTTAGGGTTGTAACAATCTTTTAGTCACCAAATCTGGGAAAGAGATCTGGAATTAGTCGACTAATCTGAAAGTGGTATATAGAATTAGTCGCAAAATCTGGAAACCTTTATTCCTGATTATCCTGATTAGGACAATGAAACAAAATTATGAAGTTATTGTATTGTCATCGGTCCTTGACAAGTGTACAAAACTTCGGATTAATCTGACCCTTTAAAGTGAGTAAAAATTGAATTCAACGATTCCCGTTACATACAATTGAAACTTATAAAAGCGTGTTAACTAGCTATTCCCCCTGTTTCGATGGGTATTTCGTAATGTTGTTTTTATGTAACTGCTATCTAAGTTGTATAATTTAGCTTTCTTCTGCATTCAAAAACATTTTTATAGTCTTCGTCATCTGATTAAAAAAAGATAGAATTTTAATTGCTAAACAGAGTTAGCATATTTATCTTTTACATCGCTGTATTCCACTTAGGAATGATGATCAAGGTAGCCTAGTGGTCAAGGTACCATATCGTGGCTAGCATGTCACGAGTTCAAGCCCAGTACCACTAAAGACCCACCGTGTAGAGGAACGATGCGCGCTAAATCTGTCAAGAGCACAAACGTCCTCCCGTTGGTGTGGTATGGTAGTTAGGAGAGGGGGTGGCAGTTCAAATGTCGTCATCGTTACTTGACCATAGCTCAAAATTACGAGGCCCGTCGCCAAAAGCCATCCTCGAACAGCGCGACGTCAACATTTACTCACTCATCCACTTAGAAATGTTATATTAGGAATGGATTTCCACAAAGTCCGTTATTAGTGAATCTGTACTCAATAATAAAAAAACCGTTCTTATATTAAATTTAAAGTCTCTAAAATAAGTTGTGCCAAAATGATAAATTTTAATCCCTAACCCCCTTGTACCCTCCCTTCCGACAGTCGACTTTCACAAAACGGTTTCTTAACGGATTTCAACTCATGAAAGGAAATAGGTCTACCTCATTTCAAATCTGTGCCTATAGTAGTTCAAAAATGGGATTCAAAAACACGCAAATACTTGGGAATCGATTTCCGCAAAACCTTTTCTTGCCGGGTCTCTATCCATGAAAAGAAACAAGATTGTTAAATTTAAATTTCGTATGTTTAATACTTCCAGAGATCTCACAATGAGTTAAAGAGAGAGTAATTCGATTTTCACTACTAAATATAGTTAAAGGTTCAAAATAAATGTTACACCTTCTGAGTATACAAGCATTGTAAAACTACATCCGAAAAAAAGTAAAAGTATATTTAGCTGTTTGATATGAAGAACAACATATAGTTTTATCAAAAAATAATGGTTGCTAATAATTCTTTAACTAATATTCGTCAGGAACTAGAGCATAGTGTTAAAACTAATAAGTTAAAATATTGTATAAAAAATGAACACATCTGTTATTTTTACTTGCAAAAAAACAATTTCGCAATTGCGATTTTACCTCATTCAGAATTTTTTACAGTACATTGTTTTCCATCATGTTTTTCAGATTATCTCCTTTATTTTTTACCAGAAATATTTTAAATAAATAATTACAACTATAAGCAAATAATATTGACTGTAATGTTTCAAACTCCTTTTATTTCTTTATAAATTTTATATAGTATTTTTAATTATCCATTAATTTATACAAATATTATTTCAAAAATGCAGAATAAGACCACCTTAAATAACGTTGCTTGTTTATTTTCTTTCATTATCACACTTTTAAAAAGAACTTTTCATCGATTATCTTATATTACATTCCATGATTTATTGATATTGAGTGGATATGCTTGAATTCGTGTCTTCATATATATCCAGAATTCGAAGAATCAATTAACAGAGTTAAGTTCCTTTCTCTCATTTATTGCAAATAAGTACAGAGTGTTTTTTTTTCAGGTATAGAAGTTTAAGATGGCATTACTTTCCAAGATGGTGAACGATTTAACAGCTGTCAAGTCATTTATTCTCAGTTTGGTTTGGCAATTCATCATGAATAGACTCACGCCTGAACAACGCTTTCAAATTGTGCAATTTTATTTCGAAAATAATGGTCGATTTTCATAAGTGAATTTTGTTTAGCGATGAAGCGCACTTCTGGTTGAATGGCTACGTCAACAAACAAAACTGTCGCATTTGGAGTGAAGCTAATCCACAAGTGTATGTCGAAACACCGTTACATCCAGAAAAAGTGACTGTTTGGTGCGCTTAATGGGGTGGTGGAATCATTGGTCCGTACTTCTTCAAAAACGATGAAGGCCACAACGTTACAGTCAATGGTGATCGGTATAGAGCCATGATTACTAACTTTTTCATTCCTGAATTGAACAATCATGATGTCCAGGAGCTGTGGTTCCAACAAGACGGCGCAACATGTCACACAGCTCGTGCCACAATCGATTTATTGAAAGACACGTTTGGTGACCGCCTAATTTCACGTTTTGGACCTGTGAATTGGCCTCCAAGATCTTGTGATTTAACACCGCTAGACTTTTTTCTTGTGGGGCTATGTACAGTCATTGGTCTATGCGGATAAGCCACCAACGCTGGATCATTTGGAAGACAACATTCGCCGTGTTATTGCCGATATACGGCCACAAATGTTGGAAAAAGTCATCGAAAATTGAACGTCCAGATTGGACTACATCCGAGCCAGCCGTGGCAGTCCTATGCCAGAAATCATATTTAAAATGTAATGCCACAAGATTATCTTTCGAATAAAAAAAAATTCATGTCAATCGAATAATACATCTTTGTTTTATTGCAAATTAAAGTTCTATACCTCTCAAAAAAACACCCTTTATAACCCAATGACTACTGTTTGACGCGTTAGATTTTTAATTTAACTAATTAGTAAAGAAATTAATTAAGAAATTTTATTTATTATTTGTAAAATAAAAACCTATGTTAATTAAAGAGTAAAAGATGTAAAAGAAAACGGTAAAGAATAAAGGAGTCCGTAAAGTAAATTCTCTCAGTAAAGAATGGTTAAAAAGTGTTCTTATAATGTAATTATCTTTCTTAATAATTTAGATTAACGTTTCACAGATTTCTTTCTCTTCGTAAAGAAAGAAAAATTCCCCAATATTTTTTGTTTTATTTTTTTCTCTACAAAGTTAGTACAATAGTATACAATTAGGAATATAATAGTATATATGTAAGTATTATAGAGTATAGGATAAGAGAGAGTGCAACCGTATAATAATTTGGGAGGGTGACCACCTGGGAACAACCACATGCCTTTGTAATTTTAAAACAATCATCAATACTATGAAACTGCTGCTTAAATACTATACTGCTTTGATATTTCATGCAGTATTAAATTTTCTGTACCAGTGGAAGTTAAAGAAACAATTGCTCACATTTTGATAAATTTATCTGGTGTAATTAAATACAGATAACTTCTCACTATAAAAGTTTTATAAAAAATCAAACAGGTTTCCTGCAGAATTTTATATTTTTGATATGTCTTTTAATATTTTTAAATGTTAAGTCTTACGGCTTTTTTTTTGAATTCTTAATATACATTAATTTTTTTATTTTCAATGTTTTCCAGTACTTTTTCGTGCTCTATTTTTGTGCCCTGTTTTTAGTGTTTTTAGTAGTATGTTTTTTTTAATTGTCTTGTTTTTCTTAATTGTGATATCTCTTCAACTGTGTTTGGGAAATTTCGTGATTTTTTACTGTTTGTTTTCGGGTCATGCTCTTCGTAAATGAATTTTTTTCCACTGTATTTTTCAGTGTGCATTTCTTTTATATAAATAAATAATGAATTTTATTTCTTACATTATTTCATGATAATTTGTTTATCATCTTTATAGATGGTTATGTTTATTCAAAATTTTCTTTTCCAGACACTACCACGACAGTTACAGACAACAGCAGCACTCCTGCAGCCATCATATTCGACAAGGACCCTTTGTTCAACAAATATGCCATAATTGGTGCCCTTCTAATAATGACTGGTTTATTTCTAGCATCAGTGGTTTACTACTTTCTTCAAGGCTCCGACTCCTGTTGCCGTAACGAAAACGCCCGCCACATGTACAGCGTCGTCAGTGACGATGCAGATTCATTCACTGAGAGCGAAAATGATTTTAACAGTTTGTACACCTCTTGTCAATTGTGTGTGCATGATCATGAAGTGAACACTGCGTCCGTAGATTTGGAATACGATTGTAGATCTGTCGAAGACAGCTTGTTGGTGGATGAAAGAACTGAACTGTTAAATGAAAATCGTCGAAGAAGCGAGGTTTATCGCTGTCCAGAACCTTGTGCTGTCCATTGTTTACCCTGACATGCCATATAACACATAGCAATGTTTTTATAGTACTGCAGGCCATTCCTTTTGGGAATTTATTTAATGTTCATCAAGAGAATTAGAAAAAAGTAGATGAAAAAGTCGGTTCCTGGACATTGGCGTAGTTAGTCGCGAGTGGGCCCAGTATCAAAATTCCGTGAGAGGCCCTCTTTTTGGAAATGGGAGCTTTTTTAATGGGACTATTCTTAACATTTTACGAGTTTTACATACACACGTTGAGGCCCAGTAGCTTGGGGGCCCCATATCATTGATACGGCTGTAGCTACTCCCTTGTTTCTGGGACAATGCCAAGACCAAAGAGATCTGATGAAAGGAAGTAGCAGATTTACAAATCAGAACCAAGTTCAATGGAATTTGGCTGTGAAAATGAGGTGGGGAAAAACGGAGAAAAGAATCCATTTTCATCAACTATTCTTTATTTCGATGAGGAAATAAATTGTGTTCCATCGAATAAAAAATCCCATAACTGTCTTTTAGTATGAGTATTACAGCATTTTATAATTAAACATACCTCCAAACTGAATGTTAAAAATTTTATTAGAATAATTAATAATGCTATGAAAAGCAAATCTCTTGATGGTAGATTTATATGAAATGTTTTTATTTGATTAATAATGAAATAATTAGTTTGAGAGATTGTTTGTTACTGTACTGACAATACATTGAATGCAACAAAATACTTCAAGACTTCTCATACTGTTAGATTTTAAATTATTTTAATAATGAATTATACTAATTACTGATTACATTTTTAAAGTTTAATTCATGTTAAATAAAATTGAATATAAGATAGAAAAGAATTATTATTCACCAGCAAATAATTTATTAAATACCTATCATTATCATCTTTTGAACTTTATCATTATCATTTTGTTGTATATCTTTCTCATCTGATGTTGTACATAAAATATTTAGTGCAGAATAAATTATTATTTTGAATATTGATGTAAGCAGTTTGAAAAATAAATAACTTTGCTTTGTATGGTGATAATCTTTAGAAGAATCAATATTGTTATAGTTAATGGTATATTAATACCGTTTTATTTGTACAAATTGATCTGAAAATAAATACTATATTGTATACTGCATAAACCATTATCTGTAGAATATATTGTGTACATTTGTAATAAATTCAAATTAAAATATGGTTAGAAAAAATATTTATCCATTTAAAAAAACTGATCAAAGTGTATAAACCTGTTAATTCATATTTACACTTATATCTTTTAAACTTTTGAAATTTCATTGAACATTACATTTTTAAAGTTATTTAAGTGTATTTCAATGTACGTCATATGTAATGGCATGTAATGAACATATGAATGTATGAATATAAAAACTAACACATTTTCAGTATAGTTTTATTTTTTTTAATGAAAATTTTCTAATTTTTTGAAAAAATTGAAATTTTAGCAGGACATTTTTATAGAAAGATAATTATGTGGATCCTATTCAAAAAATTCATTAAAAAAGTTTTCTCCTTTTTCTTAAATATTCAATTAATTTTAAATTATAGTTTCTACTCTTTTCAAACATAAGAAGTTTCAAATATAACAAAGCACCAATCAAGCTTTGGGCCCTCTAGAACCCTGGTCCCTTTCAACAAAGCGGGTGTGTACTTTACGCCTCTGAGATTACTAAAAGAAAATTTGTGCTAGTAGTAAAATGATTAAAAGATGAACATAACTTAATTATTTTTATTTTTGAATTCTATAAGAGATACTATCAGAGATAAGTGGTGAAATTACCGCACTTACTCGAATCTAAGCCATTATCAATTCTAAGCCACACCCCAAAGTCTCAAAATATTTTTGTGAAAAATTTTTGTCTTCGATTCTAAGCCACACCCCAATTCTCTAACTAATTCAATAAAAAATTGAGTGAAATGTTCATCGATATCCGATAAATAAGAAATTTAAAAAAAATTTAAAAAGAAATAATATATATATATAAGAAATTAATAATTATAATTCATTTTAGCAGTATTAAAAACTTTCAAATGTGTACATGAACTATAATTACTCTAACCATCAGTATCATGTTTCGAAAATGATTCGTAACTTCTATTGTCCCAGCTGACTTCGGAATTCGTGACGTTGTTGCCATTTTCCCACACTATGTCATCCTCTGTGCCACCCAATGCATTTGTTATGCAACGTTCTTTTTTAAAGAATAGAAAAATGTAAAAATGTAAAAGAATTATTAAGGACTGTTGAACTTTTACAAGCAAAAATTATATCATTGTTTGCGCCATCGACGTGTAATTGTTTCATCCGTGTAAAATTTTCAGTGGCCGCTGCTCTGCTTCCGTTTTCTTCTGCATTTAAAATTGCCTTCCTTTTTCAAATTTGCGTCACAGTGAACCCGTTTTGATGTCATTACTGATATATTTCATTAAAAGATAGCGTATACACAAAAAAATTTTCCAAATACGATTTCCCAAACGATGTTGAGGATAGACTGAATACAGGAGAGATAAACTACGGAATGGTATAAGTCATCCATGCAAGTGGCCAGAATGGACGGTTCCATTTTTCCGTTTGAAAGGGTAGGAAACTCATTTTCCCTTTTCAACAAATGTTTAGCCTTCGATTCTAAGTCGCACCTGATGTTCAGTAGCATTAACACTGGAAAAATAGTGCACCTTAGATTCGAGTAAATAGGATCATATTTATTTTTTTATGCATATGATTAAAATAAATAGTTATCATTTAATTCTTTGTTTAAATGATAGTTTATCGTTTATCATTATTCTTTAAATAGTAATGTAACACAAACTCCACGATATCTTATCAGGAATGTGATGCAACTAAACATTATCTTATTTCTACGAATGATTTCTTAGATATAGTTTGTGAACCGGAATATCAAAATATTATCATTGTGATATCAACATAAATTTATCTAAGCTTCAATAATTAATCTTAATGGAAGTATTAAGATTGTTAAAAAGTTACTCTATATATATATAGTAAAAAAATATTTCTTAGATAATAAGAACTTAAGAAGTTCGTTGATTTTAAAGTTCCTAGTTATTGAAAGGAAAGTATTATTGTCATTATTTGTTTTACTGATTAATTAATAATAGTAAACTTAGAGCAATTTTATCTAAATTCACAGAAGCATATGAACGTAAATGTGAGTCTGGCATTATGTATATGGTGAGAATTTTATACACTTAAGCTAAAATATATACTCAAACCTTTTCAAAATTTCTTCAATGTTTTCCTAATCTTCTTGTTTGTAATTAGAGAAATTAAAAAAATGTTTTTATAAAAATTAATTCTATATATATATAAAGAACTTAACGTGAAATCTAAAAACTTAGAATTTAAACTTAGCTTTTATCTAATACTTGAAAGAAATAAAACTAATATATAACAGACGATATTTTATTTCCTATTTAGAACAATAAAATTAAGCATTCGAAATTTTCAAACTGGAAAATAATTACTTATTTCTCATTATATTTTCTATATTATAATTATAACATAGTCTAAAACGAAAAACAGGAAACATTGTTGCAAACTATTTCATAAAAATGTCCTTTACGAAAAATAGGTGCAAAACATTAAGGCACTTATCACAGAGTCCCTTAGTTGTGGAAACGATAAAAATTTAATAAAGGTAAAAATGGAGCAAAAATAGAAGAGCTCATTTGATTAAATGGTTCTGAAAAATTGATGTAATATGTTAAAAGGTTTTTATAGTTATGCCAGGGAAATATGGAAGCGATGAACTAAAATATAATGAAATACACTGGTGTGCAAAAATTAAGGACAAAGTCGAAAAATTAGCATATCAGCTGAACGAAGAGGCAGAGTGGACAGAAAGACCAATCAGGAGATTAAGTAAGGTGATGTACGGTAGCACATGCACAGATATGCAGGTAGATGTAATGGGGGAGTGTCTGAGTAGTATAAAGCATGTTGTCGGTGTAAGATCAGTATTTCTGGCAAAGAGATTGCACGCCGTATAGCAGCAGCGAGAAATGGCGAATAATCAATCTGTTAGACGACATCTGGATGCTTTTACCCGAGGTCGAATCATTGGGAAGTTGGAGGAAGGCCGTAGTGTGACAAGTGTGGCTGCAGAGTTCGGAATTGCTCACAGTATCGTTTCACAACTTAGGAGACAATTTCAAACTACAGGAACAGCTATCCGAGGGTTCAGTAGTGATCGTCCACGAGGAACCACACCCGCAGACGACCGGTACATTGTCTTACAGGCCAGAAGAAACAGGCGGCAGACAGCGGGACAAATCGCTAGACACACGACACAGGCGACTGACTGGACGACCGATATCGCGTTTTACCGTGGCCAGAAGACTGCACGGTGGTGGTCTGTTTGCACGACGCCCTGTACGGGGTGTACCTTTAACGCATGCCCATTGGAGAAGGCGTTCTCTGTGGTGCCGGGAACACCGGAATTGGAGAGACAATGAATGGGGACGAGTACTCTTTACAGATGAGAGCAGATTCAGTATGAGTAGCGATTCTCATCGCACACTCATCTGGAGAGAGCGGGGAAGCCGCAATCATCCCTCGAACATCATTGAAAGGGACAGGTATGGAGGTAGCGGGGTTCTCGTTTGGGGAGGCATCATGCTTGGTAGTCGTACAGACCTTCACATCTTCGACGCAGGTTCAGTCAATGGGACCCGTTATTGTAACGAGATTCTTCTTCCATATGTGCGTCTTTTTAGAGGCGCTATGGGTCTGCAGTTCCTTTTCATGGACGACAATGCACCATGTCATCGCACAGTAGCTGCCGAACAGCTCTTAGAGAGTGAGGATATTGAACGTATGGATTGGCCAGCACGATCTCCGGATCTCAATCCCATCGAGCATGTATGGGATTTTCTAGGCAGACGCTTGGCAGCTCGTACCTTACCACCGATTCCAACGAAGGATTCGGGAGCTTCGATTGGCGCTGCAAGACGAATGGGCAGCAATGCCTCAACAACTCATTGACACCCTCATTCTCAGCATGGGCAGACGCTGTGAAACCTGCCTAGCAGTCAGGGGAGATCATATCCCCTACTAAAGACCGGATGTTTCTTGCTGGACACCCATCACAGGGATGTTTCGGCCTTCAGTCGCATTGCGCTCCATGCTACTTTTTCAATCAAGCTTCTTTTTATCCCTCCGATTTCTCTTTTAGTAAGTGTTGCTTACATTACACATGTCTTTACGTATTGGGGATCTTACGGTATTAAATGTGTTGATTTGGAAAGCTTTTGTACAAAGTTATATTGAAAAAACCGTCTCGTTCTTAATTTTTGCACACCAGTGTATATTGTCATTGAATATCGTTTATACTTGTATTTAATGACAAATTTTAAAAAATGCATCAGAGAAATTAAGCTGTTAAAGTATTTTTAGCAATATGAAAGGACTGTAAGTAGAGAAAATTTCAAATGCGTAAAACAATTTTCATATCTTATTTGCCTATTTAAAAATTCACTATTAGCTAGGGATGTAGTTGAAAATTTCTCGTATTAAATGGCCCTTTTCTTCCTGCTAGTCTTAAGAATGGCAAAGGTTATTTTATTTTTACATCTATTCTCATTGGCTGAATTAAAAGTCGAAGAGAATTATAATTAAATTAATACCTAAATATATATTTAACAAAAATATTTCACTGTCGTGTCAACATATTACGTTTTATTTTATTTTCAAATACTTGTGTGTGAAAGTTGATACAAATTAAAGAAATTTAGTTTCTTATAGTGCATATCACATAAATGTATATACTTGTTTATTACTTTAATGGATTGTAAAGCGAAATTATTTTTTTAAAAATCCAGTTAAGTTTTTAATCAATTCATTTATTGATGCGACTTCCGACATGAAGTCTTTCCATAAAACTGAGTGAGCGAATGAATATTAACGTCGCACTGTTCAGCTACACGAGGGATATTGGCGACGGACCTCGTCATTTTGAACCTAGGACAAGGACGACACCTGAGCTGGTATCCCCTCTCCTATACACTACACCAACGGGAAGACGTTTGAGCTCTCGACAGATTTAACGTGCATCGTTCCCCTGCACGGCGGGTCTTCAATTGTACTGGGTTCGAACTTTGATCGAACTGAGAACTTTTTACAAGTTGAGACAAAATATTGATGCGGCAACATTATGCGTTGCAATACTCGTTTACAATTTATAAAAGTTATTTTAAAATTAACAGATCGCCAAGCTGTGGCGCCAACATGCCAAAATGGTTGTTTATATGGGAATTAACAGAATATTCTTGTTTTTATCTCCTAGTTGTAATTATTCCCATAAAAAAGGCTTGGTTTTCCAATCCTATTTTGGTGCTGGCACGTAATTGAGTTTGAGAAAAGTGGAGGTGGGTACAAGTTGAATTTTTAATAAGGAACAGGTTAAATATTGTGTACAATTTTTAAGGAAATTAATGTAATTGAATTAAGTCATTAAAATATTTAAACGTTTGCATTAATACCCTACGAGAGCAATTAAAAATAATTTTAAAAATTGCGCGTAGAATTAAACAAAATTAAGTTAAAACACGGACGAATAACGAAAAACGAATAAAGTGAAGTAAAGGGTAAATTTAGAAAGAGAAAAAAAAGTAGTAATTAAAAATCCTCCAATAAAAAAATAAAGGTATTTTTAAAAATGCACAAGATGTATCAAGGTAAGGATTATCTGGCAACAGCACTCAGAAACACTGATCTAGGTATTGAAGCATTTGTAGAAGGGATTGGATGAGACATAATTCTAAGAAAGTGGGACGGGACGCTTGTCAATATTGCCAATTTCTCTCTCAAATTGTTTGTAAATTATAGTAGGTGCATAAAATCACTTAGTAGGTACTCACGTCTACAGAGGACAGAGTTGAAAAATATTGCAGTAAGAAAACTATCTCGAAGAGAAAAAATTAGAATCCAATTAGTGTTTACGATGCATTCGTTTTGCGAAATTTACTTTTTACCTCAATTAGTTTGAATGATCACTTTGTATATTATTAAGTTTATTATAAGCCCTAAATATAAGTATAATAGTTCTTTAAAAATATAAACATCTTGCGATAGATAATATATATGAAAAGTTATTTATTAGTAAATATATTACGAGGATATTATATGTTAATATAATTAAGAAAGAAACAATTATGTTAGAGAGAAAAATAACACACTACATATTAACAATTAAATCAGTATAACATTTTTAATACATACTATTGAATGTTTATCAATTAAATAATGCTCATTTGATCTTACTTAGACATACTAAATTTTTTTTAAACAAAGCAACTTAAAGTCACAAGATTGAAATATATGTATACAGAGAGAAATATATATATATATATATATATATATATATATATATATATATATATATATATATATATATATACACTGGTGTGCAAAAATTAAGGACGAAGTCGAAAAATTAGCATATCAGCTGAACGAAGAGGCAGAGCGGACAGAAAGACCAATCAGGAGATTAAGTAAGGTGATGTACGGTAGCACATGCACAGATATGCAGGTAGACGTAATGGGGGAGTGTCTGAGTAGTATAAAGCATGTTGTCGGTGTAAGATCAGTATTTCTGACAAAGAGATTGCACGCCGTATAGCAGTTAAAATCACACCGAGTTGCTGCCTCAGCGAGAAATGGCGAATAATCAATCTGTTAGACGACATCTGGATGCTTTTACCCGAGGTCGAATCATTGGGAAGTTGGAGGAAGGCCGCAGTGTGACAAGTGTGGCTGCAGAGTTCGGAATTGCTCACAGCATCGTTTCACGACTTTGGAGACAATTTCAAACTACAGGAACAGCTATCCGGGGGTTCAATAGTGGTCGTCTACGAGGAACCACACCCGCAGATGACCGGTACATTGTCTTACAGGCCAGAAGAAACAGGAGGCAGACAGCGGGACAAATCGCTAGATACACGACACAGGCGACTGGACGACCGATATCGCGTTTTACCGTGCCCAGAAGACTGCACGGTGGTGGTCTGTTTGCACGACGCCCTGTACGGTGTGTACCTTTAACGCCTGCCCATCGGAGAAGGCGTTCTCTGAGGTGCCGGGAACACCGGAATTGGAGAGACAATGAATGGGGACGAGTACTTTTTACAGATGAGAGCAGATTCAGTTTGAGTAGCGATTCTCATCGCACACTCATCTGGAGAGAGCGGGGAAGCCGCAATCATCCCTCGAACATCATTGAAAGGGACAGGTATGGAGGTCGCGGTATTCTCGTTTGGGGAGGCATCATGCTTGGTAGTCGTACAGACCTTCACATCTTCGACGCAGGTTCAGTCAATGGGACCCGTTATTGTAACGAGATTCTTCTTGCATATGTGCGTCTTTTTAGAGGCGCTATGGGTCTGCAGTTCCTTTTCATGGACGACAATGCACCATGTCATCGCCCAGTAGCTACCGAACAGCTCTTAGAGAGTGAGGATATTGAACGTATGGATTGGCCGGTACGATTTCCGGACCTCAATCCCATCGAGCATGTATGGGATTTTCTAGGCAGACGCTTGGCAGCTCGAACCTTACCACCAGTAATGATTCGGGAGCTTCGATTGGCGCTGCAAGACGAATGGGCAGCAATGCCTCAACAACTCATTGACACCCTCATTCTCAGCATGGGCAGACGCTGTGAAACCTGCCTAGAAGTCAGGGGAGATCATATCCCTTACTAAAGACTGGATGTTTCTTGCTGGACACCCATCACAGGGATGTTTCGGCCTTCAGTCGCATCGCGCTCCATGCTACTTTTTCAATCAAGCTTCTTTTTATCCCTCTGATTTCTCTTTTAGTAAGTGTTGCTTACATATTACACATGTCCTTACGTATTGGGGATCTTACGGTATTAAATGTGTTGATTTGGAAAGCTTTTGTACAAAGTTATATTGAAAAAACCGTCTCGTCCTTAATTTTTGAACACCAGTATATATATATATACATATATCTTCCAAACTATGTGAATAATAAATAATTTTAAATATAAAACTAAAAATAAACTCAAAATAATTTTTAAAGTAAGAATATAACTGCAAGTGTAAAAAAAAATTTTGTATTACTTTTCTTTTTATGTATTTAATCATTAATTTGTCCGAATGTTGTTAAAATATTACTAATAAAAAAGAAGTGGCTAAAAAGGAACAAATTCTCCAGAAATGGAATTTAACATGTCTGCTTTTATATCGCAATCAGTTGAATTTAACCTTTAAATATGACATTTTTAGGTGTTAAAACTCTACAATAGGACTCTTAAATGAACTTTACATCAGCTTTGTTTCAAAGTAAATTGATCGTTTTATTAAAAACAAGTGAAATTTCACAATATTTAACTGTTAAAAAACGAGTTAAACACAGAATCTCTTCTCTGAATATTTATTTATAACAAAATACACTGGAGTGCAAAACTTAAACAAAAATGTAAATTTTAAGCAAATAACTATGGAGTTGCTGAAACGGGACTATGGCAATCAATACAATGGACGCGCAATTCAGTAGAAAGCTGATGCGTATCCAAATGTGAGGATCAAAACGCCATAGGCGACGTGTGCGCAAAACACGTGCGAGCTGACTCAAGACTACATTAAAAGGAGGAACGGAGGTGCAATTAATGAAATTTGCTGCAAGTGCAAGGGAGTTCTTTCGTCAAATATGGCTGGAAGAAATCACCTGGAGGACTTCACACGTTTAAGAATGATCTGAGACCTGGTGGAGGGGCGTAGAGTCACCAGTGTAGCTGACGAGTTCAAAATCAACAAAAGTGTCGTTTCACGCGCTTGGAAAGCCTTCCAAACAATAGGTGCAGCTGTTAGAAAGATTCATGGTGGCAGTAGCGTAACGGAAAATAATTGGCTTTTCCCGCCAGGTCAGATCTTGGGTCCCAAGCCGGATATATATTAATGCGACGCTGGTTTAACTTAAATTATTTAATTTATTCCCATTATATCCATTTTATAAAAACCCAGGTTCTACTGACTTTGCATCGCATTATAGTTTAAGTTTAAACACTAAATCCTTTAAAGACAATAAACAGTACTCTAAATCAAAAAGCCGTTCTTTAAATAACATTAAATTTATTTTGAATAACAATAAGATTAAATTTAAGTTGATGTACAAAGTGACGCATAACAAAATACTACTTAGCTTTTGAAAGAGGGAGAGAGCGACGGAGGGGGTTGACCTCGGGTAGCAAGTGCGCTTCCCGGCTGTGGAGGGTTTTTCTGGCGGACGAAGAAGGAGTAAAAAGCCCCGAGAATTCGCGCGCCCACCTTTAAATAGGTCGACCGCACCACTCGGAAAATCATCCGCTTCAAAGTTCTGGCGGTAAATTTTACAATTCCGATTGGCCAACAAGCTATGCAAGGATACAGCTTCGCCCGCCATAGAGTCCGTTGACCTGAGGCACCCCCAAATTCCTTAGAAATCCGTTTCCTGTAAACAGGGCAAATGTACAAACTGCCGTTGTAACTTTGGGGACCGGCGACCTCCCATCACTCCTCCCCTCTTTCAGATTAACAAAACTAGAAATAAAGAAACACACGAAAAAATCATTCATGAAAATGTAAATATAATAGATGCAATAGTAACCATAGTTCAAACAGTCCCGTCGTCCCTCGTCAAACTCCTGGTCAAGAACGAATGTCCACTTCTTGAAGAATGATAACTGAAACATCCAATCTTAATGAAGACTCCTGAGGCTGTGTGAAGCATAACGTCACATGTAATTCTGTAACTGCAACCATGACAACAGTTCAACAGTCCCGTCGTCCGTCATCAAACTCCAGGTCAAGAACGACTGTCCACTGAAGCATAACGTCACAGTCCTCAGCACTATAGAGACGTAGTTGTTCTATGCTGTAAATCTCTCGTGAAATGAAGAACCGGTGGGTCTGAATCCCGCGGGGGCTCCTCCAGTGGTGCAACGGCCAGGTGGGACATTGAATCACAGTCTCAACATTTTGTAGGATACTATCTCGTGGAGCAATCAAGACCTGATGCACAGTAAGTCTGGATGGCATAATGTCCTGAAACAGAGAAAAAAAACACGAACACTCTCGTAGGAGAGCCAGCATCAGTAGATTATGTAAAATAGGGAGAACAAATTTTCCACTCTTCCACAGGGCTTTCAGATACCCGAGGTCCCCATCTCGTCCTCCCATCACTCAATATAAAAAAAATTTCAAGAAGCATTGTCTAAAAAATTCTATTTTGCACACACAAAAAAAAACAACCAACAAGAAAATTGCATTTTAACCCTAATTCCTTAAACTTTGCGAAAAGGTAGAGAAAAACAAATTAACTACTAACAACTACAATTAAATTCATGTACGAAAAAAAAATTTGCCGAATGGGATATGGGTCCCCAAACAATTCACAAGGACAACATATATAAAATAACAAATAGAAATAATCGAATAATCACAAAGAAACATGTGCCACTAAGTAATAAAAAAAAAAAAGACGAGTAACGCATAGTAAAATCAAAAATTGCATATATAACAGTTTCGCTACTCACAATAACCACACATATGCGCATCGAAAAAAAATACTTTGTGATAAGAAATAAGTACTAGTGAAAACATATATAATCAATACAAACATGGCACCCAGAAACAGACACCTCATAATCGTTTAACATCGAAATCCTGACACGACTAATGTGAAGTGCATGTCCCAGACCACCAAACAAAATTACTATTTTAACCTTCAACAGTACTCAAAGCATAAGAAATTGCAGTGGTTCACCAAGAGCATCGATAACAATCTTTCGTAAAAAAATTAATTTAAAGTGAAAAATTAGAAATTAAAACAATGGGTGTGCATAGGTGAAAAATTTTTTTTATAACCTCCGAGAATGCTTAATAGCCTAAGAAATTAAAAAAATTCACTACAAGCATTGGTTACAAATGAAAGTTTTTTAAAAAAAATTAATGTAATTAATTCAGATTTGCAAATTAAAATTCTATAAATTAACGAATCGTATAAATGATAAAAAAAATTTATAACCTGTAAGAATGCGGAGTAGCCTAAGGAATTTAAAAAAAAATTCACTACGAGCATTGGTTACAAATGAAATTAAGAAAAAAAATTACTGTAATTAAATTTAGAATTGCAAACTATGAGTGCGCATGTGATCAGTATGCACCCCCAATGTGTACAAAGGCAAAACAAAATAAAACATCCCATTTCCTGCGATAGGACGATCGCCGGCAACCGCCAACACAAGAAACAGAATGCAGAATTAAGACAAAAAAATTTTGCAAATCCGATTGTAAAAAAAAATTAACTATATCGATTAATACTTTTAAAATAAATTTGAGAGGAAACAAAAAAACTTTCTTCCACATTCAATACATTCGAATTTCCATTTGAGAAATGAATTCCAGAAATCACGAATGCAGTTGAAAATTTCAGAAAAAAAAAATTAAAAACATAAAATTGTGTGATATGCAACCCAAGTCATATGAGGCGACACATACAGAGTAAAGTAATTTAACCGAAAGAAAATTATTGCAAGTGCTACACATAATTAAACATAAATTCCAAGATAAAAAAAATATCGCTTAACTAATCAACATAACTTTTTAACATTCTATGCAATACAATGTATCACAGTTCTGGATAAGAAAAAAAACTCAAAATGTTTCACTATACGCGCAACAATGTACAAACACAAAAACAAAGAACTGCGATTTCCAACAATACCGCAAACTCAATCAATCGATAATCAGCGAATTAACAACTCCAATATCATTCTATAACACTAACTAAACTTATCTGCAACTTCCAATTAATTAATCGACTTTTCCACAATACCAAACTAAAAACCCATCTTTGCTCATCAGCTTATTTACACGAAATCTCACATAATCCTCAACTCGAACTTTCCTAGATTCATCTCAAAACATTCTTAAATATACCACACAATCATTAATTCAACTTATCTATGTTCAACAACTTAATTACTCGAAATCGTACAGAATCCTTAACTCAAATTACCTTCTCTACATCAAACAACTTTCTCAAATATACCGTATAAATATTTCAACTCAATCTTCTTTTTGCCCAAAATCCTTAACTCAAAATAACCTTCTCTACATCAAACAATTTTCTCAAATAAACCATATAACTTTCTTTTCAACTCAATTATCCATTTCCATATAAACAACTCTCGAATAAACGTACTTTGAACGCAAACTTATCTAGCTCCATAAAAAAAACTTTCCCAATTATTCAACAAATTCATCAGTTTAAACTTTATCTATCTCCTTCAAATAACTTTCTCAAATATTCCACGAAATCCCTAACTCAAACTTATCTACTCCTTAAACAATTAGTGAAACAAAAAAAAAATCACACCCAAACCTCTTCCAACATTTTCAAACCAAAAAAAAATTATCAAACTCAATATCTAAAACAAACAATACTAAATCAAAATTCTCTTCGCCAAAACCAAACTCAAAGCTAACACAACTACGCGTACACAAAACATAAAATTTAACAATACCATTATCTGACCAAAAACTTATTTCCAAATAACAATGCAAAACTACAATTAAAATCCAAAACCCTAAAAAAAAAATTAAATCAACCTCAACACTCAATTCAATAATCTACCCGAGCGCTACCATTAATCAAAACAAGTTAACCTAAATCAACAAAAATACTATATCAACATCAACCAAAACATTAAATTCCTAGTACAGTTTAGCACACAACAGAGACAGGATGATTGACTGCACATTCATTTAACCAAACCACAATTAATCTAACCCAACAGAAGTACTATATCGACATCAAACAAAACATTCAATTCCTAGTACAGTTTAGCACACAAGCGAGACACAATTATTGACTGCACATTAATTTAACCAAACCACAATTAATCTAACCCAACAGAAGTACTATAACGACAAACAAAACCTTCAATTCCCAGTAAAGTTTAGCACACAACCGATTCGCAATGATTGACTGCACATTCATTTAACCAAACCACAATTAATCCAAATCTTAAGCATACAAAAATATTCAAAATCTCTAACAAAAAAATAATTAAATCAGCATTGAAACACCTAACCGAAACACTAGAAAATTTTGAATTAAAATTAGCAATCATATGACAGCACAAGACAACCCGAGCAAAACAAATTTAAGTTTCAACATAATTTCTCAGGGAAAATATTCAAACAACCATCTCTATCCATATCTTAACAAGCATAAATTCCAATGATATCATTATTCAGTAATACACAGCCACTTAAAATTAATACACTAACACAAATTATCCCTAAAATTGCTTCTGACAAAATACCGCTACCAAAAAAAATTAACATTGTATGCAAACTCAAAATTTAACACGAAAAGTGCACAGTTATACAATCAAATCAGCATGAACTAACTTATTCAATAAAGGAACCTTTTTGTATGAAAAAAAAATTATTTAAAAATACTAGATAATAATCACAACACAAAATTATGTAATAAATGAAAAAAAATCAAATATGTATGTATAGTAACAACATTCAAATTTCATGACAGGTGTCCATGGACCCCAAAATTTGACTTTTGTCACAAACATGGCTTAAAGCTTAAAATTTATAAAATTAAAATTGACGTGCATACATGAATTTCATAGCAAAATAAAATAACAATCCTATTACAAACAACAAATCTTATATATTGCATAAAACACATAGCATCAAAAAATATTTTATCTAGAGCTAAAATTAATATCAACCACATACAACATTATGTCCTTTAAGCATCAAATCAAAACATGAAACAAACTGCATAAAAGAAATTTGAGCTAGAATTCATTAAAAAAAACAACTAAGTACAAAATTTTATCTCGCTGAAACATCAAACATGACATAAAGCAAGTGCATAAAAAATTCTAAGCTAAAAATTCATTAAATAACCAATTACAACAATATCTCACTTAAACATCAGAAAACGACATGACACAAGTTGCATAGTTATAAAAAAAATTCCAGCGGAAAGTATGTGAATTAAATGTAAGAGGAAAACCAAAACTTCCATTTTTTTTCTATTATAAAAAAAAGAGCGCTAAGTAAAGTTTAGCTAAGTTTCATACATATTTGAAAAATGCAATATAAAAAACAAGTTGTAATTATGACGAAAGAAAGCCTATTGCGTCGAGAAAAAAAATTATTATCGTCGAGTAGCTCCGGGAGAAAAGTAACAACAACAACAAAAAAGGGGGAGAATGGCGACCCTATAGAGAAAAAGAGAGGCTGAAAATCTGATCTCGCTTGCGACAGCAGGGGGGCGCGAGGGAGAAAATTCCTCCTAAAGCGCCGGAGTGAACCAACATCCAGTTCCACCCAGAACAGCAGATTAACAAAAAAAAAAAAAAAAAAAAAAAAAAAGAATTGACAAACCTTAACATCTCAGAAAAAAAAAGAAAAACTAAATTTCAAGCGCAAACATAATAAACACGTAATAACTATTTCCGTCAAAACTTAACCTTTTCCTTACACTTTAATAGCTCTAAATTCAAATACTGCACAAATGAACATTTAACCAATTTTTCTTTTCTCAAAAACTACTAACCTTATCACTTCAATATCTCAAATTCCAAGTACTACAGCCATAAACATCTAATCAATTACTATCAAAATTTAACACAGTTAATTTCTCTAATTTAAGCAGCGCAACATCTAATGAACTTTTATCGGAAATAACATCTTCATAACACTTAAATCGCTCAGAACAGTAAGCATAATCAATTAACTGAACCACTTCAAACATTCGGGCCCAAAAAAAATTGTTAACTAGCAACGAAACACGTACTCCATATGACAATATACACTCGAATTAATTAAACGGAAGAAAAGAATTTTGAACACACTAAAATCCACAATACAAACATATCAACACATAAGAAATTGAGATCATAGCCAGATTAGTTAAGATTATGAATATACACATACATATACTAACAAAGAGCATAAGAAAAAGAAATACATTAACAACATCTCTAAGTATCTAAATAATAAAAAAAATACTACAAGAAAAAAAATTTCACAACTGGAATAGCACACATAAAAAAAAAATTTTTTTCACATGTTTAACAGATTAAGTAGGACTATTATTCGGTGACCCATCAAGAAACGTTTACAATATCCAAGGATGTAAAAAAAAAATTTCCGACGACCGATCATCGGCACTAAATGATAGTACAAAGAAAAAAAATTTAATATCCTGTCACGGTACCATTAATGCGACGCTGGTTTAACTTAAATTATTTAATTTATTCCCATTATATCCATTTTATAAAAACCCAGGTTCTACTGACTTTGCATCGCATTATAGCTTAAGTTTAAACACTAAATCCTTTAAAGACAATAAACAGTACTCTAAATCAAAAAGCCGTTCTTTAAATAACATTAAATTTATTTTGAATAACAATAAGATTAAATTTAAGTTGATGTACAAAGTGACGCATAACAAAATACTACTTAGCTTTTGAAAGAGGGAGAGAGCGACGGAGGGGGTTGACCTCGGGTAGCAAGTGCGCTTCCCGGCTGTGGAGGGTTTTTCTGGCAGACGAAGAAGGAGTAAAAAGCCCCGAGAATTCGCGTGCCCACCCTTAAATAGGTCGACCGCACCACTCGGAAAATCATCCGCTTCAAAGTTCTGGCGGTAAATTTTACAATTCCGATTGTCCAACAAGCTGTGCAAGGATACAGCTTCGCCCGCCATAGAGTCCGTTGACCTGAGGCACCCCCAAATTCCTTAGAAATCCGTTTCCTGTAAACAGGGCAAATGTACAAAATGCCGTTGTAACTTTGGGGACCGGCGACCTCCCATCATTATATATATATATATATATATATATATATATATATATGTGTGTGTGTGTGTGTGTGTGTGTGTGTGAAGTAGAAGGCGCTATTGCAAGCCCCCGTAGCATCCATCCCCCAGCAGATAGTTTCGAAAGGAAACGAGAGGGCAATATCCCCGGCGGGAAAAGGAGCAGCGAGAGAAGGAATACCTTTAGACCGCAAGGGAATACCTTTAGACCGCAAGGGAAACAGACGCATATCGACAGAGCCGTTAAATTTCTTTAAAAATAATGAAAGCCAATTAGGCAACGACGTTTAAATGTTCATTTAATTAATTAATTTTATTCTACATTTTTATTTATTCTTATTTTAAAAATAAACAGATTATTCTGTCAAAGGAGTTTACGAATTAATCCCAGTAACAACATAACATATATATATATATATATATATATAAAGAATTACAAAAACCATAACATAATGTACCTTTACACATCACGTAAAATATTTAAATATTAAACTTATAACTGAATATAAAATCAACCTGTGTCTGAGTAAACAAAGTAAATAACATTTAACATTAGAGAGTATTTATAGTATTTAAGAAAAGGAAAATCTAACAACAGTCGACTGATAACCTGGTAACTTAAAAAAAAGCGATACACTAAGAAAAACACAAACACTGTAAAATAATATTTTCGATTTCAGATCCTTATGATAGAAAAAAGGTATCACTTACCAAATTCTTCGTTTATGAATCCCGAGATGAGCTTGACCTTGTTCATCAAGTTCCCTGGCATTACTACTACTAGCACTTGCACAAGATGATGTGAACTTGCGGATATTAAAAAGTTATCCAATTTTGCATATTTGCTATTAATATTATACTCCTTTTCCTTTCGAAATTTTTGTTTTTGAGAACCACTCAGTTTTTTTTAACTCCACTCATTTTAGGGCCGCGTTTCTTCTTGTCTTATTAACAAAATAACATCATAAGAACCAGAATAATTAATTCCGTTTACAAAAAACGGTTCTAATATTACAAGAGAGAAAAGTGAGATAAAAATGTTTTTTAACAGCGAAGGAACACTCCCTATATTGAAGTGCATTGAATATAAAAATATATATGTTCTAAAAACAGTTTAGTGAAACATTTCTTATTATGCTTTATTTGATTGAATACTCATAAATCTACGGAAATTTCTGTGGGCATATGGGTTTCTAAATCATGAATCTAGACCATGTAATCATTTAAAATGCTCTCTATGCGTTTTCAAGTATCGCAATACTATTTTTCATGAAAAGAGCATAACAGATGTACGTTATTTACGAGTTCGCTAAATGAAAATGAAATACATGTGGGGGAGCTAAAGACGTCAATAAGTTATTTTGCTACTTCAGTAAAAAATAACATGTCTTTTTTCTCCCTACCGCTAAAATGAAGTATACTAAAAAACAGTGATGAATTTTTTATCTTTCTAGCATTTTATCCAATTTTCCGTCTGACTTTCTATCTGTTAGTAATTTAGATTTGGAAAGAAAACCCACTAAAGAGAATAGTATCTCTTTCGTCGCGGGGATTACAGCAAATAAAAATGTTTTTTGATTTGGTTATTGGATCTAAGATATCTAATAAGCGATCAAAGTTTTGATTTTGAATGATGTTAGATCGCCAATTTGAAAATCGCTTAAAAAGTGAATTAAAAAATGTAAAGCTAATTTTGTGAAATTCTACGTTAATGGCGTCAGTCTAGCTTTGCTCCCCCGCAGTGAGGGGGTTGCGGGGGTGTACGTTACACCACTGCGTGGTGGCCTCCCTAGGAATACAATTGCAGTGGATGGCCGATAACGAGTTCAATACTAGTCAGCAAACGCCATTGCTCAGCAAATGTACAGAAACAGGGTGTCAAGTGTCACGGTGAAAGCTGGCCATCGGCGGTACCATTTAGAGAGGGGAAAGAAGTACAAAATCTGGACACCTCATCAACGGAGTCTTGACCTACTTATGGATGAGAGTTGTTTTAGTGCCATAAGTCTGTGTTCCCCAACCTTTTTATCGCCACGGACCGGTCAACGTTTCTTAATTTTACCACCTCCCGATGAGGGGGAGGATGTTGATTGTTTATATTTTAGACTGTTTTGATATAATAATTCTAATTTAATTGTATTTAATCGAGACTTCAGAATAAAATATAGCTACACCAAAAAATGAATATAAAGTGATTTAACAAGGAATATAAAGTGATTTTCGTAAAAAGTAGCTCAAACCCAAGAAAGATATACCACATTAAATAAAAGAGAAATAATTTAATCTTTCTTGTGCGGACCGGTAGTATTTGATCCACGGACCGAGGGTTGGAGACCACTGCCATAAGTAACTCTCAAAGACAGTTTTTTAGAAGAGAGGCCGGGATACGGTTTCATTCCAGTAACATCACGGAGAGAAACCGTTACGATGATCCTGGGGATGCTATCTGAGGAAGCATTATGCTGAACGGGCAGACTGAGCTCCACATTTTCGACAGAAGTTCTGAAACCGAAAAGCGCTATAGTAAGGATCTATAGCTCCCTCTTCTCCATGGGCGTCTGTTCCGAAGTGCTATTGAACCAGACTTCGTTTTTCGGATGACAATGCACGTCCACAATGGACGGCTGATATTCAGTAGCTACTGGAGTGAGAAGATGTCACTCGAATGGATTGGCCAGCGTTCTCCCCTGATTTAAATCCCTGAGAATTAGTGTCAGATGCTTTGGGGAGACGACACGGTTATATCCTCCGGGCAAGACCCAACAACTGGAATAGATGTTGATTGAATAATGGGCACTCTTACCTCAAGAATTGTTGTACAATCTGGTGCTGAGTTTGGAGAGACGGTGAGGAGTAATCATTGCAATAAGGAGAGGGCATGTACCATAATAAGGAACATCTACTTGTTGTTCTTCCTCTTGGACAGACAATAATGTGTAACGATACTGTGAGTTTAAGGGGTGTTGGTAAGCTAAAATCTTATTTTTTTGACAATTTGAGATTTTTACATTTTCAAACTGTATATATTTTAACCTTTCTAAAAATACCTTACTTTAACCTCTAGGGTATTTAGAAGCCCTTAAAACGTATTTTTAAATAATCATTGAATTTGGGCCACAACCATTTTAATGGCGAAAATTGTAAACAAATTACTTTGTTTTTGCTTAAAAGTGTAACGACTAATATAAACCAAAACATGTATTTTTTATTTTAAATTGAGCCTTTTATTTTTTTATTTCCTAGTCGATTAGAAGTCTCTCTGTATACATTAAAATCAATTTATCTCAAAATGTAAATTTTAATGGACGATGTACCTTTACTGAGAAACTACTGTTCACAGGTATGTAAATTTTTTATGAATTATTTATAATGATGTCTAATATATACTAAAATGAGCGTTTTGTAAAAAACTCAAAAATTTAATTTTTACGAATTTTTTAAGTAAAAAATGGGTCAAATTTCGCAATGTTTGATAAAATATTTCATAATTTATTCAAAAATTCAAATTTGCTAAAAGCTCATTTTAGTGTAATGAGAGAGGTGTATTTTAATAGCATGAAAAATTTCAAACATGTACATAAAACAGAATTTGAGAAAAGGTACATCGAAAACAGCCAATTGAACATTGTCAGTATAGAGAAAGAGAGAGAGGTTTCCAACTCTTCTTAATAAAGCTTTTTTTTCCGTTTGATTCCATACTATAAGCATTTTTGCGCAACTGTGCTTTTGTCATCGTTTTATTATAAAATACTGTTTCTCACTTCAGAATTTCATGCCTTTTAGATGATTTCTCGTGCAGTTAGGGCAAAAAAAACTGCCGCTTAAGTTTTAAACATCAGTGTAAATTCTTTTAATAGTAAAAAAATATATTAATTACATTACATTGTATTTAATTACATTATATTATTTTTATGGTATTGATTAAAATATTGTAGTGTTTGATGGTTTCAATGTAAAATACAACATTTAGAAGAAAACAGTTCTAAATTGAAAATATTTTTATTGATTAAATACATACATACACATAAAAATATTCTACATTATCTTCATACATTTAAAAAAAATATGCAAAAAGTTTTTCATGCAAACTTGTTATATATACTTTTTCTTAGAATCCGAATATTGATCAATAGTTCTATTAATGGTATTTTGTCTGTTCTTTGTATGATACTACATATATACCCCATATTGTCCTAGATTTATATAAATTTTATAAAAATGACATTATTGCTATAGTAACAATTTAAAAACTCAACGCCATACAACGCAATTATATATATATATATAATTTCTATTTCTTTCATTTAATCTTTTTTTATCAGCAGACAAACAAAGTTTTTTACGAATAAAATTTTAATATTCATATTGAATTCTGGCTTATTTTCAATTTTTCTTCTTGAGACGTATCATATCAGCCATACAAACATACAGGTTTAGTTAACGAAAGTATGTTACGGTATCTTTTCCTGTTGTCACGTAGCTTTGATATTTTCTAAGGAATTCGCGAGAATTGCATATAATATATTCATCTGACTATTGATATGAACTTGAAGTTAAAAAGCAAAATCTCAACTTCATGAAAGGGAAATTGAGGCGAAAATATAAAAGTGAAGCGTTCGAAGGAAAATTTTTCCTCGAGGAATTCTCTCAGTAGAGATTTATAATCACATGATAAGAACAGAAAATGTAGATTCCGAAACTTATGGATTGTAGTGAAGTATATGTTGTCCAGTATACTTTTTTTTATAACTCTAAATATTTTTTTCTTAAAAAAAAGGTACATTTGTGTGTGAAAATTAAATGCCAAGTTTTCTTTATTATCATTTCAGCTTTACTTTCTTCATGGATTTTGGCCTCAGATGCTATGGTTATGGTAGCCTAATGGTTTTAGTCATGAGTTCGTGGCTGGAGTGTCCTGGGTCAAGTCCTGGTGCCACTGAAATCTGCCATGTAGTAGGGGGCCGATGTATGTTAAATCTGTCGAGGCTCAATTTCTTCCCGTTAATGTGGCGGGGTAGTTAGGAGAAGAGTTGTCAGCTCGGGTGTTGTCCATGTTGGTTAACCGAGGTTCAAAATTACGACGTCCGTCACCAGTAACCCTAGTACTGTTTTACAGTGCGACGTTAGTATAAATCTCATTTTGTATTACCAAGGGGAAGGCACGACTAAGGAAATTCAATAGGGATCGAGACTTAGTGTAATAGTAGTACTCCTTTAGACGGTGTTCACCCCTCAATGTAATTCCACCGAATGGCCAGTCAATTCGGAGAAATTAGACTACGATATTCATGCTTAGCTTTTATACCAATAAATTTTAACTTTCCGCAACGAGTTTGTAGCTTGATTGGTAAATCCTCTACTTACTATGCGTGAGGTCAGGGTTCGATTTCTCTCTATCAATTTTTTCTTCAATTCATTTAATTATTATTTAAAAATTAAATACATTTATTTATGAAAGGTTTATAAATATTAAATGATATTTTATGTAAATATTGTGTATTTTATAAAGTAAAAAAAAATTTAAAGTATATAACTTAAATTATTGTTTAGTAAAATTATTGCTAATTAAAAATATTTAAATAAATTATTAATGAAATATATTAATAATTGAAATTAGTAGACTAATTACTATTTATTATAACTAATTAATTACTATGCATTATAAGTATTTAATTAATTACTATTTACTATAATTAATGAATCACTATTTAGTATAACTAATTAATTAGTATTTATTATAATTAATTAAGTACTATTTATTATAACTAATTAATGAATTACTATTTATTTTAACTAATTAATTGATTACTACTTATTATAACTAATCAATTAATTACTATTTATTATAATTAATTAATTAATTAATATTTATTAGAATTAATAAATTATTATTAAGCATTAATAATAATATGAAATATTATTAATTTATTATTAAAACTATATTTAATTTATTATTAAAATTATATTTAATTTACTATTGAAATTATTAATTTATTATTAAAATTATTGTTTATTAATAAAATTATGATTTATTATTGAAATTATTATTACTTTATTATTAAGACTATGTAAATAAATTTGTTAAAATTACTTAAATAAACTTTTTGAAATTAAATAAATTTATTTGAAAATGACTTACTAAATATTTTGAAAAATTATAAAATATAAAATTATTAATATATAAAAAAGACGTTTTTTATTATATTAATTATAAAATAATTAATTTAATAATAATAATATTTTTTATAAATTATTTTATATTATATATAATATTTTATTTATAGTACATTGTATTTCACATTATAAAACTACTTGTAAAATATATCAATTAATATATTTATTTTATATATTTTATAAAAATATTGTTTATTAATATAAAATATATTTATAAAATTTAATATAAAAATTTATATGCTTACAGTAATTTTTTTACTTTATAAAATACAAAATAATTACATAAAATATCATTTAATATTTAATAAACCTTTCATAAATAAATTTATTTAATTTTAAAAAATAATTAAATGAATTGAAAAAAAAATTGACCGCGTGGAATCGAACCCTGACCTCCCGCATAGTAAGCAGACGATTTACCAATCAAGCTACGAACTCGTTGCGGAAAATCAAAATTTGATTGTATAAAAGCTAAGCATGAATTTCGAAGGCTAATTTCTCCAAATCGACTGGCCATTCAGCGGAATTACATTGAGGGGTGAACACCCTAAAGGAGTACTATTATTACACCAAGTCTCGATCCTAAATGAATTTCCTTAGTCGTGCCCTCTCCCTGTAAGATTACGTTTTTCAAAAAGTCTTTTGTCGTCGTTTTGCTACTGCACTAAAAATTCGATCATAAAATTCATGATTTTCTATTTTTGACATTTTATGAATTGAAAAAAAAATATTTCTTAGATATTCAATAATTAAAGCAGCAGCAATACTTCCCCGGGGTCCTGAATTACAAATAAACACCAGGGCAATTGGTGACGGACCTCGTTTTCTTGAACCATGTGATTAACCATGCCACAGGGATTACTTTGAGACAGGACAGATTTAGTTTGTATCAGTCTATCTACATAGCGAGTCTTCATTGGTACTAGGCCACTAGGCAATTGCGGCTGCGCTGAGTCCTAGAAGGGAGAGACAGTAGTTTGTAGAATTACATTGAAAGTTGATGAGTTCGAAACAAGATAGAAAAAGTTCTTTTAATATTTATAACTTGTAAGCATATTTTTAATTATGCTCTTAAATTTAAAAAAAAGCGAATACTACGATCTCCCTCAATATGCTGTGTTCCAATAAAAAGTGAAAGTATTTGTACTTTAAAAGAAAAATATACACAACTTTCTCTCTCTCTTTCTATGTACACTGATTCAAATCAATTATTTAAATATTAGAACAAGAAAAAAGGCAATATTAGAAACTTAGTTCACTAAAAACACACACAAAATCAATAATCATAAACTAAATTTCCATAAATGGCAAAAAGTAAAGCAATAAAGGAAAATATAACAAGTCGGTATAGATCTAAAATAAGATACCTTCAGTAATATACAGTAGAACGTCATTTATCCGAACGTTTATTATCCGGAGCATCAAATATCCAGACCTACTGCTTCTCAAGAGAATCAGAGATCTTGCAGCGAAAAAACGAAGATGTACATTGGTACAGCGAAAAATAAGTGATTGTTTTCCGCAATAAAGGTAAAATTGCAACATTTTGCACCTATTTTGCTTTTTCTTCGAGCACGTTTGCCGCATATGGTGATTTTCAATATTCGTATAGTGTCCGGTTTCATATACTGCATGGTTTTCGATTATCTCCAAACATTTGCGTACCCGAATGGTGTGAGGTCCCAATTGATTCGGATAAACGAAGTCTACTGTAATTGCAAACTCGTAGCCATAAGAATTAAAATTGAAGGGTTAAACATGGTTTTAAGGCCAGCTAACCTTCCCCTATATTTGCCTGTACACTGAGCGGTAAGGAGGGGGATAGAGTAAGAATAAAATTCTATTAATACTAGTACTAAGGATAATAATCAGTAAGTAAGTGAATATTAACGTTGCGGTATTCGGTTACTTGAAGGTTTTTGTGACGGGCCTCGTAACTTTGAGAGATGGTCAAGTGACGTGGATGACACCTGATCCGGCACCCCCCCTCCTAACTGCGACACCACACCAAGGAAAGGTTATTTGAGCTCTCGAAAGATTTACCGTGCATAGTTCCCCTACACGGCGGGTCTTCAGTGGCACGAATCATAACACTAGAAGAAGAATTCTAAAAATACTAAAACTATGTTACCCATATCAAATGTCAAGCAATAATTACCAAGAAAAAACAAATCTATTTACCTAAGCCAGAAAATTAAATATGTATATGTGTGTGTGCGATAAATCAGTGAAATATGCATTCTAGCAGTTATTACATAATGTGATTTTGGTGGTTTTTTATTTGTTACATATACATAAGGAATCATTACTCAAAAATATCAATAAGGAGCTGTATTTCACTTACATTTTGAGATTTCCGAAATAAACATGAAAAAATAACAAAAAAAAAATGTTATTACGGTGTTTTCAAGATGACTGGCGACTGAAACACGTGTGAATTCTATTTGAGAGTAACCTTGAAATGTAACAGATGTTACCTTTCTCTGGGATATTATCGTAATATGACAGTAATTTTATATTGATCTCTAGTGCTCTTGTTAACCAAAATAGCAGATAAATTTGCTCAAAAGGAACATTATTACAGAATTGTAGGATTAGAGACTGCATTATTAAAGGCCACCATAGAGACATCATAAATATATTTTGGACAGTATTCATTCGAAAATAATTAATCAAATGTCTCTGTGGTAATTATATTAATTTTTATTCCACTCATATATACTAATGGTCTTTCAATATGAGAAAAATGAATTTATATAATAATTTAACTATTTCTCAAATATTGAATCTAGCAACCCGATGTCTCGTAACGAAATACATATAAAGGGTGTTTTTTTAGAGGTATAGAACTTTAAATTGCAATAAAACAACGATGTATTATTCGATTGACATGAATTTTTTTTATTCGAAAGATAATCTTGTGGCATTACATTTTAAATGTGATTTCTGGCATAGGACTGCCACGGCTGGCTCGGATGTAGTCCAATCTGGACGCTCAATTTTCGATGACTTTTTCCAACATTTGTGGCCGTATATCGGCAATAACACGGCGAATGTTGTCTTCCAAATGGTCAAGCGTTTATGGCTTATCCGCATAGACCAATGACTTTACATAGCCCCGCAGAAAATAGTTTAGCGGTGTTAAATCACAAGATCTTGGAGGCCAATTCACAGGTCCAAAACGTGAAATTAGGCGGTCACCAAACGTGTCTTTCAATAAATCGATTGTGGCACGAGCTGTGTGACATGTTGCGCCGTCTTGTTGGAACCACAGCTCCTGGACGTCATGATTGTTCAATTCAGGAATGAAAAAGTTAGTAATCATGGCTCTATATCGCGATCACCATTGACTGTAACGTTGTGGCCTTCATCGATTTTGAAGAAGTACGGACCAATGATTCCACCAGCCCATAAAGCGCACCAAACAGTCAGTTTTTCTGGATGTAACGGTGTTTCGACGTACACTTGTAGATTAGCTTCACTCCAAATGCGGCAGTTTTGTTTGTTGACGTAGCCATTCAAACAGAAGTGCGCTTCATCGCTAAACAAAATTCGCTTATGAAAATCGGGAACAATGGCAATCTCGTTTTGGGCCCATTCGACGAATCTACGCCTTGCTTGATCATATTTAAAATGTAATGAAACAAGATTATCTTTCGAATAAAAAAAATTCATGTCAATCGAATAATACATCGTTGTTTTATTGCAATTTAAAGTTCTATACCTCTAAAAAAACACCCTTTATTTGTGTCAGTAAGTCTTAATATTTCGTTATTTTTATGTAGCTCTTTCACGACTAAGAAAAACATTTTCCTCCATTTAAGAATTGGTGATTGTCAGTGGCGCAACGGAGAATATTAGGCTCTCCCGGAAAAATCAGGTTTTGGACCCAAGCCGGATTTTACCCCCTTCAGGACCAGCGGAAGGAGAACGAAGAGCTTCCCCAGGTTCCGTACGTTCGGAGAGGATACGCACGCGCAGGACCGGGGCGAATTTCCCTGCTAAGCCTAATTTCCTTTAAAACTTCATATAAAGTTAAATGCAGTCAAAAACGCTAAAACTTACAATTTACTATCATTGAAAATATTTAAACATGGAGTACAAAATTTTTTGCTATTTTTTAAAAATAAAACAATTGCAAATTTTAAAGAAAATATTTTAATTTTAATAAAAAAAATTTTTTTAAATACATACACTTTTAAAAAATTGACAAAAATCCCACACATTTGCACACGAATATAGAAAATATTAGAAAACTAAGCCAACTTATTAAAAATAGAAACAGAAATCCATAATGCAATAGATCCGAACCTTTAAATGTCCGATTCTCTCGAAAAATCTAAACATGTGTGCAATTCTTTATATTCATAAATATCTCGGATCTAATAATAATAAAAAAACGTGGACCCAAAAGCACAGATTGAAGCTCAAAGTTTTATGAAACATTATTTGAAAAGAAAAAAAAATGGTTTTCAACCGCCATCTAGTACTTGTAAAAATTTTTATAAAAACGTTCCTAATTCTGATCACACCGGTGTGATCATGGGCCTACGAGCAGGGAATGCTGAATCACATATATGATACCGTGGGCCGTGGAGAGAAAAACACATGATCACATATATGAGATCATGGTCCTGAATGGGTTACAAAGGATTTCAAAATCACACATACTTGGCGTCAGTCAAGTTTTTGGGTCCCCTAGAATTCTGCTCTTCCCCTTTTTCGATGCAGGGATGTACATTACGCCACCGGTGTTTGTCTTACCTAATTATAACCTTATCTACACTTTTTATACAAAGTGTGAAAATAGTACATACGTCGAACGCAATTACGTAAATGGGAACATTTGGAAATAACAGTTAAATCAATTAACGATAAATCATAAGCGGTATGTACTTTGTTATTATTTCAGTTTATTGTATTGAGCAATAGTATATTAGTGTATTTTCTAACATGTCTCATATTTACTAGACAAGTATAATTTTTGTGCAATAATAAAATGTATTTGAATCAATAAAACAAATTTTTAACTACACACTGTTAAGTATTTTTCTTATGATTTTTATTTATTTTACATGCAAGCAAACTAAAATATAAACGATTACTTACTACTATTTACTCTTAGTAACCTTTTGTAAGGCTTCGAGAAAATAATTTTTCAAGGCATTTTATAAATTGCTTAACACTCCTCCTTTAATATTTTTGAACAAGTGTGTGTTTTGACTAAAGTCGTAAAATAATAACAATTGAATTTTCAAATTAGGAGAGTAATAGTCTGATTGTGAGATTCTTATTACTAGACATTATTTAGAAGTTTGAATAATACGATCACTAATATTGTTATTTTGATAATCCACTATATTGAGAATTAAAATTTGCTAAATTTAAATGTTATAATAATAATGAGATTTCTACTCAAGGTTTCAAACATAAGAAATTAGAACTTTTTAATATTAAAAGATTTTACAACTATATATAAAATATATATATATATACATAAAGCCTTTTACCATTAAAATAAAAACATTACATTTACACACAACTAAAGCTTCTAGAAATTAATATTAAAACATTACATTTTTACGCGACTAAAACTTTAAAATTAACATTAAAACATTACATTTACGAATAAAACATTTTATAATTAATATTAAATCATTATATTTACAATTAAAGCATTTCATAATTCTAACGAAAATACAACGTTTACAAGTAAAGCATGTTACAATTAAAATTAAAACATTTTAATTACAGTTAAAACATTTAGCATTACATTTTTTTATTCAAAGTTAAAATATTTTATTTTCTTGATCTCCAATACAAATTTAAGACAGTTTAAAATAACAATTTATACAAACTCCTCACATTTAAATTTTGAGTTTTGAAATCAAACAAAAACACATCAACTTCTTCCATGTACCTTTATTTTAAAATCACAGCATTTGAAATAAATAAATAAATATTCAAACGACAATTTATTTTAAATTTGGATTTTTTTTTTTTTTTTTTCAAAAGAGATAGCCACAAACTGATAAAAACCATTTAACCGCTATTCATCCCCTAACAATTGACCCACTTTTCTTGGACCTCCCCCTACCCCCTCATGAGTTAAATTCCTCAACTGTCCTCAGCGAAACGTTTTACGTAATCAAGCTAATGTAAGCGAACATGCTTCTTTATTTATTCATGATCGGGGATTGTTCCAGGGGTGCTGGATTCAATTCACGGTCACACATCCTTCCGTGAAAACGATTATAGCCCGGTCGGGAGGGTCCGCTCTGCCCTTGCGGTCGCCAGGGTAATTTTCGGGCAGATCCATCCGCTATTGATCGACTAAGCCCCACCCCACCCTCGCATACACAGGTATTCGAGATTCCTCGTGCCTTTTTAGTTTTTTTTCTCCTTCTTGTCTCTTTTTGCTATTTTTGGTTGGGTAGTAAGGTAAGTTGGTTTCTCTGGAACTCGTAGTGACCGCGGCCACATGGAAAAGGAGCGGAAGAAACCGAAGTGGTGCACGGCAAGGAAAAAGGGGCCAACCATAAGAAAGATACAAGAGGTGAGTGTGCATGAGATGTTATGTAATTTTAAAGTAGTTGGTGATAATTTTAGTTTTGTTAAGGTATGCGACTACCCTAAAATCATGATTTTTTTTAATAATTGACAAATTGTTTCATGATTGTATTTTATAGGCCATTTTATTAGCTTTATAAAAATTCCAAGTTTTTTATTTTCCATTTACTAGAACAAAAACTACAGTTGTTTTAGTAAAAAAGCACATGCCATAACTTTACATAAGATGTCAACCATTAAAATGCGTTTTACTCGAAATGTGTTTTTTACCCGTAAAACTCAAACGGGGACAGCGATTGCACAAAAGGTTTTTAAAATAATTTGCTGAAATTTTTTGTGAATGTTCTGTATAGCAGTAGAAGTTTTTTTTAACCTTCAGGTTTATCAATCATTACTTTATTACAAAATTTACAGTTCTTTATGTGAATATGATCACCGTTTTTTTAAGCAATTTCCTATAATAGCTAAGATAAAGCTCTCTAGTTTTTGTAATCTATTCTAATCTAAGTGACACTTAATATTATGAAAATTATCCATTTATGCGCTTTTTTAAAATCACGATTCCGAACGTAGTCGGATACCTTAAGGTGACTGACTCTACGCTTGGAACCGTGATTTTGAGAAAGCGTATATAAATGGATAATTTTTTGATATTTAATATTAATTTGAATGAGAATATATTTGCTACCTTTAAAGTATATAATATAGTTAGTAGTTTAGTCCGAACAAAATAAATCTCCTACAAATTTCCGCGCTCTTCTCTAATCTTTTTCTTGCTGAGTAACTAAAATTGATGTTAATTGATGAAATTTAAAAAATATACGAGGTTGAAACAAAAAGATACTTCGTCATTTCAATTTCGTAAGTAATTGAGATGTTTATTTAAAAGAAAACTAATACTTTCAAAATGTACCCTATTATATTTGGAGACTTTGGTACAAGAAATTAGTAATTAATATTTCTCAAGGGAAAATACACAAAATAGAGAGAATTTAATAAATTATATATATATATATATATATATATATATATATATATATATATATATATATATATATTTAATAAAATTGTTTATGAAATCGCGGGCACACACATTTACACATAAATCAATACATGTATATATGTATTTTATATATTGTTACCCTTAGAATGTATAAATCAGTCATTTCATAGAAAAACTAGGTATTTCATGGAACAACTAGACAAGTCATTTAAAGTATGTAACACATGAAATATTTCATACTTAACCTAATTATTCTATGAAAAGATTAGTTATTCTATGAAATAACTAACGACAGAGTGTTAAAGTGAAAAACAAACAATTTCAAAGTTATTTTATAAATTAATTGATTATAAATAGCTAAAAACTCTCGAAAAATACATTTGATCCCTGTTGAGGATGATTAATTGATAAATAATAATGAAAAACTGATGATATAATTTATTATTTCTCGGATTCCTAATATTAGTTAAACAGAAAGGGGTAAAGAATATGTTGCAGAAATAGTTATATTTAAATATTATTAAAGAAGTACATGATGCTGGGAAGAAAAACTGTTGCTTCATAAAAACATTGTGTAAACTTTTTCAAACAAAATATTAATTTAAATTTTATGAAATGCCTTTATTTTATTTTTTGTTATTTATTTGAGCTAGGGTTGCTGTGAGGATACTTTGAATTGCATCGCATGATATTTTTGAACCAAGCACACTTTTTACTATAGCACATTTTTTTACATGACCCAACCACTAAAAGTGGTTCAGAATTGAGTAAAAGCAGTTATACATGGTTCAAAGAACTTTCAAGTTACGTATTTCATACTTTAACGAACAAGTAAGCATTATGTTGTAAAATATCAAGTTAAATTGTAGAATTTAATAATTTTATATACTTTAACTGACTTGTCTAGTTATTTCATGAAATACCTAGTTATTCTATGAAATAACGTATTTCACACTAGAACGGTTACATATACAGTTGAACCTCTATATTGCGTATTTTTCTATAAAGCGAACTTTTTCCTGGAACCAAGAACATTTCACGATTTTCTTCGTAAAATAACCTTCCATTAGCGAAGTGCATTTTCTATGTTACTATTTTGCGATTCAATTTTTTCCTCCCTCTTTTTGAAGTAAGTTCTTCTCTCTTTTAACACGTTTTATGGTGGTCATAACTCTTGAACTGGTTTTATTAGGTGCATAATTCGCCTAGAGCAATAGAATTATGGGTGCTTCATCCAAGAAGTGCATCCTTTAACCCCATTATCCAGTTCACTGGGCACATCTTCGATATCCCTTTTCATGCTTAGTGGAATTGTCTCGTGTCCCCGTGTCTTTGAACTAGTTTCCATTCATTTGTAATGTTGATCTGCCATACTGGTAACTTTGTTTCTTGTAACTCGAAAATGTCAAAAAGCATCAAAGAAAAACATTTAATTCTTCAGGAAGTAGATAAAGGCGTCAAAAAACTTTCCTTGCAGTTTTACTTTCCCTTTTTTTTAATAAGTAAGATATATAAAATAAACATATATTAATTTACAAAAAGGTGTGAATAATTACTTTTTTTATTGTATAGTGTTTATGAATTTAAAATTCGTTTTATGTGGTTTATAAAGAAAATTGAAAGATGAACCTCTATATAACGAATTTTCCATATAATGAATTTTTTTTCTGGATTTAGCGACCTTTTATAGAGGTTCGACTGTATAAATAATTTAAAAAAATATTATTATAAGAAAAAATTATTTAAAGGCTTTTGGATGGGGATGAAGAAAGAATGAAATATTTTCAAATCATTCTTCTTTCATGAAAAATACTTCTATAATAATAATATTTTACCTATATATATACCTTCTATACCGGGTTTAATGCATTTAAGTTGAGAAACTTTAACAAAAGATATTGGATTTTATTTCATTTTATCGTAACTCTGAACAAACTTTTCCAAAATTCTAATTTAAACTCGATAGTTAGATTCCTAGTTATACACATAAAAATATTATTGTTATAGAAGAATTTTTCATGAACGAATGGTTTTAAAATGTTATTCTTTCTCTCTTTTTTTGCCAAAAAAATGCATTTAAATAATTTTTTCTTGCAATAATATTTTTAAAACAACTTATGTAAATTCTAATTCAACCGACACTAAATATAAAAAAACTATTCATTTATATGCCTTTTAAAATTACAGTTTCGAACGTAGTCAGATACCTTAATTTACTAATTTATCGGTAAATGAGCATTAACTCAAAAAAATTTATGTATTGTTTTTTTACTGATTTTATTAATTTATTAAATCTTATACCTTTGAAAAATTTTAAATAAGTTGAATGTACAAACACAAACTATTGAAATTAAAAATACTTTAAGTTGAAAATGTAAATTATGCAGCGACAAAATTTTATTTTATTTCTTTTGTGATAAAAATGTGAAGGAATTGCTACCATTTGGTATATTAAAATTTTTTTTAAAGTTGCATGAGGATAGTTTTGTTAAATTTATTGTATAAATTTAAAGAAATAAAACACATTTATTTAACTTTGATTATGTGTTGAAGGCTTATATATGTCTTACGTGAAAAATACACACGATATTAAGCTTGTCTCATTTTATTTTATTAGATTGCCTTATGAAAGATCAATTATAAATTTATGATACTTTTTATAAATTTGAAAATTAAATATAGAAATTGTATTGCTTAATTTATTTCATAAGTTTTGTAATTAGAAACTTGTTATTTGATTATACTTTTCATCCTGTGCTGAAGATTTTTATAAATAATATCATCGTGAAAAATGTAGAACCTTCTCATTTATTTTATGTTATCGAGAACAGATGATTGGTTGATTGTAAGTGAAAGTAGTAGTGTTTTACAGAAATAGCAAATTAATATAATTTTGTCGAATAATTCAAAAATAAAGCAAGATTAGTGAAAACGTGTAATAAAATTAAATAAATAAATTTTGGTTTTTAATATTTAAGAGAAAAACAGATATCAATTATATATAGTAGACGATGAATTTTATAGAAATATGAAAATTTTTGACAGCAGCAATATTAATTTTAATAGTAAAATACTGAAGTAAAAAATATATAGGTTAACTAAATTTTCAAACTTTATTTCCTTATTATGGATAAGTTTTAATTGAAACCTCTAAATATTTACAATTGATGATGTGAATATTTACTTAGAAAAAGCTTGTAAAAAGGTTTATTTTTTAAATACAATGTAATTGGTAAACTTATTATAGTTTTAAAATATGAATTTTGTATTTGGTAAATCTTTTATTAGTTACAAATAAAATGGATAATTTTATTCATGAAATGTATTTAAAAAAATTTTTGGAGTTATGGTTATGGAAAAGAAGGTACAAGAGGTAGTCGAATTGTTCATAATGACGATAATATAAATTTCTCCCTTTCACTTTAATCAGTACTGAAAAAAAGCAATGATTTTGTAAGTACATTGTAAATACTTTGAAGAATTCTTGTGCTAGAAATTTGTTATATATATAAAGGGTTAAATTCCCTTTTTATCTAAGTGGAAAAGCTGTTCTCAGTTAGCATTGCTTATACTGTATCATCCATCATCCTAAGTTTCCAAGATCTTAATATTTTTCATTTTTTCCAATTCAAATCATTCCAAACTCTGAAATAAAATTTGATAAATATTATATATATATAAACAGCTGAATATTAGCCAGCAGTTTTTGTTTTTTCATTTTTAAAATCAGAAAAATAAGTTTTATCTGCAACACATTATTTTTAAAGACTAATTACACATCTCTAAAAAATTAAATGATATACCTAAAATAATTCAAGAACAGTCAAGGAAATGATTTTGAAAGAAAAACATTCATTTTTGTAAAATTTTAATGCTTAACACATTTATGTATTACAAGAATTTTGTGAATCTATAAGGACCCTTCATATCCCTCATAATAACCCTTTTGTAGCGGACTTCTACTCCATGAAAGGAACGTGCCTGCAAAATTTCAAGTTTGTAGGTCTAATAGTTCAAAAACTGGAATATTTATCTATAATGGCTCTTAAGCCCTCGCAACACCCCCTGGTGGTTTATTTTCACAAAATCCATTCTTAGCGGATCTCTTCTTCCTGAGAGAAATATCCCTATCAAATTCCAAAACTGTAATTCTAACGGTTCTGGAGATGTCGTGATAAGTGAGTGAATGAGTGAGTCGCTTTTCTCCTTTACATATTTAGATTCATGTTGAACTCAAAGTGAATATTTCCCATTCTGGGGCATTTTGGATTCTAATATATGTCCTCGTAGTATAGTGATTTCTTTTACATATATTCAAATGATATTCATTAATAATTTCACATGTATTCGAATGAATTATTTATTCATCGAATAAAAAGTCCCTTCTAATCTATTCATTTGCATGGCGTTCTAGAATAATCGTTTAACATTTTCAAGATATAAAAATACATTAAATAACCCAATGATATGCAATAAAATGTTTTCTTTTTAGAATTTTGTGGATTAAGCTTAAACTAAGTGCCTTAGCTACACGTGAAATTTGGCAGTCTCTATTTGGAGAATTAAGAAAAATTATGCTGGTATATATATATTTGTTGGAAATTAAAAAAAAATTATAAATGAGTGTGTGGGGGGCATTAAGAACAAACTTTTTGGAATAATATTATTTTGGGCAGTCAGATTGATTTTCTTCTATCTAGTGAATGTTAAATATTTGTACATAAATATAACACTCAATAATTTAAAAGAGAACTTTAAAAAGTAGATTAAAAAAAAGTATTCTACGATAAGAGATGTGATACGGTTGATAGAACGTTTGCAGATGCCCATTTTTTAGTGTTAAAAGTGTAATTCTTTATTTTAATGCAACATAAATCAGTCACAACTGATTTGTTATTGCTGTTCCTATTTCTATCCTATAACTTCTCAAAATTTTCTTAAAGTTTCCTCTTAAAATATTTCTGCCTTCTTTTTCCTTCAGAAAATATTTGAAGATTACTAATTCAGATTCGGATATAATAAAAGATATATCTTCTGAACCACTTTCCAAACTATTCCAGATTCTTCTTTGAATTTTCAAAGAAAAAAATATTATTTGAGATATTATTTCATATGCAGTGGCTCTCAAAAAGATTCGTACACTTACAATTTTTTATAAAATTGAATGTTTTCGACTGATAAAAATTATTATATGTCGCAATTATAATTTTTTATAACATCTGCAACTTGATCCTATCGGAATAACACAATCAATTTTTAAAATACAGAATAACTATTATTTTGAAAAACCAATAATCAAAAAGCTACCAAAAATTACGTCACATTTGTCTTCGTACATTTCAAAAAATCTCAACATAGTTTTACCATTTCATTTCAATGTTTATGTTTATTTGGACCACCGACCTACCGGTCCGGAGCTACGTCATGCATGCCTTAGACAACAAAGACGACAGGAATCCTTGTTCCAGCAAATCGTTAAGAGCTTTTATTCCTGTTCTTTTGTTGTATGCAACTTGCAGAATGAGGCGCGGCTGTAATCTTATAAATTACGTAATTGTTTCTAATACTTTTGAGGAAAACAACTACTTTTTGTAACTTAAGGCTTATATAAATTTTTGAGAAAATAAGATTCAGAATTGAACTCTTTTCAAAATAGAAATTGTAATCGTAGTACCCAGTTGGTTATAGATATAAATTTGTGAACGGTGTTGCTTCAATCGAGTCGAGTGTTCTAGTCTTGGTATTGCTACAGAACCACCGAGTAGAAAGGCTAATATATGCTAAGACTGTTGAGACCCTAACCACTCGACTTGTAATCACTCTTTTTAACTCTGTACACCAGGGGTGGGCAGACTTTTACATGGTATGGTCTACTTCTAATTTTTACAAGGGGCTGCTGTCCACCTAGTGGTGTAGATGTGGTGAGCTAAAAAAATGTCAACAATATTTAATGACAATAATAAATACAGAATATATACTTACCTACATTATTACAATAAAAAGAAAACTACGCTTTAAACCCCGTTTAAAGCAAAATGCAAGGTACAAATATAATAATACACTAACGTCCGTAAATTAAGGATAATGAAGTTCAGGCAAAGAAAGAGACAAAAGCAAAACAAATTTGACTTATTTGTGAAGTCTATTTATTAAACAAAAGGTAAAGAGCAAAAAAGATGCTATATGTTTGACATAATTAACAAAAATTGCGATTTTCACTCCCTGGAGCAAATTTCAAAAAAGAACCTATTTACAAAAAACGGTATAACATGGTTAGTATGATGGTTAATGCGGAGTATGTCTTCCGTACGATGCAATACAGCCCTTACAAAGCCTAGGCATGCTGAGTATCAAATTATCAATCTCATCTTGGGGAATGTTAAACCACTCATCAAGCAACGCCCTCCGAAGCTCCGGTAGACAGGTGGGAGGGGGTTGACGGGCTGCAATTCGTCGGCCAAGCATATCCAACAAATGCTCTATTGGATTCAAATCCGGTGAGTATGCTGGCCAATCCATACGGGTGATATCCTCCGATTGAAGGCATTCGTCTACAATATTTGCACGGTGAGGACGGGCGTTGTCATCCATAAACAGAAATTCAGCACCCATGGCACCCCGAAAAAAATTTACATGTTGTTGCAGAATGACATCCCGTTAGATGCGGTCTGTCATCGTTACACTCTGAACATGCAGGTCATTTCTGAAACCTAGAATAATTCCTCCCCAAACGAGCCATCCTGCACCACCGTAACCGTGTCGTTCAATGGTGTTCTCTTGGTGGTTACGGGTACCTGGCACTCTCCCTATTAATGTCCGGCGACAATCAGACTGCAAACTAAATCTGAACTCGTCGGAAAACATCACACAAGACCACTGTTGTGGTGCCCATGCATGCTCTCTACTCCAGGTTAATCGCAAGCGACAGTGAGTTGCGGTAAGTGGAACACATCTGACAGGCCTACGAGCATATAGACCAATGTGCCCTAAGCGTCTGTACACGGTCTGCCTTGCAACTGTCGTACCGTTAGCTGAAGAGAGCTGACGAGACAGGTCTGATGCTGTGCTCCGTCTGTTTCTTTTGGCAGTAACTACCAAATACCTCTCCTCATTCGGTGTTGTAACTCGTGGGCGACCTGTGCTGTAACATCTACTCACTTACCATCATGTTGGAATCGTTTCAAAATCTGGAGATGACACTCTAGGTGATTCCAAGTTCCTCGTCGTCCAATAATTCTACCACGTAAAAAATCATCCAAATGCTTCCTTTGTGCCATAACTATGCGATTATTGCACTGAAAGACTTTTAAAGCGCTGGTGAACAATTTTACTTCTTTGCCACCATTCCTTATATACCCCTTTGTTATACTCTCGTCATTGTGACGTACTATCCACGCCATCTGGTGGTTTCCTGTAATTTGCATATTCTTCGTCAAGATGTGTGTGATAATTCTACAGGTGAAATTTTTATTTTAGAGTTCAATTTCTGTGTAGTCTGAATTATCCTTAATTTATGAACATGAGTGTAATACACTGCTGGCCACCGTAAATGCAACATCAAGAAAGGTAAGAGATAGCACAACAAAATTTATTTTGTAGATAACATGTTGATGAAGTATCAAATGATTAAATTTATAGATTCCTCTGAAGTGTGGCTCCTGCGAGAATCAATAGCCAGAGTAGCCGCCATTGTTGGAGATCACCGTTGCCACACGCCTACGCATTGATTCATAGAGACTTTGAATGCGTTCTAGCGGTACAGCAGACCAAGCAGCTTCCACACGTTGCCAACGTTGATCTGGTGTGGCAGCTGGGGGTGTAATATGAGTCAATCGTTGAGCAACCATGGACCACATGTTTTCTATCGGCGAAAGATCCGGAAAGCGAGCCGGCCAGGCAATTCAATCTGGTGATTGACGAGGAACCTTTGGACAATTCGTGACACGTGTGGTCATGCATTATCCTGTTGATATATGGCTGTGGTCAAGCCCTGAAGCTAAGGAAGGACAACTGGCTCCAACATCTCGTAGATGTAGCGCTGGCTGTTTAAAGTACCAGCAATGCGTACAAGAGGAGTGCGAGAGTGATATTCAATACCACCCTATACCATAATACCCTGTGCAGGACCAGTGTGGCGGTGCATAATACAGCTGTTCAGCATCCTCTCTCCACGGTGTCTCCAGACTCGAATCCGTCCATCGTGGTGTTGCAGACAGATACGTGTCTCTTCAGTAAAGACAACTTCATTCCACTCTGCTGCCCACATCCTTCTTTTATCACACCATTGGCGGTGGAGACGTCTGTGGTTCTGTGTCAAAGGTAGACCAAGCAATGCACGTCTTGCGGACAGTCCACTCTGCTGTAGGCGTGGAATGGTACGCACAGACACTGAATGATGCGTTACAGACTCAATGTTCTGTGCTATGGTTCGTAATGTGACTGAGCGATCCTTCACTGCCAGGCGCACAATTTGCCTGGCCTCACAGGAAGTGTTGCAATGAGGTGGATGTGATCGACCACGTTGGTACGTCTTACCCTCTTGCATCCAACGGTCACATACCCGCAGTACAGTTGTTTGGTTTCGTCCAAGAAGACTACCAATTTCCCTGAAAGATAATCCACAATCTCGGTAGGCCGCTATCCTTCCTCTGTCGAACTCGGATACTTGATCAAAAGCTAATAACTGCTTTCTACAAGACATAACTGATCGTGTTTTGAAAAAACCACAAGAAAAACACAATTGCCGAACTTGAAATTGTCGAAATCCCCAAGTTTTAAATAGCGCTTTGAGGTGGCGCCACAGGCGCGCGTGATGGGTGTCTGAGCTGAAATTCTAATCATTTGCATATTTCACCTCCGCTAATGCATGTTGTAAATTTCATGTTATTTGCATGCTTCCTTCAGGGTTTTGCATTTACTGTGGCCAGCAGCGTAGCTACAAATATAATAATACTAGCCGTTACCAACCCACTTCACTGGGTATTTAATGATGTTGAATAAATGTATACTGTTTACATATATATGAATTATTGATATCTAGCATTAAGAATTCGATTGAATTGAAAAATAAATTTATAGCTGTTACTCTCGCCTCTTGATATAAAAAATGACATAAATTAAAACATCTAATTTCTATTTTTATGTAAAATAGAAGTAGAACGATTTTTTTCGCTCACTTAACCCAATAAGCAAGTGAATTTCCACCAAAGAAACTTTCATTGGATCTCTACTCGATAAATTAAACATGCGTGCTAAATTTCAAGTCTAAATCTAACAGAGCAAAAACGGAATTTTTATCATCAATATCTCGTTGAGAGCATTCTTAGCGGATTCCAATTCAACAAAATAAGCATGCAAACCAAGTTTTATTATTATAGTCTTAGCAGTTCGAAAACGGGAATTTGTCTATCAATACGCCCCAATAACTCTCCCCGCTCCCCCCTTTAGTTGATTTGCGTAAAATTCATTCTTAGTGGAACTCTATTCAACTAAAGAAACGTGCTCAACAAATTTCGAGTAAATCGGCTAAATTCAAAAACAGGAATTTTTCTAACATACGCCTTAATCCCTCGCAATCCCGCTCCTTTTGGGGTCTGTTTTCGCAAAACTCTTTGTAAAAGGAACTCTATTCCATGAACAGAACATACCTTCTAATTTTCAAGCAGTGGGGTCTAGTAGTTGAAAAGCGAAATATTTATCTATTACACCCCTTAATCGCCCCACAGTGACCCTTGAGGAATAATTTTCCCCAAACCTATTTTGTAGCGGATCTCTACACCATGAAAAGAATCCGCTTACTAAATTTTAAGACTGTACGTCTAAAAGTTTAAAAATGGAAATAATTATCTATAACGCCCCTTAAGCCCCCGCAACTTCACTTAGGAAGCGATTTTCACAAAACCCATCTTATAGCGGGTATCTACCCAATGAATGGAATCTGCTTACTCAATTTCAAGATTTTACGTCTAATAGTTAAAAAAGGAGTTAATTTCCTATCACGCCACTTAATCCTCCACAACACCCCTTGGAGGTCTATATTCGTAAAAATCATTTTGTAGGGAATCGCTACATTATGAAAGGAATCTGTGTACCAAGTTTCAAGACTGTACATCTAATAGTTTAATAATGGAAATAATTATCTAGAATTTCCGTTAAACCCCCGTAACGCCCCTTGGTGTTCGTTCTTTGTAAAATTCGTTCTTAGCTGAAGTCTACTTCATGAAGGGAACCTGCCTACCAAATTTCAAATCTGTAGGCTTAATAGTTCCGGAGATATCGTGATTAGTCAGTGCTTCGTTTTTGTCCTTTATATGTATAGATCACGATAGATTTATTACCAAACACAATTCATTAAAAAATAAATCATTTTTATTTAATCCAGTTTATACTCAAAATGAAAATTTCATAAGAACAGCACAATATTCCACATTTTATTCAAGCGAATTCCATCAACAACATTTTTTGGCTCGTTGCCAAAGACAAAAATACAAAAGTAGCTCGGTCAAAATATTATCTCGTGATCGCAAAAACGAGTAATTTAATAACATTACTGTGTAACCCTGACACCTTCCCCCCAAGAGTCATATTAGATCCAAAGATCAAATATCGCTAAGACAAACTAAGGGTCACACGTTACACCCAAAATGACACACTGTGTTTAGTCACTATCTTAATATTATACATTTACATAAAAATACTCAACATTAAATTTTACACAAATATTCTTCTTAACTTAATCATTTAACAATAAAGCTAAGAAAATGTTTAAAACCTAAATTAATCTTAAATCCTTCATAAAGTTCTTATTTAATTACAGTTTACATTTACAGTCTGGATAGCGCATCTGCATTAACTAGTTTAGATCCTTTGATGTGGCTTGCTTCAATGTCATGGCGTTGAATGGCCAACGCCCACCTCTGCAATCTCGGACATTGGGGTGCAGCACTAGTGAGGAATACTAGAGGATTATGATCGGTTAGTAAGAAAATCTTTGCTCCACACAGTAAAGTTTCAAATCTTTTTAGTCCAAATAATAGCATACGCTTCCCTTTCAATTGTTGACCACTTTTGTTGGCTTGGGTTCAGTTTCTGGCTCCCAAAAGCTATGGGATGAATGTTGTCTTCTCCATTCAAATGACCTAGACAGCATCTGACCGCCGTCTGAGAAGCATCCGTATGCAAGTAGTACGGTTTCTCTATGTCTGGGACCTGCAACTCTGTAATTCCACATAGTGCTGTCTTCAACTCCTTGAAAGCATTTTCAGCCTCCTTGCTCCATGGAATCTCATTAGGGACTTTCTTTTTAGTGCTCTCCGTCAATGGTAGAGCAATTTTTGCAAAGTTCGGAATATACTGTCTATAAAAATTGCACAATCCCAAAGCACTTCTCAGTTGTTTCTTGGTCGTTGGTGCCTGTAAGTTCTGAATCGCTTTTATTCTTTCTTTGTCAGGGGAATGCCTACCTGAACCAATGACATGTCCTAAGTATATAACTTTTTGTCCTGCAAACTCACACTCTCCTAAATTCACTGAGAAATTAAAATGCTCCAATCTTTTGAAAACTCATTCTAGATGATTTAAATGTTCTTCCCACGAATCAAAGAATATTGCTAAATCGTCGATATACGCAAATGCAAAATCAGATATAGTTTGAACCACTTTAGACATGGCTCTCTGGTAGGTTGCAGCAGCGTTTCTTAACCCAAATGGTAACACATTCCATTGGTACTGTCCTCGATGAGTTCGGAAGGCTGTTAGATGTTTGCTGCTGTCTTCCATTGGTATAGACCAATATCCTTTCAACATATCTAGTACAGTAATGAATTTTTTCTTCCCTACTAAGAAATTCAACTCCATCATATTATGCATTGGATATGCGTCCGGTACGGTAAGAGCATTCAAGCTTCTTAAATCTATGCATAACCGAATTGTTCCATCCTTCTTATGAACACATACCACGGGGTGTGCTATTTTACTTACAACAGGTTCAATCAGCTCTAACTCTAACAATTCGTCTATCTGCACGTCTACTTTTCTCTTTAAGTTTTCTGGTATCTTATAAGTTTTGGGTTTCATCGTCTCCTCCTCATTCTTCAGTTTTATCACATGTTCACCAACTTTAGCTCTTTTTATTTTTCCAGAAAACAACGTCCTGTGTCGATGTAAAGGATCCTTTAGTTGAGTTTGTTGCTTCTTAGATAGGTAATCCAACGTCACTCTGTCCAATGCTTCGTCATTCTTCTCAACTTCAGGAACTGTTGGCGTTTCATATATCTCACCGAATTCATCATCAATATCATAAATAACTCCAACCATTTGAACTCTCGCTCTGTATTCTCTGATCTTGTTAACATGCAGCAATCTCAAACTACCTCCACCCATCTGCAAATAATATGAATTTGGTTTTACTCTTTTAACAACTTTAACTGGACCTGTCCATCTAGCATATAGCTTATTCGTCGAATCAGGTATCAAAACAAGCACTTGATCTCCTGGTGCAAATTCTCGATGCTTCTTTTGCCTGTTGTAATATTTAGCGTAGCTACCTTGTTGCACGTCACTTGTTAACTTTGCTTTGTGGGTTGCTACTTCTAACTTTTCTTTTAGCTTTTTCATATAACTCTCTACTGATCCCTTCATATTCAGAGGCAACAACGTGTTCCCAGTCCAAATTGACTTCAGTATAGACAACGGTCCTTTCGAATCTCTTCCATACATTAGTAGAAAAGGTGGTGTACCGGTAGTTGCGTTTGGAACTTCACGATAAGCCCATAGTAAAAACGGTATATGCCTATGCCAACTTCTTCCTTCCTCTCTGATAATGTGGTGTAACATGTTCTTGACAGTTTGATTCCATCTCTCAATTAACCCGTTTCCTTCTGGATGGTATGGTGTTGAAAAACGCGGACAAGCTCCTAAAATCTTCAAAAACTCTTGCGTTAAACTGGTCGTAAAATTTGTTGCATTGTCCATTACGATCACTTCTGGAATTCCTGTTCTACTGAATATTTCGAGCAGTGCTTCACACGTACTCTTAGCCGTTAGTGACTTGAGCGGGATTGCATCCGGCCATCTAGAATGCTGGTTCATCAAACAAAGTATGTATTTATGCCCTTGTGATGATACTGGATCTACACAGGACCAATTAAATCAACGTTTACTACTTGGAATGGCATTTCAGGACGAGACACAAGTGTTATCGGAATTTTGTCAACCGAACGAATTACTTTTCTAAGCTGACAACCATGACAGGAACTACAATATGCTTTAATCTCCTTTACCATCCCTGGCCAATAAAACGAAAATTTGATTCTCTGAATTGTCTTATGAGCTCCTAGATGTGCTTCGAACACTGATTCATGCGCAATTTCTAGTATTTTCCTCTTCTTCATTTCAGGAATCACTAACTGTTTTATCCAATTTCCGTCCAATAGCTCTTCATGGTACAGGATATCATTTTCTATCACATATTCTCCTTTGTTTCACCTAGCAAAATTCCATGCTTCCTGAAGAGTATCACAAATCTGTTGCTGTTTCTTGAATTTTTCTGTGTTATTTCCATTCTCCTCATCATATTCTGTTATAGTTGGCTCTTGTTCTTCCTCTTCAGTATTTACACTCTCATCTAGCGAGTTTTTGAAGGAATCTGATCTTAAGTTCATAGAGGCTGTAAATCTGGAACTGGATATTCTTTCTTGTTCTAATAAAGCTTCATAAGTTTCAGTATCCAATAATATGTCAGTATTCAGCCCATCCACAGTTGCCACCACCATTTTAATTACCGGTGTAATATACCCATTCGTTACCAAACCAATATCCACTTCTTTTAGTTCAGCCTTTAAACAATCACCAAATGCGGGTTGCAACATTATATGTCCTTTGTAATCTACTTCCTTTTAAACACACTGCTTTTAAACACACTAATTTGTGCACCTGAATCCACTACAGCTTCATATTCTGTTCCATCATACGAAATTTTTACTATTTTAAGATCAGACATTTTTAGTTGAACTGCGCTGCATTTCTTATTTTCCCTTACAACTTCGCCGTTGAATCTCGCTGTGACTACTTTGCTTTCATCCTCAACTACTTTGACTTCTGCCACTTGCACCTCAGATACCTTTACCTCAGCAACTTTACCCTCGGTCTTTCCTCTCCCGTCTTTCTTATCCCTGCAAAATCTCGCAAAATGTCCTACTCGTCCACAATTGAAACATGTAACTGATTTTTGGAAAGAATTTCGCTTATCATATCCACTGCGGTTGTTTAATTCTTGTCTATATCCTTCACCAAATGTATGACATTTTCTATTGCACATGCTAGGTTTTTCCCGATAGGAATTTCTATATGGTTGAGACAAAGTAGCTTTAGTGGCCTGGTTATATTGTGTGTGTGTGTGTGTCTTGCGTTTTCATAATCATCTAACTTCTCAGTAAGATCGTCAACTGTAACAATTCTACTCCATTCATCAATAAAATTTTGCTGTATATCCCTGGAAACCTGTTCCTTCGTTTGCTCTACAATGACAAGTTGTTTCAGCCTGTCAAAATCGTAGACTTTTAGTCCCAAAATCCACTCATTAAAATAGTTCGCCAACTCAAATCCAAAATCTCGCCAAGTGTTCTCGGCCGATTTACAATGCCTCTTAAATTTTACTTTAAATGCTTCTAGCCTCAATTTAAATCTTTTTAATAACATACCTTTTATTTATTCATAATCATTTGCCTTTTCTTCTGGTTCCCTGGCAATCAAATTTGCTATTTATAACGGCAATAGTCCAACAAGATTCGTTACCCAATCTTCTTCCTTAATATGGACTCTTCGTGCTTGTCTTTCAAACAGTATTAGGTAAAAACTTATATCACCTTCTTTGGGGTCAAAAGTACGCATTTATTTTTGCAATCCAACTGGTACGTTTTCTTGTATTCCTTCATTCTGAGAATTCCTCTCTCTTCTAAAACCATTACTCATCATCGAGGCTTCTATCTTCAACTTCTCTAATTCATCTTCTCTTTCTTGGCGCTTTATTTCATCTTCTCCTTCTTGGCGCTTTATTTCATCTTCTCTTTCTTGGCGCTTTAACTCATCTCTCTCTTGACGTTTAATTTCATTTTCGCTTTCGCTTACTATTCTGTGTAATAATTCTTTCGCGAACACCTCTTCATACTCCTTACTTGCTACTATCAACTTTTTTAAGGCAGGCACTTTTATTTCTTCCGTTACAGTTTCTCCTAATTCTTCCACCAAACACTTCAAGTCTACCTTCAATGCTCTTCCTAAAAACGCCATTTCTAATCCACTTTTAAAATAAACTTCCTCAACTGTACAACTTATTAACAATTTACTAGAGATTCAAAATTGTTCACTTACTGCTAAATGTTGTATATAATTGAAATTCCCACACTTCAGCACAGTTTCGATGTCGCCAAGTTTCAAAACAGTTCACGATTCTTAATCTTGAGAACAATTCAAAATTCTTTCTTCAAAAGAGTTCTAAATCCTTAATCTTGGAAACAATTCGAAATCCATTGGGGTTCCCCACACAAATGTCAGCAGTGAACCCAGTTTATACTCAAAACGAAAATTTCATAAGAACAGCACAAAATTCCACATTTTATTCAAGTGAATTCCATCAACTACATTTTTTGGCTCGTTGCCAAAGATAAAAATACAAAAGTAGCTCGGTCAAATTATTATCTCGTGATCGCAAAAACGAGTAATTTAATAACATTACTGTGTAACCCTGACAGTAGTTATAGGTAACCGTGGTAGTCTAGTGGTCCAGGTAACGGACTCGTACTGACGTGTCACGAGTTCGAGCCTCGTACCGCTAAAGACTCGCTTATGCAGATGGGAGGTTGTGCTTAAAATATGTCAGGGCTCTAATGTCTTCCAGTTGATGTGGTGAGAAGCTAGGAGAGGCAGGATGCCAGGTCAGGTGTCATCCTCGTCATTTGACCATAGTTCAAAATTACGAAGTCCGTTGCCAAAAGCCCTAGTGTACCTGAATAGTGCGATATAAGAACATTCACTTACTCACGCTCGTATAGTCAGAAGAAGACTTAGTCTTCATACTGTCCACAAATCTTGAATTTCTCGGTATATAATTTCTAACTGCTAATCTTGCACTGAATTCTAAGTGGTCGTCTGTGAAACGGGAACAATATGCTGGCTTAATTACATTCATCTTTGAAAACGCAGATTAACACAGGTAAATCAGCCACATCAATTGTGAAAAGATATTTCTCCAGTCTAGCTGGTGTCGTTGATCCATCGATGTTATTTTAGAATGCGCGTATTAGCTCTCAGTAAAGGTGGTCACCTCAAAATATTTTGCGGTCTGCCGGTCGATCTATTCAATGCCCACCCCAGCTCTACACAGATACAATATGCTTTATATTAGGGGACAGCAGCCCACGTGCCACATGTGACACGTGGTACAATTCTATGTGGCACTCTGCACTATTCTAGAAATTTGTCAATTTTCGAGTGGATGGGAGTTGATACATTTGTAGCGGACCTCATTTCACGAACATCATCAGAATTATGGACACTTATGGAATTACGAAAAAATTTGAAAGATAACTAACAAGGAGAGGGTACGACTTCGGAAAATCATTTAGGGTCGAGGTTTGGTGTAATAGTAGTACTCCTTTAGGGTGTTCACCCCTCAATGTAATTCCGCCGAATGGCCAGTCAATTCGGGTAAATCAGCCTTCGAATTTCATGGTTAGCTTGTATACAATTAAATTTTAATTTTCCTCAACGAGTTCGTAGCTTATAATGCGCGAGATCAGGGTTTGATTCCACGCGATCAACTTTTTTTTTTCCATTCACTTAATTATTTTTTTTAAATTAAAAAAATTTATTTATGAAAGGTTTATTAAATATTAAATGATATTTTTTGTAATTATTTTGTATTTTATAAAGTAAAAAAATTACTGTAATTATATAAATAATTATATTAAATTTTATAAATATATTTTATTATTATAAATAATATGTATATAGTAAAATATATTATTAAAAAATATTAAATGATATTTTTCAAAAAAATTAGTAACAAATAGTTTTATAATGTGAAATACAATATACCATGAATAAAATATTATATATAATATAAAATAATTTATAAAATATATTATATGTTATATTATTAGATTAATTATTGTTTGATCAATATAATAAAAAATATGTCTTTTCTATGTATTATTAATTTAATTATTTTATAATTTTATAAAACATTTAATAAGTCCTTTTCAAATAAATTTATTTAACTTCAAAAAGTTTATTTAAATAATTTCTATAATAAATTAATATTAATTTCAAAAATAAATCTTAATTCTAATAATGACACAATAATTTTATTAATAAATTAATAATTTTAATGATAAATTAATAATTTTAATAATAAACTAATAACTTTAATAATAAATTAATAATTGTAATAATAAATTCATAATAATTTTAATAATAAATTAATAATAATTTTAATAATAAATTAATAATAATTTTAATAATAAATTAATAATAATTTTAATAATAAATTAATAACAATTTTAATAATAAATTAATAATAATTTTAATAATAAATTAATAAAAATTTTAATAGGAAATTAATAATATTTCTCATTAATGCTAATTCTTAATAATAATTAATTATTATAATAAATAGTAATTCATAAATTATAATAAATAGTGATTAATAAATTATAATAAATAGTGATTAATAAATTATAATAAATAGTGATTAATAAATTATAATTAATAGTAATTAATTAGTTAATTTTAATCAATAATATTTAATTTACAAATTTTAATTATTAATTATTCTCATTAATAATTATTTTAAATATTTTTAATTAATAATAATTTTAAATATTTTTAATTAATAATAATTTTAAATAATTTTACTAATAAGTAATTTAAGTTATATATTTTTAATTTTTTTTTACTTTATAAAATACAAAATAATTACAAAAAATATAATTTAATATTTAATAAATTTTTCATAAATAAATTTACTTAATTAAAAAAAATAATTAAATGAGTTGAAGAAAAAAAGTTGATCGCACGGTATCGAACCCTGAGCTCGCGCATTATAAGCAGACGATTTACCTATCATGCTACGAAATCGGAAAATTAAAATTTAATTGTATAAAAGCTAAGCATGAATTTCGAAGGCTGATTTCGCCGAATTGACTGGCCTTCGGCGAAATTACATTGAGGGGTGAACACTCTAAAGGAGTACTACTATTACACCAAACTTCGACCCCAAATGAATTTCTTTAGTCGTGCCCTCTCCTTGTAAGATAAATGTACAGCTATATTTTGTGAATTATTGAATGTCATTTTTGGAGAGATTAATTGTTGGAAGAGAGTAAACTGTACTCTCCACTTTTGGTTCTTTATTTCTAGATAAAAAATCTTTCTTCATATGAAAAATATCTCCAGTCCGTATTTGAACATATGAATGCTCAGTATGGTGTCCAATTGAGAGTCACACATTATACCTCAGATTTTTGCGGTATGAAAGTAGAGTGGTGGAAGCACTAAGTTCGCATTAAAATTTTTATTTAACTATATATAATGAAAGGAAATACTTATTTTTTATATTTTTTTGTTTCTTATTTTAATAAATATATTTAAAAATACATAATATATGCACAAATTTTATTGTTGATGATGAAATAAATGCTAAGAAATATCTTTAAATGATTCAAAATTAATACATAATAAAACTGTAAATCGGTATTATTGACCTCCATTCTCTAACGTTGTTTGCATTATCGCTGGAATCGAATTATTTAAAAAAATCCTGCTGTGTGGAATCTTGTGTCATATTGGTAGATTGGTTTGACACGCCACAGCTAAAACGTTGCCGACCCCTGCGCTATATATTTAATAAAGTGTAATATATTTTAAATTCCACACAATCTTTAAAGTCTAAGACATTCCGTTTTCAGTGTGTGCAAGAGTTCCCACTACTTTATTTAATACAGTGTTTCTCAAACTGGGGGACGCGCCCCCGGGGGGAGGCGGTAACCCTGCGAGGGGGGCGCGAGCATATTGAGAATAAACATTTTAAAAAAATAGTTTTTTGGAATGAAGTAAAACAAAATGCTTTCTGACATAATAAAAAGTAGACATTTACACTAATATAATTTTTATTTTTATCATCTGGTGATCATCAAAAATAAAATATTCCGCTTCAAATGCTCATTAGCCATCTTTGCCAAATAGCCAGCCTTTGCCAGCTATAACCAAATTAAAAACAATTTTTTGTTTGCCTTGCTAGTAATCCCACGATGAGAGATTTTTTATTACGTTTCTTTTAACCTAAAATATTCCTTTAGCTGACCTTCGAACTTACTGGTATGGTTATATCCGTCGTTTTTTTAGGGAAGTTGTAAATAATATATTTCTGTTTCGCCTTTTTCCGTGTGAAAGATTTTTATGATATATGGATAAGCATATTGAGCACTTAGAAGAATTATTTGCCAAGATTTATTTTTATGAGTATTTTGAAACATATAATGCACAATGAAAAATGCTTTACACAATTATTGTTTAGAACATGCTACACTTTCCCCATGAACAATGTTGTGGTTTTGATTGCTGTGTTGTACGACTTATTATGGTTTATAAATGTAAATGAGCAGAATATTAAAAAAAAATGGGGATCTGTGATTCCTATTGAAAGAAGTTGAAACTGAACAAGCAATTGAAGAATCTACTGAAATAATGCATATTAATCAAGATAGCGAAAGTAAATATAAGAAAAGCGTTACACATGAAACGTTTGAGTTGATTTGAAATTTTCAAATGCTGCCTAAAGATCTCTATGAAGAAAATTATGAAGCCATAATGTAGCATTTCGCCTTGTCAAAAAGACACAAGGAAGAAAAAGTTCAAAATGCTATTTGTAGATTATCAAACGACAGCAAAACTACAAAAATATGAACAAAATATGACAGTTTTGCTGGAAAATATCGTCCATGTGTTGTTAGCAAAAAGTGTCTGTGATTTATGTTCTTTATTAAAGACACGCAAATTTGGAACATTTTCTTTAGCTTTATTGGATTTTTTCTCAAATTTTCAAAGAAAATTTGAAAAGTCCTTGACAGTAGGGGTAAGTATATTTTCTCTTAATTAAATTATTCACTGGAATTGTGATTTTTATAGTGTATAGTAAACATAATTATAAAATAAATTATTGTTTTAAAACAAACTATAGTGACAAACTTTTATAGTGAATTAAACTACAAAGTAAAAAAAATAAATAAATAAGAATATATATTACTTAAAAGTATAACATATGCAAAATTCAATACTTATCTTGTTAATTTGTACGGTTTATAATTATGATCGTATTGTAGCTTTAGCGCCAAAGTGTATTATTAATGCATTCAATACATTATTATTTTTAGGGAGGGCGCGATAAGAATTATGATTGAAAATTGAGAACCACTGATTTAATAAGTTACAATTGAAACAACTTTTAAACTGGCACTTTCCCCCGCTAGAAACCAGACAAGCAAAAAAGCATTCGTAATATTCTTTAAAAAGGAATTAGACTTAAAGACAAAAATATAGTAAGTGTCAAGGTGTCATTTTAAAATTTATTTTGCTTCGTAGAAAACGACATAAGACGTTAATTCAAAATAAAACTATCCTTTTATTTAAGGTAAGAAGAAACGAAATATTTATCTAAAGATTATGTGATTTTATATGGTCAATAGCAGTTATTAAAAATATTTTAGCATTTCATTTAACAGAGAATAAAAAAGAAAGAAAAGAAATGATTGTAAGAGAATGTAAACATTTTAAGGCAATTTTTCTTAAACATTCAAAAAAAGAAATTTATCTGAATTTTTTTATGCTAAAATGGAATACAAGAGAATATATTTTTTTTAGAAAAAAAAAAAACCTCAGCAAAAATTCTTCATATATTTTTTATTTGGTTGTAGATTTAAAATGTATATCAATTCTCTCAACCAAAAAGGGAAACTTTATAATTTTAAATAATTATTTGTTTACTTTTTAATAGTAAAAGTATGTTATTGCCCAATCGTTTTGAGGTTAATGCTCGTTTGAAAATATAATCTTCAATTTCACTTATGAAGAATAAAAGAAAATAAAAAACCGAATACCAAAACAAAAGATAAACTGATATCTCTATATTAAATTTTACTATCGATTTAGTAATTCACATTCTAGAAGAATCGTGATCAAATCACTGTTATCTTTCTGTTCATGATATAAACTGAGATTTCTGATTAAAAAAATCCTTCTCTCAAAAATCGATATTTCGCCCATTAATAGAAGTCAACGATCGCATTAAAAATTATGCCAAAGGTTTTCCTCCTTTCAATAGTTTCGACATTTTCAATTTGTTCGTATTTTTGACAAGAACATTTGAAAGGAAATACCTTATGGCCCATTGTACAGGTTTTAAAGTTGAAACTGCTTATATCAATGCATGCGTAATACTTGTTTATGGAATGGTGTTACATATGGCAAAGAAGTTGGTTTAGATCATAGACAATTTTTAAAAAAGTGAAAAGTTTTTAGTACTCAATGATCAAGACTTGGCGTATTACTTAGTTTAATTTAATTTATCACTAATAGACAAAGATACCTAAAACCGCAAATGTTTTTGAAAAGTTTAAACTCCATTGTCGTGGTCCATTAAAATCACTTTAGTCAGAATACACTCTGAGAGTTGTCTGTCTTTTATTTTATTCCTCAGAAATAGTCATGTACTTTTAACATTTAAACCAGCTATCAATTCAAATGATTTTTGGTTTAATTGCCATTTGCTTGAAAAATTTACTTAAAGTCAATTTTGATGACAAATTTGCTTTTGTGTAATCGAATAACTTTCTTTTCGAGGGAATTTCACCATAAATTCTTTATTGACTTGCACTCGTAACTATGCTCTATTTGTAAAAACTTTCAATGATATAAGAAAGTGAATTAGTAATAAACAATATATTTGGAACAGTTGCAAAAAATATCTAAAAATAATTCCCTTTCTATACATAAAATGCTATAGATAAATATTTAGACTTATAGTGTATGACTTTATAGTGTATCATAATCCTAGTCATATATTAGAGAGCAACTAAAATTGCACATATTTTACATTATATAGAAGCATGTCTCCGTAAAAGATTTTTAAAATTCCGTTTCATAGTTTTTGATAAAATTCTTTAAATCAGTTAGTTTTGTAATTTTTTATATATAAATCGTCTGGTAGTTATAATTATATAATCAGAATTTCATATTTATTTTGAATAAATAAATCGTTTGCTATAATGTTTAATTCATAACTGTTTCCGCAACTGAAAAATATAGAATTTGTGAACAAAGAATAATTCTACAGCATGATATATGTCTTGGAGTTTTTGTAGTACGATAATGTAAGATTTGTGTCGTTGTACTGTAAAATAAATGTTAATATAATATTGATATTGGGATTTCATTTTTAAATAAGTTCAGGAAGTACTGAGAATACGGTTTCTAATTACATTTCATTAGAAATATCAGAAACAAAGCATTATGTGTGTTTTGGATTTTTTTATTTGCAATTAAAAAAATAGTACTATTTTTTTCATAAATATAACTAAAGTGTGTGCCGAAGGTTTTACTTCTTATAAATTTTTAAGATAAATGAAACATATGTCACTTTTTTGGAAAAAAATCAATAACTAAATTAAAAATGAAATATTCTAAGAGTACTTCAATTATTAACATATAAATGACGCACAGAGAAGACAGCATTCTTGGTAACACATTTATTTTATTAAACTAGTAGATCAATGAATAACTATTACATGCATTTGCTTTAGAAGTATTCATTGCATACAGATAGTCATCTAAAACGGTTAAAAACAAACAAACTAGAAGTAATCATTACATTTGGTCATCAAGAATGCGATACTTATGAAAAAAATGTTCGGAATTTTTTAATGCTTCAATTATATTTTCTTATAGATCATTCTCAGCTTGTCCTTTTATCTGGAGTGCTTCAAAAATTAAAGAAAAGAATTGAATGCTTATATAAACTTTTCAAATAATTGTAGTTGAAGGAGCTATATAGAATCATCTATCCACCATAACATTCTCCATACCTTAATCTAAGATAATTTAAAAATAATTATTTTTCAATCTCCAGTTTTTTTTTTTTTTTGCTTCTTTTTCTTCTGTCAATGAATAAATGAATTGGGAAGCTATAACAGATGGAAAAAAGTGTGTAATTTAACTAAAAAAAGAACAAAGGAAAAATTATTAAATAATTACTGTCAATGTAGTAAACTACTGTGTGCAATGTGTATTTAGGTCTAATTTAAGGTGAATTAATTTATGTACACATGAAACAAGCGCATCAAACTCTCTGGTCGCAAACTACTTGACTACCATACTAGAACAGCATTATATAATAAATGTTTCAATAATACGTTCTTGTTTAATTTTTAATGATTGTTTAAAAATTTTCTATTATAAATAAGTACTATATATAATAAGTAATGTCAAGATCCGCGTTAGTTACCGATTAAAATTTAAATGAAAAAAAACTGATTGAAGTTGACATGCCAAAGTTTTGTACAGGTTTGTCGATTAGGCTTGAAGATACTTGAATATTTCGTGAAACATATTATTTCCATTTCATTAGGCATTAAGTTATATTTTCTCAATTTGAGTTTGAAGTATTTAGTCTTGAACAGAAATTCCCAAACCTTTTTGCCTCATACACCCCTTGGACCCTCAATTTTACTGACGTAGATCCCTTTCAGGTCATCATAGACCCCTGGGGTCGATATAGACCACTTTGGGAATCATTGATCTAGAAGAAATTTTTACATATATCTTTTTCTTGAAGCTTTTTAGTCAATAAAGTAATAAGAAAAGTCATCCAAAGTAACACACAAACACGACTTTTTCATTTAAGTTCTTTAATATTTACTTGCATTCATTTCTTATGTACATAATATTCTGGAAACTAAATATATTTACTTATTGACTAGCGTAATGCTTGATTTTCAAAGTAATGCATATTATTTTAAGTAAAGGCTTCCTACCTTTAAGTAATTACACGCGCACAAAAGCGCTTAAAAGTCTTCGCTAATGATGGTATGGTATGAGTAAATAAAAAACAAGAATAATTATAAGAAGAAAGTAATACCAACACTAAAAAAAGAATATAGCAACAGAAGGAAAATTACTAAGTAATTCTGAGCGTAGCTTAACAGAAGTTCAATGATTAACGTGTTAGCGGTTAGAAATTATACATTCAAATAATTGTATTAGCTCTAAGAACTCATTAATTATCTAGGCAAAATAAAAATCAGTTTGGAAGTCAAAGATTTATGATACTATCATCATTAACATTTAAGCAATTACGTTAATGTACTCAAACTTGATAACCTAAAAAATAAGAAAAATATTTGCATTATCAAAAATGTTTGTTTTATAGATTTCCAATACTAATGTGAAGTCCATGGAATAAGGGAAGAACAACGAATTAAACTTATACTTTGACTATTCTAAAAAGAATTTTATTGTTCTTGCACTGTTGATAAATATTTTACCTCCCCTCCCTTATTCTCTCTTTTTATATAGGTATATTACTAATTATCCATACACCAAATTGCCTATATTTGCTCATATAACTGAGCTGAAAGGAAGAGAGCATAATTAAAAATTAGTTAATATTATAAACATAATACTAAATGATTAAAAATTAACCACAAGATAGTTTCCAATAAAAACTATTGATCTATATATCACAGCTGGAGAGGTTAAAATCTAATACAGTGGGTGATCGATTAACGAACAGATCGGTTAACGAACACTTTCAAGAAATATTTTTATGTTCGGGTAATGAAAACTTTCAAGAAAGATTTTTTTGTGTTTGGACAACGAACACATATTCGAAGGTGATCAGGATACACCCCTGAAATTATGGATGAAATTTTGACAACTGATAGAGGTCTGGAATTGGAGGTGAATGAGGATGACACAGAAGAGCTCATAATGGGACATGAAGATGAACTGACGACAGAAGAACTCCAAGAAATTTTGAATGAAGAACACCAAGAAACACAGCGAAATGTGTCTCCTTTTGAACAAGATGAAGACGAAAGAGGACCAATGCTGACATCTGCCATTAAAGATCTTTTGAAAAAGTGGGCGGATGCCAGAGCAATGGTCTTAGAATGGCACCCAAACCAAGCTGATGTCAGTAGGGTTGGGGATCTATACAACGACAATGCTATTAATTACTTCCGGAAAATCCTGAGAAAGAGAGAAAAGCAATCGACATTGGACATGTTCTTCAACGCCCCATAAGCAAAAAATGAAAAGGACTGATTAATATGCAAGACTATATGTATGTATTATTTTTTAAAAAACTTACTAAGAAATTATACATTTTTTAAAATTTAATTTTTAGGATCTCCAGAACGAATTAATCGATTTCACATAGAAGTCTATGGTGAATCGATGATCGGTTAACGAACAATTTGGATAGCGAACATAGTCTTGGAATGGATTATGTTCGTTAACCGATCACCCACTGCACCTTATGTACTCGAATCTAAGTCACACCATTTTCCTAGTGTTTTTTGATGCTGAAAATCGGGTGCGCGATGACTTATCCCATTCCGCAGTTTATCTCCAGTATTCAGTCAATCCCAAACATCGTTGTCTGCTAATATTTAGAATTTTTTTTATATACGCTTTCTTTTAATCACCTGAACATCAAAGATATCGGCAATAACATTAAGATGAGGTGACTCATCGTACTATGGTGGTTTCATACTAAGACGCAAATACGAAAAGGGAAGCTATTTTGTACGTAGAAAGAAATGGAAACAGAGTAGAGCCCCATTGAAAATTCTACACGGATGAAAGAAATATGCGTCGATGGCGTAAATAAAATGATGTAATATGTGCTTGTAAATCTTCAACAGTCTTTAATAATTTTTTAAACTTTTTTCTACAACACATTCTTTTTAAAGAATGTTGCTTAGCAAATGCATTGGATGGCACGGAAGACGACACGGTGTGGGAAAATGGCAACGCCGGCACCAATTTCGGAGTCAGCTGTGATAATGGGAGAGACGAATCATTTTCGAAACATGATACTGGCGGTTAGAGTTATAGGTTCATGTATGTATTTGAAATTTTTTAATATACTGATCAAATAAATTATCAACTTCTTATTAGTTATTAAAATTTTTTAGAATTTCGTATCAAATATCGATGAAACTTTTACGCAATTTTTAATATTTTCTCAAGAATGAATAGATCATTAGGGGTGTTTCTTAGAATCGATGACAACAATTTTCAGAATAACAATTTGAGAATTCGGGTTAAAATTGATGGCGGCTTAGATCCGAGTAAATACGGTGTATAGTACATTACTTAAGAATACCTCTTTTTCACATCAACATGTAAGTAAGCAAATTCAATAAATCTAAATGAACAAATAAATTATTTCCAATTATCTAATGATATTGCTATTGGCTTTTTGATAAATAAAATATAAGCGATAAAGACCTTATTTCCCCACTTGCTCTTATTTAATATAAAAATTGGCTCTAACATGCTCTCCTCGAATATTTGAAAGCTAAAAAAACTTCAAAAATACCCTTTTATATTGAAAATTTAAGAAACTAAATAGATTAGTAGTCTTCAAAAGCTTTCGAAAACTCTGTATATTTTTTTAACTCCCTCTTCAAAGATTTATTTTTATAGCTAAAAAGCCATAATTAAAGGCTTATAAGTATAAAAATTTCATTTTTTAAATATTTTATAAACTAATTCGGCATCTCTTTAATTTTCCTGCAAAAGTTTAAATTATTTTAAAAGTAGGCAGAAAAATTAAGCAAAATTATATTGAAGTACTTAAAATGATTGTGCCTCGTGTTCCTGATGAAATAGTGTTGTTGTGACTCATGCCACCTGCCTGACGTAGTCAGATCGAGGGCTGTGAAATTCATCGCGGCTAAGGGATAGAATTTTTACGCTAGTCGTTAGCCTTAGCTTTGAGCACCATGCAGGTGACAGTACGATTTGGCTCGGTTCCACTCCAATTTAGAGGGAGAAAAACCTGGAGGTGGCCAGGGGGCCTCCCCACCTCTCTTCCCCTTCCACCAATCACACGAGAGGACTTGCGGCTCGACGGCTATTTTGAGTACCCCCATGCCGCAAAGGCACTATACATTTACAAGCATCCATGTCTTCTCCGGGATTCGAACCCAGTCCCTACGGCACCGTAGTCAGCGTCGCTAACCACTATACCGGTTGGGCGACTGATGAAGTAGTAAGTTATATATACATATTGTTCGTCTATTTCTATTTTAGTTATAAAATAAACATGAAACTAAAGATCAAATACTTTTGTATAATTTTTTTAATACAATTCATTATTCTGAAAAAGCAAGGGAATAATAGTACCTGTATAGTTCCCTGTTCTTAATACAGTAGGTGGATTTGAAAAATCCATGTAGGTATCTATCCTTTTCTTATGTATTTTTAAATATTTCAACTTCCAGCACTTTGATAAAAAAGCTTATGTTGAAGCCTTTTAGATTAAAATTTTTAAGAAATGTTTCATTATAGTTTTTGAATAAAATTCCTGAATAATCTTTGATCATTCTTCTAAGTTTTGATATACAAAGAAAATTTGGTAATAATATATAAATAAAACTTGTTAAAATACTTTCTGAACTTATTAATAACTTATCAATACACTACCTTAGCTACCAATAAATTTCTCAGCTAATTTTTTTTTTTTTTTTGCTTATCCTAAAATTCCCACCTTCTTTTTCACTAATAAGGGACTTAAATTTGATCGAAGAGATAAAAAAAAAAAAAAAAAACGTAGTCCCTTGGTAAAATAGTTGTTTGAAAAACTGTGCATATGGCTCCATGTTTTTGGTTCTTTCTGTTTGTTCTTAAGATGTTTTTAGGATTTATTAGTCTTCTTTTTAATTTATTTACTGCTATATATATATATATATATATATATATATATATATATAGAATAATTAAAAACGTTTATTTTTCCTTAATATTATAACTGTTAACTATCACTATTTAGTCCTATTAAGAATATCAGAAAAATGATGATCATTTCTTACAGCTATAATATAGTTTCTAATTGCGTTTTTTTCTTAAAATTATTTGTAGTTCGACCTGTAGCAATAAGTTTTATAACCATAATGGCTGCCAGATAACTGCCAATCCAGCAAAGACTAATCAGAGAAAAATTAAGAAATTTATATAATTATATATATATTATTCAAAAAGATAAGTAACTTCATATATATATAAACATGAAAATAAAATTTTGAAACATATCTAAACAGTCATATGACTGAGATTGAAAATTACGAAGATATACTTAATCGTCCGATGAGTTCTGATACAAAAACTTGAGATCATTTGCCAAATTTTCTGAAAAATTGTACTAACGCTTGTTGTTTAAAATCAGTAACTGCTTCAACACATCATAATGATTGTCGAAAGAAGCGCGTAGTATTTAATTCTCTGCAATCAATAAAAGATGAGACCCTAAGAGATTTATAAAACTCTCAAACTTTTAGACAAAAATAGGCAAGCCATTTATTGAGCAATTAAGAGATATTATGAGATCAACAGCATTGCAGCCCTACTATAGGGTGTTTTTTAGAGGTATAGAACTTTAAATTGCAATAAAACAACGATGTATTATTCGATTGACATGAATTTTTTTTATTCGAAAGATAATTTTGTGGCATTACATTTTTAATATGATTTCTGGCATAGGACTGCCACGGCTGGCTCGGATGTAGTCCAATCTGGACGTCCAATTTTCGATGACCTTTTCCAACATTTGTGGCCGTATATCGGCAATAACACGGCGAATGTTGTCTTCCAAATAGTCAAGCGTTTGTGGCTTATCCGCATAGACCAATGACTTTACATAGCCCCGCAGAAAATAGTTTAGCGGTGTTAAATCACAAGATCTTGGAGGCCAATTCACAGGTCCAAAATGTGAAATTAGGCGGTCACCAAATGTGTCTTTCAACAAATCGATTGTGGCACGAGCTGTGGGACATGTTGCGCCGTCTTGTTGGAACCACAGCTCCTGGACATCATGATTGTTCAATTCAGGAATGAAAAAGTTAGTAATCATGGCTCTATACCGATCACCATGGACTGTAACGTTGTGACCTTCATTGTTTTTGAAGAAGTACGGACCAATGATTCCACCAGCCCATAAAGCGCACCAAACAGTCAGTTTTTCTGGATGTAACGGTGTTTCGACATACACTTGTGGATTAGCTTCACTCCAAATGCGGCAGTTTTGTTTGTTGACGTAGCCATTCAACCAGAAGTGCGCTTCACCGCTAAACAAAATTCTCTTATGAAAATTGGGAACAATGGCAATCTCGTTTTGGGCCCATTCGACGAATCTACGCCTTGCTTGATCATATTTAAAATGTAATGCCACAAGATTATCTTTCGAATAAAAAAAATTCATGTCAATCGAATAATACATCGTTGTTTTATTGCAATTTAAAGTTCTATACCTCTAAAAAAAACACCCTACTACAAGCAATCGTCCGTGCTTTCTGAGAGCACCAGCTATATCATTAAAACAGTCAGTGAGAAAAACTCGCCAAAAAGTCTCTTAACAGATGAACGTGTCAAAAAGAATAATGTGTCTCATAGTAGTCGAAGCTCTTTGGGTAAGCGGATAGTGAAGAATAAACAATTATTTTTTTATAAATGAATTAAGACTTCAGAGACACTTTAAAGCAAAAAGCATTGTTGTGGCAGCAGGCTCATAACGGCCAGAGATGACTAATAGATGACGGTATCAAAAAGAATTATGTGTCTTATAGTAGTCAAAGCTCTCTGGGCAAGAGGTTAGCAAAGAATAATCTACCATTTTCTTATAAGGGAATTAAGACTTCTGAGATATCATAAAGCAAAAACATTGTTGTGGCGATGTACTCATCTCTACCACAGACGAATATTGTTGAACCGACGAGAAAGTTTCCGATTTTGAAGAACCTTTCTGCCAGAATGAGCTAAGGAAACTCTTGAAGGAGTGCCCAAGATGTTAAAAGATAAGAAAAATTCGTGCAAAGAGTTCTTTGTCTGGTTTCCGAAATGGTTTGGTAGGGTGTCAGGTATGAAGGTGTGACATAAATTTGTTTTTGTGAGATAGGAGTGAAAAAAACATAGGTAAAGTTTATCAAGAAACTATCTTAGAACCAATAGTGAATCCTTTAAATGCAAACATGATCAATGGAAACGATTGAGCTTTTCAATAGGAGTCTGCATTTGCACATATGGCGATAACGAGCCAGTGTTTGTTGAAAATGAATCCGGATTTCACAGAGCACAAAGTTTGATCTACTAGCCTTCGATATTTAAAACCACTTGACTATAAATTGTTGTTAGTATTGAAGGGGAAGGAGTACCAAAAGGGCATCTAAATTAGAAAAGTCATAAGCATTTTTGAGGGAAAGCAGTGATATATACAAATTCCCACATGTGTAGTGCGTCCCTCAATATACGAGTGGTTGAAGAGACTTAAGAGCCCATGTGAAGTCGAAAGGGCATCATCTTGAATATATAAAAGATTTATTATAATGTAAACGAAAACTTTAAAAATTTAGTTTTTAATTCTATTACGAAGTTTTTTATTTTAACTCCTTTGTAATAGTAGCAGAATTAATTCATGGCACAGCTAGGTTAGAATACAGAATGAAATTTTATATAGGGTAGAAAAATCTAACCCAAAGCATTATTAAGAAAACTCTTCTCTGATATATCTCACTTAAAAACAATATCACAGTGAAAATGTGTGATGTTCTAAAAAAAATTTTAAAAATATTTTTTGAACATGCTCAGATACGAAATCAAACATTTTCGATTCATCACAGCATGACTTGGAATACACATTTTACAATTAGTTCTAAGAAAATAAATTAAATAAACTAAGCATATAGACACAGCTAAGAACTATATTTATAAAAATATAAATGTATAATTAATAAAACACATAATACTCTCTTAACTAAACAATACATATTTCAAACCATGGCGAAAGCTACATTTTAAAAACTATTATCACTTTATAAAGCTAAAGTAGCTCAGTAAATTTACCATCCTTTTTATAAATGGATTGCAATGACTTTTGATTCTAATGGCTTACAATTCTATAAAAAGCAATAATGAAATTCAAAAAATACCTACGAGCACCCAAAACTACCTTTCATACCATACTTACTTATGGAAATACAATATAAAAGTATTGTAGCGATACTCGCTACGAGATTCATTATGAAGGTGTAAACGTATACCACCTAACGAATGCAGAATTGAAGCCTCAGTACTGTCTTTCAGATGAAAAATATGTGAACTGTAGTAGGCTATACGTGTAGTTGGCTTTTATACATTTCGAGGGACATTATTTTGAAAATTTATGAGGCTCATTTCTGAGAATTCCTAAATTATTCTGAATGAATGCAGTGCTTGGTTTTACAGACAGTAATTCTTTTTTTTATTCTAAGTTCGTGTATTTTGTATGATAGAACAGCCATTAAAATTTCTTTGACCACAATTCATCAATATTTTTAGTGCTTTTTGTATTCCACATTTTGTTGAAATAGAATGTTGGAGCAGCTCGTTTAAAAGCCAACCGTTCGTGGAATTCTTTTACGAATTAAAATTGATTTTAGATTCAAGCTAACATTTCTAATGAAAGGTTGTTTAGAAGAACGGGAATATTAATATTTTTTGTTAGATTCTAAAAGTGTAGTAAAATTCAAGTTTCATTGAAAATAATTTCACAAATTTTATTTTATTTTCTTAACATTTTTCTTTTATACTTAAGTTGCTTTCAACTTCAACTTTCTCTAGGGAACTCGAATTTCAATTAAATATTATATTTTAATTTTCGGAAAGTATTATTTTTTAGCTCGTTATAAAGGAAATAACCTTGAATTGCGAGTGATGAATGAAGATCAATTTTTAATTCTTATTCATATATCCTTAACAGAATTCAATAAACATTTTAAAATAAAATAAATTCTTCATAACACTGAATTATTAAGAAAATGATTCATTCATGAAAGTATTTTTGGCACTAAAAAGCTAATGCATGTAAATGTCTGTTCAGTTTGTAAATTATACCAATGGGCAGCCCCATTAGAAAAAAAGGTTTGTAAATTAAAATTTACTTGATTAAAAATAAAGTACTAAAGTTAAAAAACAGTTTTAACAAAAAACACTCAGAATCGATTGGATGTTAATAGAATTCTAACTGCTAAAAATGTTCAATTTATTACTCAAAGATTAAGGGAAAAAAACTATAATATTTGTTGAAAACAGTTACAGAAGTCTTTAGACAGGGGGAAATTTATTTCAAGAAAGTACTCTAACATGAGAAATAATTCATAACAAAAATTTTTGTGCCATTAAAAATTTATTCAAAATTTAGAAGTCAAAACTATAAAAAAAAACTTCAAGCCTCAATTACAACGTCTTTATTCTATACACCATTCGTATTAAGGTATCCGACTACGTTCGGAACCGTGATTTTGCAAAAGTGTGCAAAAGAATATTTTGTAATATTAAGTCTCATTTAGATCAGGGGTGTCCAACCCAAATGACCTTGCGGGCCACTTCGGAAAAACATTATAATCTCGCGGGTCGCACATAAAAATATGTACCTTTATATCAGATTTGGAACCAAAAAGAAAAGCATTTATTGGAGTGAACATTTAAAACAGAATGAATTATTATTATTATTATTATCATTTTTCATGTATACAGACATAGATAAAATAATAATGTTTTATATAATATAATAATGCAATGATCAAATAATGTTTAAAATATTACAGTTGCCATTTTCTTAAAAATTACGGTGTTCCTTTTGAATTGATCTTTCGTTACTCATTGGTGAAATTTGATAGTACTGTCATTCAAGTATACATTGTTCTTTATCTTAACCGTCCTGAATATTTTTTTTAAAATTTTAAAAACATTTCTGGCTACCTCTTGCTTTTTGGGCTCTCCAAACAGAAAAGGAGGAGGATAAACGAAAGTCGCACACACAGAGAATCATGTACCATCCATAGTAAAGGATATGCATAGTGCAATTCAAAATTTATCTAAAAAGTAATTTACTATAGTAAAATCAAATGCAACTGTTTGATAAAATATAAATCTATTTTAATTTAAAGGACATTTCTATTATTAAAAAGGATTTATTTTCAAACAAGAACATGTAACAGGCAAATACATTGTACATATATACATGTGTATAAATTTCCCCTCAAATAAATTTCAAAATGAAAAACTTTAAAAATCAGACATTTAAATTTTTTTAAAAAAAGAGTTGGCGGGCCTCAATTTACGTACTGGCGGACCGCGTGTTGGACACCCCTGTTTTAGAATATAATACATGTATAAAATTGTGTGTGTGTTTAAAGAACATCATTACAGTAAAAGACTATTTAAATGCAATATTTTGGCAAAAAAGGAACACAGAATTCCCTATTTTTAAAACATTCTCCTTTTATGAAAAATGCTTCTATAATAATAATAATATTTCGCCTATACATATAGCTGAGAATTCTGTACAGAGTCTAATTAGGAGTTTTGATAATATATAACTTAGAAGTGGATTTATATATATTTTATTACATCAGTGTGGAGTGTTTTAACAAAAAAACATCGATAATTATTTCAATTGGTAGTTATTCTGAAAATAATATGAATTTTTCAAAAACCTTAGTTCAGGCTCTCTGAAGAAGTTTTAACTATATATAAACAAAATGTTATTATTAAACAAGCCTTTCTTATAAAAGGAGAACGTTTTGAAAATAGGGAATTTTATGTTTATTTTTTGCCAAAATATCGCATTTAAATAATTCTTTATTGTAAAAATTTTCTTAAAACAATTTTATACGTACATTATAATCAAAGTGTCACTAAATATTAAAAAAAAACTATTCGTTTGCACGCTTTTGTAAAATCACGATTTCGAACGTAGTCGGATACCTTGAAGGTTTAAAATCATTAACACTTGGATTAATTTGTAAATAATTTTTATTCTTAAATATTTAGCAAAAATTGACAGTTATATATTTAAAAAATATATTTGAACACATCAAATATTTCATTCCATAGCCTTTTAGGAAATGAACAGATGCAAAATGTATTACTTTATTTGATTTCTTAGTAATGAAATAACAGTCACTCTTCATAGCGTCACCAATCCCTTACTTTAATTTCTGTCCTCTTGGATCAATCCAATCGAAACTACTTCAAGTCAAAGGAAATCATCGATATTTTAGTTTGATTTTAATCTTTGAGGAAAATCATTGTATTATAATGCTGATGATATATCTCTTGGCAACATTTAGACTGTCAGTTTTATTGCTATTATTATTATTTTATCACTGAACCAACGTAAACTGAATTTTATGAGAAGCATTTAAAAGTATATCTTAAAATATTAAAATGCTTTTACAATGTCTTCAAAAATAACTGCTATTTATAGATATCAGTAAAAATATTCATATTAATAGTAAAGTTTCTTATAATGCCTTGTGAATCCAATTTCTCAAATGACTTTCCAAAGTATCATTCAATGAGAGAGTTATATTAACGTCGCACTATACGAGTAAAGCAACACAAGGATTATGGGCAATGGACCTCGCAAGTTTGAATCTCGGTCCAGTGGCGAGAACGACACATGAGATGGCACCTCCCACTCCTAACTACCCCCCCCAACAGAAGAACTGAGAGCTTCGACAAATTTAATTTTGGCATTGGCCCCCTCTATACGTTGGGACTCATCTAGGGTAGGTGGTCGGGTCGAACTCATGACACACCATCCGCGAGTTACCAACTAGGCTACCACAGCAACATATCATTCTACAATAAGGTTGATGAACCTTGCCAAAATGAATTTTGAAGGCGCGTGACTTTAAACATTATAAAAAAAAACATCAAAAATATAATTTAGTGAAATTTCAAAAAAAAAATTAGTATTTAAAGTTCAAAGAGTTTGATTAAATATATATAAGTTTAAATTAGGTAAGGATAAAAATAAAATCTAGTTACGACACGATAAGTAACTAACAAGCAGAGGGCACGACGAAGGAAATTCATGTTGGATCGAGACTTGGTGTATTAGTAGTACTTCTTTAGGATGTTCACCCCTCATTGTAATTCCGTCGAATGTCCAGTCAGTTTGGAGAAATTAGCCTTCAAAATTCATGCTTAGCTTTTATACAATCAAATTTTAATTTTCCGCAACGAGTTCGAGCTCGATTGGTAAATCGTCTGCTTACTATGCGTGAGGTCAGGGTTCGATTCCGCTCGGTCAATTTTTTTTCTTCAATTCATTTAATTATTTTTTAATTCTTTCTTCCCTTTTTTATTTTTAAAAATTATTACTGCTTCAGCTGTCATAGTTTCCTTCGTATTAATTTGAATTGCTGCAATGCATGCCTGCATGTACCAGAAAGAAATTTTTTGAAGTTAATTTCTTTTGGTATGGTAGGGAAAAATTTTCGTTACGCGATGAACGCAAGGTAGGGATGTATTTGTGTACGCGTAAGTGTTTGCCTGTGTCTAGTAGTATTCCAAAATGAGTAAATGTATAATTAAGCATTTATATCAGTGAATGAGTGAGTGAGTGATGACAATTTAAGTAGTTTGCATTAAAGTGTAGGATTGCCTTGTCAAGATATCAACGCGACACGTAGAAAGCTGAACGTATGCGAGAGTACAGATGCCGTAGAAGAAATGTCTTTGAGTCCAAACTAGTTCAGGAACCACACCATGAAGTACCATATGTTGAAGGAAGTGAAGATACTACTCTGTCAAATTACAGTGATTTTAATCGTCATCGACTTGCTCATGAAGGATTCAAAATTAACCACAAGCCTTTGATAATTTAATTATACAATTCAATACATATAATACAAAGAAATGAACTTCTAGCGTGTGTTCATACTGATACACGCAGACATTTTTTATTAAAAAAAAGGAAAATAAAGAAGTGTGTGCGTGGAGAAAATGATTATAGTAAAACTCCATCATATATATAAGAAAAAATTAATTAATTTTTTTACCTATTGATTAATTTAGTACAATTGTTTACATGGAATCGGGATCTAAAAATTAATAAAAATAAGAAATCAAATTATCATAAGTGATAAGATAAATGTGAGTGGGTGATTTCGGAATTAGTTTTATTCTTCGTATACATTTCAAGGCCAAACGATAGTTAGGTACAGGTATATTTCTTCCACCTTAATTATTTAATGTATTTCTCAATTCCTACTCTTAGTTCACATTCTCCCTATCTATATGTATAATATATAAATGTCTTATTCAAATTTTCAATCGTTCATAATATATATATATATATATATATATATATATATATATATATATATAATATATATATAATATATATATATATATATATATATATATATAATATATAATATATATATATAACATATATATATATAATATATATATATATATATATATATATATATATATATATATATATATATATATACTTTCTATTCATCCATTCAAGTTCAAATATATTTTTTTAAACTTGTAGTTCATAACACTTGTTGTTAATACAGTTTTTGCACAAGTATTAATTCCTTCATTAAATTAAAAATGAATAAATAGTAACAAACAAAAATTATAGTTCAACACCCTATATAAAAAGGAAAATCCCTTGTTGTGTCCCTGTCGCGCAATGGAAAGCGCGTTGGACTTCTACTCTATATGGTATGGGCTCAAATCCCTCCAGGATATTCTTATTTCTAAGAATGTGATTTCTTTTTTACTATACTATTTTACTAGAAAAATTAAATTTAATAAATTGATAAATAGTAACAAACACACACACACATACAAAATAGTCCATCACCCTATATAGAAAGGAAAATGGAAAATTGCAAAGATTATAGCTTTCTACACTCATGTCCATAAATTAAGGATAATGAAGTTCAGGCAAAGAAACAGACAAAAGCAAAACAAATTTGACTTATTTGTAAACTCTATTTATTAAACAAAAGGTAAAGAGCAAAATAGATGCTATATGATTGACATAATTAATAAAAATTGCGATTTTTAGTCCCTGGAGCAAATATCAAAAAAGAACCTATTCACAAAAAATAGTATAAAATGGTTAGTAAAATTATTAATACGGAGTATGTCTCCCGGACGATGCAATACAGACCTCACAACGCCTAGGCATGCTGAGTATCAAATTATTAATCTGATCTTGGGAAATATTACACCACTCATAAAGCAATGCCTTCCGAAGATCCGGTAGACAGGTGGGAGGGGGTTGACGGGCTGCAATTCGTCGGCCAAGCATATCCCACACATGATCTATTGGATTCAAGTCCGGTAAGTATGTTGGATAATCCATACGGGTGATATTCTCCGATTGAAGGCATTCGTCTACAATGTTTGCACGGTGAGGACGGGCGTTGTCATCCATAAACAGAAATTCAGCACCCATGGCGCCCGAATTAAAAGCACATGTTGTTCCAGAATGACATCCCGATAGATGTGGCCTGTCATCGTTACACTCTGAACATGCAGGTCAGTTCTGGAAAAAAGAATAATTCCTCCCCAAACGCGCGAGCCATCCTGCACCACCGTAACGGTGTCGTTCAATGGTGTTCTCTTGTTGGTAACGGGTACCTGGCGTTCTCCATATTAATGTCCAGCGAGAATCAGACTGCAAACAAATCCTAGACTTGTCGGAAAACATCACACAAGACCACTGTTCTGGTGTCCACAATGCATGCTCTCTACTCCAGGTTAATTGCAGGCGACAGTGAGTTGTAGTAAGTGGAACACATCTGACAGGCCTACGAGCATATAGACCAATGTGCCTTAAGCGTCTGTACCCGGTCTGCCTTGAAACTGTAGTACGGGTAGCTGAAGAGAGCTAACGAGACAGGTCTGATGTTGGGCTCCGACTGTTTCTTTTGGCAGTAACTGCCAAATATATATATATACCGATCTTCATTCGGCGTTGTAACTCGGGGGGAAACCTGTGCTGTAACATCTACTCACATTACCATAATCTTGGACTCGTTGCCAAAGCCTGGAGATGACACTCTGGATAATTTAAAGTTCTTCGGATACTTCCAGCTGGGTACGTCCACATTCCAGTCGTCCAATAATTCTACTACGTAAAAAATCATCCAAATGCTTCCTTTGTGCCATAACTATGCGGTTATTTCACTGAAGGCTTTTAAAGCGCTTGTAAACAATTTTACTTCTTTGCCACCATTCCGTATATACCCCTCTCTTACACTCTCGTCATTGTGACGTATTATCCGCACCATCTGGTGGTTTCCTGTAATTTGCATATTCTTCGTCAAGATGTGTGTGATAATTCTACAGTTGAAATTTTTTTTAGAGTTCAATTTTTGTGTGAGTCTGAATTATCCTTAATTTATGGACACGAGTGTATTTTGTCACTTAATAGTGTGATTCTGTAATATGTATATACATATTTACACTCATGTCCATAAATTAAGGATAATTCAGAATCACACAGAAATTGAACTCTAAAATAAAAATTTCACCTGTAGAATTATCACACACATCTTGAAGAAGAATATGCAAATTACAGGAAACCACCAGATGACGTGGATAGTACATCACAATGACGATAGTGTAAGAGAGGGGTACATAAGGAATGGTGGCAAAGAAGTAAAATTGTTCACAAGCGCTTTAAAAGCCTTTCAGTACAATAACCGCATAGTTATGGCACAAAGGAAGCATTTGGATGATTTTTTACGTGGTAGAATTATTGGACGACGAGGAACATGGAATCGCCCAGAGTGTAATCTCCAGGCTTTGGCAACGATTCCAACATGATGGTAATGTGAGTAGATGTTACAGCACAGGTCGCCCCCGACTTACAACGCCGAATGAGGGCCGGTATTTGGCAGTTACTGTGAAAAGAAACAGATGAAGCACAGCATCAGACCTGTCTCGTTAGCTGTCTTCAGCTACCAGTACGACAGTTTCAAGGCAGACCGTGTAGAGACGCTTAGGGCACATTGGTCTATATGCTCGTAGGCCTGTCAGATGTGTTCCACTTACCGCAACTCACTGTCACCTGCGATTAACCTGGAGTAAAAAGCATGCATTGTGGACATCACAACAGGGGTCTTGTGTGATGTTTTCCGACGAGTCCAGGTTTAGTTTGCAGTCTGATTCTCGCCGGACTTTAATATGGAGAGCGCCAGGTACCCGTTACCACCAAGAGAACACCATTGAACGACACCGTTACGGTGGGACAGAACAGCTCGTTTGGGGAGGAATTATTCTTGGTTCCAGAACTAACCTGAATCTTCAGAGTGTAACGATTACAGGCCACATCTATCGGGATGTCATTCTGGAACAACATGTACGTTTGTTTCGGGGCGCCATGGGTGCTGAATTTCTGTTTATGGATGACAACGCCCGTCCTCACCGTGCAAACATTGTAGACGAATGCCTTCAATCGGAGGATATCACCCGTATAAATTGGCCAGCATATTCATCGGACTTGAATCCAATAGAGCATGTGTGGGATATACTTGGCCGACGAATTGCAGCCCGTCAACCCCCTCCCACCTGTCTACCGGAACTTCGGAGGGCATTGCTTGATAAGTGGTGTAATATTCCCCAAGATCAGATTGATAATTTTATACTCAGTATGCCTAGGCGTTGTAATGTCTGTATTGGATCATCCGGGAGACATACTCCGTATTAACCATCATACTAACCATGTTATACTGTTTTTTGTAAATAGGTTCTTTTTTTGAAATTTGCTCCAGGGAGTAAAAATCGCAAATTTTATTAATTATGTCAAACATATAGAATCTTTTTTGCTTTTTACCGTTTGTTTAATAAATAGACATTACAAATAAGTCAAATTTGTTTTGCTTCTGACTCTTTCTTTGCCTGAACTTCATTATCCTTAATTTATGGACATTAGTGTATATTAACTGTCGCTATTTAATAAAAAGTAAATAAAAGAAAAATTTTCTCTGCTGACCTAAGTAGGAATTGACTTAAAATTTTTCTTTTTTATAATGCTTGTTCGTTTTCATTAAAAAAAAACATCAAAAAGTTTTTGACTTAGTTGCCAATAAATTGTCGTACCTTACAACTAATCAAATTAAGGTAATATAAATTATACATTATAATCATGAAAAATTTATTTTTGTGTTTTAGTCGCATCGTTCAATCAATCAGTCTGTAGATTTTTTTTACGAATTTTGTGTAAGGAAATTATAGTGAAAAATCATTTATATCCGGATGTATTATAAGCGTTTATAATAATGTATGGTATATTTATTTTATGTGTTAAAATTGTAATATTCCCAAGTAACACCGTCCGAATGGCGAAATCTTGGCGATAGGGTTAAGTTGGCATCATTTTTAGTGACCAATTTGGGGACTTGGTGTCCATTTTTGGAGAGTTTATGACCCTATGTATTCTTCTGGAAATGAGTGGACAAATTTACTAATATTACGATCTATGACTCAAGCGACAAACGCAATTTCGAGAAGACTGCTTGAGATCTATAAACAGGGAGATGCTTGCCGAAACTGAGTTAGTATTGTTTTGACTAGTGATTCGTAGTCTTGCTTTTATCGTTGAAGAGTCAACCAGTAATTAGTAGGACTTGTGAATAATTTAGCCTATTTGTATTTTAGGCATTGATAGTTGTGTCTGAGCGCTGTAGAAGGTGCGAAGACCTTCTGAGATTTATTCTGCAAATCTTGCTGCTGAATCCTGTATTTCAAGGATTGATTTTTGAGAAATTCTCATCGCTCTTAAAGAACTATCTCGTTATCTGCGACTGATTTGCATAAAATCATCGAAACCCGATCAACGTAACAATACATATTCCGCAACATAAACCTTTAATGACTAAAATTGTTCCATGAGAAATTTTGTATTTAGTACTTTTTATTTATTTTTTTCCCTTTAATTTTAGTGTAGCAGAAAATAAAATATGCAATTATAAGAAATGAATTGTATTTCGATTTTCAGATTTGCTGAATTTTATATATTTCTCTTACAACTTTTTAGTTGTTTTCGTTGCGTTTGAACGATTGAATCACCAATTTGTGGATTTATTTTTCAAAATTCTCACTTCGGAACTCATTTGTAGTTTTATTATGGTGAATAAATATCGCTTACAAAAACTGAATAAAAGTAATTAAATATGGTTTCCAAATAAGTAATAGAATAATAATTGTAGTATGGAAGTTCTGTTACATCTCTCTCTCTCTCTCTATTACACGCATTTGAAATTTCAAATAACAATTAGAGTAAGAGAAATTCAAAAAAGAAGACATTCATAAGTGTATTTGAGTTATATAATTCAGGAATATGATTACAATAAAAGAAATCTTAGCTAATAGTTTAATGTGTGCTTTAAAAAAAAGCGCAAATCAGTTATGCATTTTTATTTTGTTACATTCCATATACAAAATCTTTTCAGAAGATAAATTCTAAAAAAAGTTGAACATATCAGAAGTGGTTCGTTTACATCAAGTTCAAAAATAATTTTTATTGCATAATAAATTTGATATTAAATTTTAAAAATTAAAGGGAGAGAAAATGTAATATGCAAAACTTTGCAAAGAAAGTTTCACCCAAGAGGCTATTTTATTGTATATGGATAACATTGAATTGAATTAGATCGGAGATCGTTTTATTGTGATAGTCTGAAAATTGATCTTAACATGTTGGAATTAAACTTTGCAGGGACGTTAACATATGTTATACTACTTTAATCTAGAAAAATGCTCAAGTACGATAATTTTTTGATATCTAGAACAATAATATCTTAATGGCTAATTAAATATTTATTCAATGTTATATAAATGAATATACTTAAAAAAACAATATATATTTTTTAAAAATAATGAAAATTGTCTCTATTTATAAAAAATTAGAAACCTTCGAGAAATTGCTGCATTATTATTAGTTTGTAGAATCATCTTCTCTGGTTACTTAAATTTTAAAATTTGTTACGTTTGAATACATATAAATTTCGAAATGTTTGCATTAAGGAAGATTATAAAAATTTCCTTTCACTTTTGATTTTTTTTAATAAAAAGCTTTTATTTTAATTTTTTGACTTATTTTTCATGAATTTGCATTCTTATATAATATATGCCTCAAACAAAGAAAAAAAAAAGAAATGTAATATTTAATACATTTTTATACTTAAATATGTATATATATAAATACATACTTATGCATATAATATAAACGTATTATTATTTGTGAACATTTAAGCAAATATTATTATTTCCAAGATTTATAATTTTAAGAGCTTCATGGATTTATTTAATGCATATTTTTAAAGAAAATTTGGCTTTAGTATTAAATCGCTTAATTACTCATTCACACTCACATAGTAATAAAATATTTTTTAAAAATGGGAAATATGCTTTAAGATGGGGTCTTCAACCTTTAACACTTGAGGGCCATATCAATAAAAGCACAATGATCCGTGGGCCACACGATTGCCAAAAAAAACCAATGTTTTCAGGAAATTTAAATAAGAAAGGGAGTTTCTTTTTCCATTATTACTATTGATTCCGAGGGAAGAGATGATGTTACAGATTTATATATGTATATCGAAAGCGTCGAATTAAAATACTTTGGGTGTTAAAAATAAAGCTCTACCTTTTCTTATGAAAACTACTGAGATTTTAAACATAGTTGGATTTTTTATATTTTTAATTATTTAAAATACAATGAAATTTTTGAAAAAGTCTTCATTTTTAGAGAATTTTATCTCAATTGATATCAAGAATATCTATAAAATGCTTTAACTATCTAAAACAAGGTGCCGAACCGGCACGCGACACAATATTTTGTCATTCCGCCGTTTAAAATAACAAAATTCACTATGAAGTATTTCGAACAAACGCGAGTGATCGGTTGCGGGGTGGCGGAGATTTGATTCCAGACGCATTTAACTATTTGAAGAAGCTGACTTATGCCATTTTAACCACATTTTCATGCATCTAAGCTTGTGAGTCATTATTTTCTGAGATGAATAACATTAAAGACTTCCTTTGAAACTATTTGGCAGATGACTCCTATTCTGCATGCATTCTGCTAAAAGTAACATTTTACAGTTCTAATATAGGTTATTTGTCATCTATTCTCCAACAGCAGAAGTCACGCTAATATTACTTAAACATTTACTAATATACAGTACAAAATGTATTTTTTGGTAGTAAATAAAGAGTTTTAAGTTGTTTGTATTTATTTTTATTATTTTCCCAATAATCTCCAGTCAAAATTATTTGAAGACACGTACATAACTCATTAAACATTTATTTAGAAAAAATGGCACGTTGATCCTTAAAGGGGTTCACCACCCCTGATCTAGAACAACAGAAAAAATGGCGTTTTTTACCATAAAAAGCATACAAGGCAATTTTTCCTGAAGTTGCCTCAGATTCAAATGCAGGATCACTAAAATGCTTTCCGAGTGCCATTCGTGGACCATGGGTTGAAGAACCCTACTTTGAGATAATCCCATTCATAGATATTTTTTTTACTTTTATAAACAGCTATAAGACCAAGTGAATTGAAAATGCTGAGGTTGAATAAGGTTGAACGCTATCAAGAAATAATCCTTGATGGACGAAATCGCGTGCTAAAAGTTTTAATGTTGGAAATCACGAACATTTGCGTTTCCCATTCTTTGTCTTTTCTGATTTTTGTTTTTATCCAGAAACTTTTCCCATCTAATCCTTTTTCTTACGCATGCTAATGACTCAGAATTAATCACTTACACTGAATAAAATCTCAAGTGATCCCTTTTTTATTCAAATATTGCTCTGAATTTAAACAGGAAGAGATAAAAGTAATTTTAGCGTATAATATTGTGTTTAAAATAAAAAAGATAACTTTTGTGTATCATAAATATTTTTGTTCCACTAAAAATGATAAAAAAAGCATTGCTTTATAAAGGTTATAAAAAAGGAAAAATGCTAAATTGTTGTAAAAACAGGAGAATTACTCTACTGAATGCAGCCTACAAAATCTTTTCAACCGTTCTGTGTGAACTATCACTTGTCTACACCTCTAAAGTTATTGGGAGCTACCAGCGTTGTTTCGAGAAAGAAAAAACAACTATGGATCAAATACTCTCTATTCGACAAATTTCGGAAAGAACAAAGAAATTTAATTTTTCTACATATCAGTTGCTCATCGATTTTAAAGCTGTTCAAAACGGTATTGACAGAGAAAAATTACTAGCATCTGTGGCGTAATTTAACATATCAAAAAAGCTAATAAGTCTCATAAGTCATCTTAAAAATGTGACATGCAGAGTTAAGATTTTTTTTGTCGTATTTCTCAAAACCTTTGATACTGAATAGAACTGCAACAAGAAAATTCACTAACATGCCTCCTGTTTAATTTGGGGCTGGAAAAAGTTATAAGAGACCCTGAATTAAATACAAAAGGGTCTATTTTGCAATGAACCATTTAACTGCTGGCATTTGTTGATGATATAGATATCATTGGGCACACTTAACAGTCAGTTCCGAAGCTCTGTTTTCACAGCAGGGAAGGTGGACCTGACCATCCATAAGGATAAAACTAAATTTATAATCGTATCAATGAAATAAAATTGTGGATATGTCTCTCCCCCCAAAGATGAATAATTGTACTTTTGAGATTGTGAACCATCTTAAGTATCTAGAAACGATGATTTCCAGCAGCAATGCTATAAAAATTGGTATAATTAAATAATAGTTTAAAAAAACTAAAAAACACGCTTTTATATTGTGTGTGTGTGTGAATCGAACTAAAAAGTAAAAAATAATTCTTAATATAAAATAAAATGATTAACGAGAAATTAATGTCATTGTGGCAAAAGCGGGGGTGCTCGATATCAATTGTTATTATTTCTTACTAGTTTTATTCCAAAATGCACATTTAGCAAAAAAATGTAGTAAAAAGCACCTTACTCTTTTACCACAATAACATTCATTTTATCGTTAGTCATTTTATTTCTATATTAAGAATTATTTTTTACTTTTTAGTTTTATCAAAAAAAAATAACTATAAAAGCGTGTTTTTAAAATTTTAAAAAAAAATATCAGTTATTTACTTCCATTTTCAGAAAAACGAGGCAATTATTTATATTATCTCGTAAGAAATTGCTGACGTATCTTTCTTTTTTTCACATATAAAGAACACTTTTTTGTTCGTTGTACTTGTATTAACCATGAGCGTTTTCACCTTAAGGTTGTAACTTAATCTCTTTTTGTCGTCAAATCTGGAAATGGGGAAACCATTGATCCTGATCATGATAATGGAACAAAATTATTAAATTATTGTATTGTCATTGATCTTTGACAAAAGTGCCAAATTTCGAAATAATCTGACGTTTTAATGTATACGACTACGTTCGGAACCGTGATTTTAAAAAAGCGCATAAATGGATAATTTTCATGATATTTAGTGTCGCTTAGATTAGAATACATGCATAAAATTGTTTTAAGGACATTTTGACAAAACGAATTATTTAAATACAATATTTCGGCAAAAAATTAACTTAAAATAACCTTTCTTCAAAATGTTCTTCCTTTTGTGAAAAATGCTTCTATTATAATAATATTTTGCCTGTATAAAGTAAAGACTTCTTCATAGAGTCTGAACTAGGATTTTTGAAAAATTAACATTATTTTCAGTTACAACACATTTGGATAATTTGTGGTGCTTTTTTTCTTAAAATTTCTCCCCTCTGTCTCTGTTGTTTTAGTAAAATATGGATCAATCCACTTCTAAGTTGTATATTTCAAAAATTCTAGTTCAGCTTCTGTACAGAGGTTTGGGCTATATACAGGCAAAATATTATTATAATAGAACCATTTTTCATAAATGGAGAATGTTTTGAAAAATGGTCATCCTATGTTCATTTTTTGTCAAAATATTGTACTTAAATATTTTTTTAATTTAATAATATTCTTAAAACAATTTTATATACATTTTCTAATCTAAGTGACACTAAATATCATAAATGTTATCCATTTATACACTTTTGAAAATCACGGTACCGAATGTAGTCGGATTCCTTAAAGTGGGTAAAATTCGTGTTCGAAGATTCCGTTACATACAGGTGAAGCTAATAAAAGCGTGTTAAAGAAATGTTATCTATAGTTAATAGATGTTTCGATGCCCTTAAAAATTAACTAAAATCAAAATTAATTAGTTTAAAAGCTAAAATAAACTTTTATAAAACTTTGATAAAGCCAGTTGTCCTTTACGGAAGGGAATGCTGAACCCTGAACAAAGCAGAAACGGACTTGCTGATGATCTTGGAAAGGAAAATCTTAAGGAAGATCTTTGGACCAGTAAAACATAATGATTAGTGGAGAATACTATACAATTATATGAAATTCATAAAAATGCGTCTAACCTAACATTGTAAAAATAGCCAAAACATTCCGCATTAGATGGGTGGGTCACATATTTAGTTATAATGACTTATTTCCTACTAAAACGATAACTTTTTCAAGAATCAATGGAAAACGAAAGAAAGGAAGACCACCAAAAAATCTTGGTGGTTGGGAAACATTGAAAATGACTTAAAGGTAATTGGAGTAAGCCAATGGAGGTGCTATTGTACCGTATAGGGCCAAATGGAGAAGTCTTCGCGAGACAGCCTTGGCCTGCAACAGGCTGTAGTGCTGAAGAAGAAGAAGTGGTGCTCATGCTTTCAAATAATAAACTATAATCACACATTATACACAAACATACCAGAATACAAAAGTAGTGATATATATATTTTTAAATGTAACGTTAAGTATAATCTTGTAGATAAACAAAAACAACACCTCAAAATGCACCAAGCGTAATAATAAGGAAAAAGTAAACTGTAAACAACATTTTCTAAAAGAAAGAGATGATAGAGCTGAAAAAGAACTTTATTGAGAAAATTAACTTAGAACACAATTGGACAAGGATAGAAAACCAAAACGTTTCGGTAGCAGTAGCTGGTAAGAAAAGTCAACCTTTTAGTTGATGATATGATCATCCCTGAGTATTATGCACTATTTATGGTATTTGTTTATGCTGAGTATTAGGTTATCAATAAGTTGCTGCATCACTATTGTCCATTCTTATTATTACACCAATTTACACTCCGAAATGATTGATGGTGGCTAGAGATATGCTGAAAAGCATCTCCAAGAGCGTCCCACACGTTTTCAATTTGATTTATACTCATGTCCAAAATTAAGGTCACAAACATGTTTTCTGCCATAAGTTTAAAATGCCCTCAGTAAAACTGATACAATTTATATATCATATATTTTGAAGAACTGTTAGTGCAATATCAATCTTCAGTTAGGGAAAAAAATATGTGTTTGCAAAACTGTTGGTTTGAGACTGTTCAAGCATATGAAAACTTTACCTCCAGTTTTGTGAATATTGCACTAAAACAGACAGGATATTCTGTCTGCAGTGAGAATGACTTCTCATAATCGTTTAGAGGATCCATTTAGATGGAGAGGCGTTGGTAGGCTTGAAGCTGATCACTCTTAAATGGAGGTGGCTCGATGGTTACAAGGGACCCAAAAGAGGTCTCTCTTTTATGGAATCAATTCCAATCAAGTGGTACTGTTACCAGGTTAGTCAGTCAAGAATGCCACAGACCATCGATATTTGAACAGGATCACTACTTGTCACTAAGCACACGATGGTATAGGCGTACAACGGCTCTTCAACTTGCTCGTGACCTTGCTACTGTGTCTAGAAGAAGCATTTCTAGGAAAACGGTATACAGCCGTCTTTCAGAGATTGGCCTTAACGCTTGGCGTCCAGTCTGATGAGTCCATTTGATTGCATCCAGGTAAGACCGGATACTGTAGAGTTGAAAACATCAGTCGTGGAAACCACAAGAATAGGGATATGCTCTTTTCAGTGATGAGTTGAAATGTACCAGACAAAGTGATTCTTTCCAGTCTTCACCTGGAGAGAAAATGGAGCTCGCTTTCATCCCTCCTACTTAACAAAAATCGACATATTTGGCACCAAAGAAATCCTTGTGTGTTGTGGCATATTCATGGGCAGTCATACACTGTACGTTTTCAATGCGGGTACTGTCAATTCAGAGTGCTATAGGGATGAGATCCTGGAAGCCTATACGAGATTTTCTGGGTGCTATGGGCCCAGACTACATTTTTATGGACGATGATGCGCAGCCACACAGAACTCACAATGTGGATGAATTTATAAAGGAGTGGATATTTACCGTATGGACTGACCCTCGAGGTATCCAGATCACAGTTCTATTGAATATCTTTTGGATAATCTAGGAAAAGCCATTTCCAAGAGTATCTCCCATAGCAGGACCCTTCAGGAATTAAAAGTCTAGTTTCTGGAAGAAATCCTCTTTGTTGCCACAAGTACTTATTGATACCTTCATAAATAATACTGCCGCTCGTATTGAGGCTTTAGTAGCAGTTCACAGTGGTTACATTCCATGTTATATAGACTTTTCTCTAGGTAAATACTTTATGCCTGATTCATGATTTCACACTTTTTATTAGACTTGTATCGTAATTCAGAATTTAAATCTTTTTTATATTGTTATGTTATTATATTCTTTCTGGCATTTTAATATGTCTGTGTGCCAAATTTCGTGACAGCACAGTAAATAATTTATGTTTTCTTAGTTTATACGTTTGTGACCTTAATTTTGGAAATGAGTGTAGATCTGTAAACCTTGTTGCGTAATCCAAATTCTGAATACCTTCCCCCTCTAAAAACTTCTCGACAATCATTCCATGAGGAGATTTAGAGGTGTCGGTCATGAAAAGGAACTCAGTTACCATGGCACCTCTGAAAACGCACTCGACGAAGGAGAATCTCGGTACAATAGCGGCTACCAGTTACTCTATCCCCTTGAAATACTTAAAGATCAACAGGAGTATTAAGCATGATATCTTGCCAAAGGAAAACTCCCGCCGTTACCTCTAAACTTATCCCCTTCAATGATGTTGTAGGAGTTATTCTGTGTTCTCCTCCTCTCACATTTGTTTGCATTTAGAATCGTTGGTAAAACTAGATCTGCTTTCATCTGTGAACAGTGTTCGACCTCTTTATTGATCTGCTCAGTTCTTTTGTTTTCGGCATTATAGGAAACGTCTTCTCATCTGAGCATTGTAATCAAAGGGTAAATACATCCCCTTACCCAATGTGAGGCCTCCTGACCACTGTTGAATGTAATATATGTCTTCCAGAAGTGCACCTACCTAGCGATTTCTTCTTGTCGGATATGCGTTCAGGTAGTTTCAAATGCTCTTGAAACTTGTGAAGCGATGCTGTGAGCAATCCCTAGCACAACAGTCATATTAATTGCACTTCCTCTTACTTCCCAATGGCTCGACTTAAGGTATAGACACTACGATGTGTGTACAACATTGCCTGTTAGACATATCACTCTAAACGAAACGCACTGTACATCAAAATGACATAAAACTTGCTTAATAGCTAAAATGTACCGAATTTTTCATTATAAACTTTTAAATTAATCAACATAACAGGCTGAGGATTACCATTTATCAGGCTCATTTTTATATCTATATCTATTTTCTAGCTATGTCTTCATCTGTCTCTATATCCATCTATATCTTATGTCATTTTTTTCTCTCGCTCTCCTTCTATATTTATTTATCTCTCTATATCAGTGTTTCTCAAACTGTGGGGCACGCCCCCCTGGGGGGCGCGAGCATATCGAAAATAAAAGATTTAAAAATAATTAATTTACTGGAATGAATTAAAACAAAATACTTTCAGACATAATAAAAAATGCACTTTTACTCTGATATAATTTATAGGCAGGCAATATTAAGTCATCAAAAATAGAAACTTTTTCAAATCCTAATTAGCTATCTTTGATCCTATAACAAAATAAAACAACTTTTATTTGATTTTCTGTAATCCTATGATGAGAGATTTTCTTACTACGCTTTCTTTTTAAGCCTAACATACAACTCTTTCAGAGAAAAAACAGATCCCAGACCCAGAATCGAAGAAATTTAGGAACATAAAAAATTCATCACTGTCATTATTTTTGAAATACTGCACATTATAGCTGTAATCTGCATGTCCTTCTAAGTTATTGCTACAGTTAGTTATGACCCCTCTCTTACGTGTTTGTTTCTCATTTAGGGAAGTTGTAAGTAATGTATTTCTCTGTTGCGCTTTTTTCCATGCAAAAAAACGTTTTACACAACTTTTTAGTAGTAACATACATATTATCATAATGAATACAATTTTTACCCCGAAGTGGTCGCGCGGGACACACAGATTACGAAATCGTTAATTCTGGCAAAACTGTTTATTTGTTACCAAAGAAAAATTAAAAAGTTCTTGAAAGTAGGTATGTTTGATCACTACACCCGGGATAGCTCAATAACACACCTCACACATGGACTGTAAAACACTATCTATTTTTATTCAACTAAACACATAGTAACTAGAGATACACAGACAGCGCCGTCTGGCGCACGGTTTTTGCGACAAGCATGAACAAGGTAAGTAAACTTTCTCTTACTTAAAATATTCACTGGAATCACGATTTGTATAGTGTACAATAAAATAATTATAAAAAAAAAGGATTGGGGGGACTCATTAACCCCCGCTCGAGTGCACGCCTGCTCCCGGGTCAAAACATGTTGAAGTATTTTCGCTTTAAATATTAAAAATAATACAATTATTCTTCATCGGAAATTTATATTATTGTTCATTATTTAACATCAATTATAAAGGCTAATTCTGTGAGGCTTAAAATTACAATTCGCTTAAAACTAATTATAATTTGAGCAACCATTTTAAAAAAGATAATTTTACATTTTTGTAAACATTGTCGAGCAGTTGGCTTTGCTCTCCTTACAATTCAGCTATTATATCAATAATGTTTTATTTTCTTATAAATGTGAACTCGTGCAAAGAGCGGGCACTTCAGCCGGTATACTTTTAATGTATCAGTGTTGCACATAGTATTTTATAACTAATTAATTAATACTAAATTAAGAACAAGTTTAATAAGTATTAACGACTTCCATGGACTTGTCTTGCAAAGCAACGTTTTAATAAGGAATGCTTATGATTAGAAATTAACCCTCTGAGTTCTTTTTCTATATTTAGCAGATATCTATATTTTGTCTTCTAAGCAGCCACCGGATTTTTCAATAGGTTCAATTTAAAAATTAGAGAAAGGAAAATTAACATAATAATTATCCTATTATTTTATTTATTTATTTTTGCTTAAAGTAGTATACAAAATTAAATACTTATGTTACTAATTTGTATGGTTTATATTTAAGATCGCCTATTGTAGCTTTAGCGTCAAAGTGCATTATTGTTGCATTCAATACATTATTAATGTATAAGGGGGGCGTGATAAAAATTGTGATCGAAAAGGGGGCGCCAGTATTGAAAGTTTGAGAAGCACTGCTCTATATATCTCTATCTACTTATCTCTCTCTCTCTTTTATATATATATATATATATATATATATATATATATATATATACGTATAAGTTGGACATAGATTAAACGAATTCAGTGATACCGAACATTTTATTCGTTAAATCGGGATTTGTAACATCGAGGTTTAGAAAAATAAAAGTTTTTTGCCCTTACCTTTTGGAAATTCTCTAGTAAACAACTGCACAAAAAATATCCACAACTAGAAATTACAATTTTTTTTATTCTCTCTCTCTCTCTGTATTTGTCTACATAAAATACATGATGTAAAATTCCCAAAAGTTTGACAGTGATATTTTTAATAATCGTTCAGTAGAATGATTACAGAAAGGAAATTACATTGTATTATAATTCTCATTTTTTATACAATTAATGATTTGATCTCTCTCCCTTTATTAAAAACGTATCGAAATTTACATGAAAGTATAGTATGATTTTATTATATATTCATATTAAAATAATTTATCAATTTCGTATGCATTATATGCTGAAAATAAAATTAGTGGCCCGTGTGCACGAAAATAATTTAAAAATTAGTCAATAATGAACCTTTTAAATGCATTTTTTCCTTATTAAATAACTAAGAACGACGATCATTTTTACGTACATGGTTACAGACTTGAGAAAGTTAAAATAGTGTTCCTTTTTCTCTATTGAAGATAGGAAAAATTACATCCTAAAAATATAGTTACTGTTTAAAAATAAGCTTTACTATTTTTCTTTTGATTAAAAATGCTTAAATATTGGAAGTATTTTTATAATGTTATTTTGTAACCAATTTGTTTAATTAATGTCGATGCACTGTAAAATTTTGCGCATTTAAGTGTACAACAAAAAAGGGAGAGAGATTAATTATTTATTAATAATGAGCAAATCTGAATCAATCAATCAAAAAGTATATTATGAATGAAAATCTGAAAACTACTTTCTTCACATGCATTAATGATAATGGGATTAAACTGAATATTGAAGTTAATGACAACTTTATTTATGCGAAAAAAATTTAATCTGAATGTATTTAAGCGAAAAATCGATGTTTTTTATTTTCTATTTTTCCCTCCTATTTCTTTGTGTTGATACGAGATGTGTCCGGAAACAAAGTACCATTTCGTTCTACCACAACCACTGTGGTAGCTTCAGTTCAACCCTTGTGCACAAGTACATCTGGTTGATTGTCTCAGTCCAGTGACACTAGTATGGCCAAATAGTGCTATTTTTACACGTGTTATTGAGCGATCAAAAAGTTTAAGACGATTGTCGATCCCACCAAGTGCGTTCTGTAACCCGCTTTATGAACTCAAGGAATATAAAACCAGCTGAAATCCATCTTCAACTTGCAGATGTGCAACTGCAACTAGAAAGTGTAAAGCGGGATTATATGGTGATAAAGTGGGTTCGACAATTCAATGATGGGTGAACCAATGTTCCTTGCGAAGTACAGAGTAGCCGGCTTTCTGTTGTTAAAACCTGGGAGTGGTATGCGAGGCACAAAGTCACCCCAAGCACACGAAATCTTTAATTTGGGGAAAATCGTTTATTTGTTACCAATAACCTTGCCAGTATCCTCCTATAAGACAGTGTCTTCATGGGAACTAAAATATATTTGCCACATATCTTCGCCTTTTGGAAATGGCAAACTTTTTTTTATTATTATCTTAAAGTACTTGGGATGACTGAGTTTCCCGCACGACCACTTTTGTTCAAAGATATTTTCTAAGAATATGCTACATTTTCCTCCTGTGAACGATTTGTTGGTTTTAATAGCTGTGTTTTGCAACTTATTAATGTTTATATATGTAAATAAAAAGAATAAAATCTAAAAAAAATGGGTATCTGCTATTTCTATTGGATGAAGTTGAAACTGATCAATCAGGGAAAAAACCTGATGAAATAATGGATATTAATCATGATAGTGAAAGTAAATTTCAGAAGAGCGATGAACATGAATCGTTTGAGTTGAAAGGAAAATTTTCAAATGCTGCCTAAAAACTCCATCTAGAAAGACATAAAGTCACAAGTGAAACACAAGACAGACTTGTCAAGACACCCTGTCAAAAAGACACAAGTAAGGAAAAAATTCAACATGCTAGTTGTCAATCCTCAAAGGACAATAAAACTACTATAACTTGAACAAAATACGAGAGCCTTGCCTACAAATATCATTCCTATAATGTTACGAAAATTGTCTAACAAAATTCAGTTTAGAGGGTTTTTTTTATTAACATAGATACACAAGTACATATGTATTAAATTTCATTGATATTTTGATAAAAATCAGTGAAATAAAAACATTCACCAGAACTTAAAGAAATTGAATACAAAGCTTTCAAATTTTTTGAAAAAAAAATAACAATTACTGAGTTGTTGGAAAATAATCTGATATCTACTTTGCATTTTTTTAAGCATCAAGTTGTTCTATATCATTAATTTTGTTATTCATTTCTCCATTGGAATGTGTGTCTAAATGAGTGGGATTAAACTAAATAACGTTCGGATCACAAACAGGAACTGCATTATTCATCTCATTTTTACCTTTGGAATCTGCCTTAATAATATTTTTTTAGCTTTGAACTAACTCCAAAAAGTCGTTTTCTTCCATTGGGGGTTGTGCTTGCATGTCATCATGTACTGCAATGAATTCTTCCGATAATGCAATAGAGCTGTCCAATCCGGCTGGTGTTTTTCGTATTTTGTTCATTCCCAGAAGGGAAATCTTTTTGTGCTAAGCGTTTTTTGTTTCATGTTAAGAGAAAAAGATGCAGAAAAGAACATAGTAGTGTTTCGGGACCGTTTTATTGTTTCGTTTTAACCGATATTTTGTCTTAAGCGTTTTCACTTTAAACATATTCCTCAGTACACTTTTTCTCTTTATTTGTAGGCGTGTATTCATTATGTGCATTGTATTAGCTATGGATCCTTCTCTAAATATCGTTCTATTTTCGAAGAAGCTGTGATTCGATGTTTCAAATAAATCGTACTTCAAAATTAAAACAGATTTTAATTCTCTTTAAAAAAAATTTTAAAAAATTATTGAGAATATGAATTGGAAAAGATAGAAAAATATATTTCTAAATAATTATGAACATTCTTTAATCGTAACGTAATATCCTTTTTAATTCAAGAAAAAGATTTATTTTTAGTTTTGAAATCTTTTTACTGACAATTATAAAAGTAAAACATTGTGAATTATGAAGATCAAATATTCATAAAAATGAATGTGGAGTTTGTAAGGTGATAGAGCAATTGAGATTTGCTCGTTTAATGCGAAACCCATAAAATTACTTTTATATGTTTATTGAACCGAAACCATTATTTTATGCTGATGAGAACTTGTCTGAGAATTAGCAATCATGTTATTCATAGAAGTGATGTCCATAATCCTCACACACATGATTGCTATTTCTACGATTCTCCAATTTGTTCTCGGAATCGTGGGTCGAATCAATCTTGTGTGTGTGTTCCCAAATAAAATAATTCTGTTTCTATATACTGTTCTCTCATACATGAATTTTTCCATTTATCAACGTTTATCATTTTTCCTATGTAATTCGGCAATAATTGTATGAAATAATATCTATATATTTTTAATATCAATAATACGGGTTTGAAAAGAAAGAAATATTTTTCCGAGTGTTTTATTTTTGATGATTTATACGTACTTTTAAGCACATATAAATCATTATAATCAATAAAGCAGTGTTGAATCCAAAAATGATCTTCATCTCCTCTCATTACACCCAGTGTTTCTGAAAATAAAAAGAATACTTTCAAGAAAAAAAAACTTTCAGTTATTTGAAATAAAATATTTTATTATAATGAATTAAATACATTTTTTTATAAATAATCAAACAATTGTTTTGATATATGTTCTAAGAAGCATCTAAGAGAAGGAAAGATTTTTCTCGAGAATTGCTTTCTTTATCTCTTATATCCTCGTCTGAACTCGCTTTTGATTTACAACTTAGGATTTTTGCTTGAGCCTTCAACAGAAGTCAGATTGCAAATTGACGTACCATCTTATTCGGTAATTATCCTCCGATAACACGGACATCCTGTAAAATTTTCCAAAATACTCTTCACTATAGGCTTCCAAGTTTTAAGAAAAATTGCTATATAGGAGTGGAGAAAATGAAATTTTAAACTATATTGCTTTATATTCTTGCTTGCAGTTGCCACCTAGCTTTATACGCAGACAGCATGTTTTGAACAATGGGTTTATAATTAGGGTCTTTAACCCGGGAGCGGTCACGCGGGTCACAGGGAAAACTGTTTATTTCTTATCAATCACCTTATCAGCATCCTCCTATATGACAGTCTTTATGGAAACAAAAATGTATTTGTCACATATCTCCCTCTTTTTTGGGAACGGCAAATGTTTTTTTTACAATATCAAGGTACTTGGGATGACTGAGTTTCCCGCGTGAACACTTTTGTTCCAAAATATTTTCTAAGAACAGAGGCTACATTTTCCCCCTCTGAGTGACTTAGTGGTTTAAATAGCTGTGTTGTACAACTCATTATGGTTTATAAATTTAAATAAACATAATAAAAAACGGGCATCTGTGATTTCAATTGAAGGAAATTGAAAATGTTTAAGTAAGGGAAGAACCTGGTGGAGTATATAATAGTGAGAGTAAATTTGAGAAAAGTGATGAACATGAAACGTTTGAGTTGAAAGAAAACTTTACAAATACTACCTAAGAAATTCATCAAGAAAGACATGAAACAATGAGACACACTATGCCCTGTCAAAAAGACACAAGCCAGAAAAAGTTCCACGTGCTATTTGTCGACCCTCAAAGGACAAAATAAAACTACAATCACTTGAACAAAATATAACAGCTTTGCTTGTAAATATTATTCTTTTAAGGTATCCGACTAAGTTCGGAACCGTGATTTTAAAAAAGTGCATAAATGGATAATTTTCATGATATTTAGTGTCACTTAGATTTGAATACATGTATAAAATTGTTTTAAGAATATTATGACAAAAAATATTATTTAAATACAATATTTTGGCAAAAAATTAACTTAGAGTAGCCTTTTTTCAAAATGTTCTCCTTTTATGAAAAATGCTTCTATAATAATAATAATAAAACAAAATTTGCTTTTATAAAATAAAGACTTCTCCAGAGAGTCTGAACCAGGATTTTTAAAAAATTCACATTATTTTCAGAGTTACCACCATCGGCGTTTTTTTCTTAAAACTTCTCCCATCTATTGTAGTAAAATATATGGATAAATCCACTTCTAAGTTATATATTTCAAAATTTCTAGTTCAGCCTCTGTACAGAGATCTGAGCTATATAAAGACAAAATATTATTATAATAGAAGCATTTTTCATAAAAGGAGAATGTTTTGAAAATGGATTATTCTATGTTCCTTTTTTGTCAAAATACTGTACTTAAATAAACATAATTTTTCATTGTAATAATACTCTTAAAAATGTTTTATATACGTTTTCTAATCTAGAAGTGACACTAAATATCATACATATTATCCAATTATACGCTTTTGAAAAATTACGGTTCCGAACGTAGTCGGATACCTTAATGTTAATGAAAAGTGAACGTGATTTGTGTCCTTTATTAAGGTCATGCACACATGAAACATTTTAATTCAGTTTTATTGGATATTGGATTTTTTCGCAAATTACTAAAGAAAAATTGAAAAATCCTTGAAGGTAGGTAAATATACATTCTCTTAAATAAATTATTCTCTGAAATTACGATTTTTATCGTGTACAATTAAAATAATTATATAAAAATGATTGGGGTAACTCAGACACTCAGCGTGGCCATTAACGTTTGTATCGAGTACGCGCCTACTCCCTGGTTAATATACATTTAGCACTTGTGCAATGTGTACTCGAAAGAACCTTGTGCTTTTTTTATCCTTTCTCCCACAGTTTTTAAAAGTGATATGGATATATGATAAAAGATTTTGTACGTCGGAGTTATTTAAAACTCTCGCTTTCAGCTTGACTTTAGACAATTTCGGGAATTTGAAACACAGATATTTACACATTCTCCATATTTTGGCAAATATTTAACAAACTTCTTCACAAACTCGAATTTTATACGAAGATGTGGAAGTAATACTTTTTCTCGTAAAATCCAGTTGATCTTAAGAATGCATATACATTTGTATTTCAGAAATTATACTTATAAAACAGTAGAATCCCAAAAACTCGGCAGTCGATGGCCTGGCAGTCCAGATAACTCGGTCACTTCCTTGCTGGTCGAAAAAACTCCACATGCAGGCATTTCATGACATTCATGCTTCATTTTCATGTAGTAAATGCTGTATGCCAGCGGTTGCCAAACTTTTTGACGTCACGGACCAGTAAATTCATAATTTAAATCCCGCGGACCACTAATGGGACTTTTTAAATGTATAATATATTTATAAAAAAAATTGTTATCTTAAAACACATAAAATGTAAGTTAATAAAATGAAACTATTAATTGTAACCAAATTATATGAAAGCTTTATATTAATAAACCATAATAAAATAAACAAATTAAACAAAAATTATAAAAACACAACAATTAAAAAATGGTTTAAGTATATCAAACTCTTAGCATTATACATTCCTAGTGTGTGATGAACGTTCGTGCTTACTTGAAATAAAATTATGGATATTTGGATCCAACGTTGTTACAGCAAGACGGAGAACTGCATTTACTTCAAGTTGAGATCGATGCCATTTTATTGATAGTTGTGACATGTAAATGCCTTTTCACATAAATGAGTTGTGGAGAATTGAATCAGAATTTTCATCTCTGTTCAATAAAAAAAAAGCGTATTCACTTTTTATGGGAAGCCAAAACTGAGATCCTGTTAAGGATGAATGAAATTTAAATTTGAGATGTTCGTCGGACGATAGGATGATGAGGCTTTCTTTAAGATGCATGCTTAAATTATTATCCTGAATTTTCGCTGCAAACGGATCTATTATTCACATATTCCCATGTCTGGGTTCTTCATTCTTTTGGTAATAACGAACAAAAGATTTTGTATAAGTGATTCCAAGTGCTTTTTAACTTGGGTTACAACTTGCTGCATCTTAAAACATAATTTAACGTGATGAGTAAGCATATCCACACATTTTTTGGGGGACCAGCGAAATTTTCTCACTGACCACCACTTTGGTGACCTCTGCTGTATGCCAACTGCTCTTAAACTGTGCTCCGCGGAGCGTCTCATATAACGTTGAGATTTTCCCCTTTTACAGATTGTGAAAGTCATCGTGGAAAAATTGAAAGATGTGCCATATTAGACTTGATCACTAAATTGTTCCCAATGAAAAATCCCTGCGGAAATTTGTCTTTTGATCAAATATATTAAGTCGGGGAGGGATTTTCTCAAAATCTTGGGGGTACGCGTTGTTACACTGATACATAAAGGGGGGCCGCGTCAATCAAAATTTAGGGACTCTATACCCTCATAAAACACGTGCTTTTCCCTTGTTTAAAGGTATTTGGGCAGTTTATTTATTATTGTAATGCCAAGAAAACTATACATACAAGTGCAGTACAATATTTCCTAGGAAATACTAGTACTTATTTTCAGAAATGTCTCAAAATCTAATTATGTCTGAGGTTGATTAAATATTTTTATTGTCATCTGCTATGGAACAAACTGTTCTCTAAAACAGAGAGATAATTTATATATATATATATATATATATATATATATATATATATATATATATATATATATAAAACTGTTAAAATTTAACTAATTTATAACATACATATCTTATTGAAATATTAAGATGAAAAGCAAAATCTTTAAAGCTGCATAATTTGAAGATTCACTAAAATGTGGTACTTTAATCCATATAATTTTATTTGTAGATCGAATATAATGGAAGAAAAATTAATTCAGAAAGAAAATTTATTTAGTTTTGGTTTTTAATGTTAAGGCCATGTACACACACACACACATCAATAACCTAATTAGTTTGATCACACAGTTTATTTCACGCGAGGAAAAAGGCTTATTACAACTGAAATTAAATGCATGGAAAATTAACCCTTCTTTGTATGTGATGATGGAAAATTTCCATCATAACATTTTGTGAACCAAATATTGTATTCAAAACTGGTGTACTGTCAACTGGTTGTTGGTGGCAACTTTTTTTCACGACTATTGTGTAATAAGGAACATAGCTATCAGAAAAAAAAAATTCAAATGTCATAATCATCATAGAAGAACTTGTCATTTCGCTGCTTGTTGTGGTTGGAAGAAACGTGCGATTCCTTGAATATTTTCTTATAACCATTCTGAGATTTTTTTTTGTTAACTAGATATCCTTAAAATAATTATTTTTAATCCTTAAAATCGTATTCTGATCAGGACAATGGAACGAAATTACGAAATTATTGTATTGTGATCGGTTCTTGAGACGTGTGCAAAATTTCGAATTAATCTGACCTTTTAAAGTGGGTAAAAATCGTGTCCAAAAGATTCCATTGCATACAAGTGAAACTTATAAAAGCGTGTTAATAAAAGCGATAATGAGCGGAAAAAAGGTTTGTTTTTTGAGTTGTTGATTTGCGGGGGGGCAATTTATATCGAATATACCAAATAACTTCCCCAAAACCATGTGAAAGAAATTTTCATCACTATGCAGGGGTTTCACTTCTAATGTAAGACAAAAATGTTTGTATACTAAATGTTACTTTTTATGTTATGTTAGTACAGAAATTTAGAAGAGAGGAACATTGAAGATTACTTGGACCAGTAAGAAGGCGGTTGGTGGCGGTGAAAATTCTGATGGCGAGTGCCGCAATTCGGATGAAATGAGAATAATAATACGAGAAACCGTATTTACTCCAATCTAAGCCGCACTATTTTTTCTGTTCTAATGCTACTGAACATTGGGTGCGGCTTAGAATCGAAGGTAAAACATTTGTCGGATGAGGGAAATTGAGTTTCCACCCCTATCAAAAGGAAAAAAGTAGGCGTTGTAACTTCGTGAGTAGCTAACAAACAATAAGTTGTCACAGCCTAATTTGGAAACATAAGGTTTTTTTTATTTGCTCAACAAATTCTTATTGAAGCAATAAATTACAGTTTATACGCCAAGCCGGTGCAGTCAGTCTATATCACTCCAATTCTCCACCGCCACCGGCGTTCATCGTCTCTCCGTTCTTTCCACTCCACTGGGTCCTCCACCGTCCAAGACTCCTTTTCTTTAGCGCTCTCCTCAAGTTCTCCCCATCCAGGGCTCTCCCCTTTTTCAAGTTCCCCTAAAAAACCCTTTTTAAACACCCAGGCGGGACCACAACACGACCCTCGTCCCTTCTCATTGGCAGGCCACAAAAGTCTCCCTCGGCCTTCCTAGTCCTATTCGTGCGTTACACACAAATACACACCCGGGTCGTCTGGACCAAGGGCACCATAATTTCTTGTCTAACATCTGGACACACTTGTCCATCACACCACCTGTGTTCTATAATCCCATTCTCTCGACACCGGTCGAGGCGATAGGATTATTTTTAGACAGGCTTAGCCTATTGTCAATGGGGGCCGGTTCTCTTTTCACCATTATGACGGCCAGTCTTGGTGTCGGTGCTTGCCCGGGGTTTAACAATAAACAATGACCACATGGTTACGTGTAATTGTGACTTAAAATCTGTTTGAAGCCATAAAACTTAGCATGAATCGAAGGGTGGGGTTCACCCCAATCGAAGACGTCTTACTTGTCGCTTACATCTGGTTGAAGTCATAAAACTTAACCTGAATCGAAGGGTGCGGGTTCACAACAATCGAAGACGTCACACCGTCAATTCTGGTCACTTTCATCGATGACTTATCCCATTCCGTAGATTATCTCCAGTATTCAGTCTATCCTCAACATCGCTCCGAAAATCGTATTTGGAAAATTTTTTTGTGTATACGCTTTCTATTAATCATCTAAACACCAAAGATATGGGTAATAGCATCAATTCCAGTTTGCTATGAAGCAAGTATGATAAGAGAGGCAATTTTAAATGTAGAAAAAAATAGAAACGGAGTAGTGGCCACGAAAATTTGAAACGGATGAAATAAATGTAAGTCAACGGCGTAAGCAAAATTATATAATTTTTGCTTATAAATGCACACACAGTAGTCTTTAATAATTTTTTTACATTTTTTTACAAGACATTCTTTTTAAAAATGTTGTACAGAAAATACATTGGATGGCATGGAACACAATGCGGTGTAGGAAAATATTGATGCCAGCACCCATTCCGAAGTCGGCTGTGGCAATAGGAGTGACAAATCATTTTCCAAACATGATACTGCGCGCAACGGTTAGAGTAACTATAGGTTCATGTATGTATTTGAGAGGTTTTAATACTCTTGTAAAATAAATAAATTATTAACTTCATATTATTTCTCATCAATTTTTATTAAAATGAATTCTTAAGAATCGGATATATTGATGAACCATTACCGCAATCTTTTTATTTTTTCTCAAATATGTGTCGATAATTAGAAGTGTGGCTTATAATCGACGATAGCATTTTTTAACAAAAACAATATGAGAATTTGGGTTGCAGTTTAGAATCGATGGTGACTTAGATCGATATATGGTAATTGTTTTTTTTTCAATTCCTACTAGTAGCTCACACTCCCTATTTATTTATCTTCGTGGAATTTTCAATCATTAATAAAATAAATTTTAAAGCGCTCAATTAAGTTGAAATTTTATATACATGATTATATATATATATATATATATATATATATATATATATATATATATATATATATATTAGAATGACAATATAATAATTTAGTTATAATTAATAAACATTAATTGATTAAAACTAATTACTTAAAGAATTACAAACACAGCCACGTTGGCATCATTTTTGGCGACTTCTGTCAAAACTTGAAAAGGTTTTTCTCACGTTTTAAAGCATTCAGTTGAACTGAAATTTTAATGATAATTAAATTTAATGAAACTTTAATGATAATTAATAAAAATTTATTTCCCCTTAATGTTGTGATTCTGTCATATGTATATACATATTTATATTAATTGTAACTATTTAATAAAAAGTAGCTAAAATAAATTTTTTCTTTGTTGATCAAGTAGGAGTTGACTTAATTTTTTTTTATATTACTTGTTTTTTTTATTATTATCAGGAATAAAAATGTTACAAATATATATCATTTTTTATCTATTTTGTACTGAGTTTAACACGTAAATTTGCATGATGATGGATATTTTTCCATCTCATATTGTTTCTTAGTTATTTTATACTATATATTTATACTAGGATTTTTTCAAACATTTTTCCTTTAGTCTTGAGCAGTAGTCTTCAAATGGTTTAGGATCACGGAACCCTTAGGGGTTCAGTGAGTCCCATTGCACACTTATAAGAATATATCTTAAACTAATATTTATAATGGATCAACCACCGTTATAGGTACTTTATGTAAAGATAATTTTTTAATGTTTTGTATTTTTCATTGAAAAATGTTAATGTAAATTTTGTATAATTTTCTAACACATTAATAACACACACATTAATAACGCATTAATAATATTAATTTATGATTCAAGTGTCAAATACCCCCATACATTATCTTTAGTAACAGGGATATGTGCCTGCATTTTTTATGCAAATTGTCGAAGTCTAATCGTATTGAAAATATTTGTAGTCACATTTTATATTCTACATCTTTTTTTTAAAATTTGTTTTACTAGCCACTCACATTGAGAAACATGTTTCTATAAATGCTAACAGTTGTGTGAGAAACCCCTGTATATTTTGCATGAATTTTAAATCTAAAATTTAGAAGCAATTCCTGCTTTAATTTAGATTTAACGTCGGATCAGTTACAGTATACAGTTCTATCTTCTTCACGTTATAGGTAACATCTTTTCTTTCCACTGATAAAAATTGTATATTTTGTAATAGAAAACTATTTAATTTTGAAAAACATTTTACTAACGAGTGCAAAATTTTTCCGAAATAATTTTCTATAGTAAACAATAGAATATTCAATCCAGTAGGTAACACATAAAAACCAAAAACACATTTTAATGTTCTTTTATTATGTTACATTACATTATATAATATAAATTAAAAAAATTATTATAAAATAAGATTATGTATGTGTAAAATTTTCATTTTTTTCAATGACTGAGATAAGCTTTAGATACTGGTGATTATGACTACTTCATGGAGAACGTGGATACATTTTGCATAAACATTTAGAATTTTCTATTTTTTTATTGTGACTCGTGGAACTCCAGGTTTTCGTAGAACACAGTTAGAGCATGAATTATATCACCAAAAAAAGAGAAAGAAAACATGCCAAGAAGTGTAAAAGACTCTTGAGTAGTTTTAATTGTTTTCCTACAAGTTGTATAAAAAATGAATAAATTACAAGATAAAAATGAGCATACATTTGGTATATCTTCAGAGTTTTGAAAGGCAGAGTATTCAGAAAAGCTATTTGGGGCTAAATAATTAAATCGAAAGAATATTCTAGTAATTGTTCGTTATTTAAAACAGCTAAAATGCCATTTCTAACACTTTTTAAAAACGACATTCTCTCAGTTCGTTGGCCCAAATACAATAATTATCTCGAGATACTCGTACTTCGCTAAAATTAGACGTGAAAAATTCGAAGCAAACGCAAAAGTGTTCCACTTGAGGCAACATTATAAGTGCCGGAGGTGTAATAAATTTTCTCGTAAACGATCTTAAGCCACGTTAATTGAATGTACTATACGTAGGAAGCGTTCAATCGATACAGCTTCGAAAAGAATAAAATTACATTTTATTGTTATAAATAAATCCTTATTGTGGCAGAAACAATAAAGGTCATCAATTAAAATTGTCAATTTTTAAACTGCTGAAACAAAATGAAGTCCTCTCTTTTCAATTTTTATTTGTAAAGTTAGTAAAAATTTGATCTGAAAATCTTTTTTGATACAAGGTCTGTGAAAAGAATCATTTAATGATTTCTTTATTATTATTTCTATTTTTAGCTGTTTTGCATCACATATTTCACAAGTGAAATTAATTCAAAAAATTATGCGATTTAAGTTAATCAGAAGAAATATAAATTAATTGACAGTTAATTATTTTAAATTATTTATGATACGTGTTAAATTAAATCAGAGTTACTAATTTAAAAAAAAATCATCATTTATTTTATTTTATTCATTACAATAATTTTTTCAATGTGTTACTTTACAGAACTCCAACTGTTTCAACATCATACGTTTTTTTTAAAAGAAAGGAAGGGCATATTATAGTCTGAAGCATAAAGTTTAATAACACATGAAAATTATGTTTCACACAAACACAAATACAATAAACATTACTTTAATTTATATAATAAACCTAAGTATTCGGAATAATGCTGTACATTATGTCGTACTTCTGGAAAATAATAACTAATGGACAGATTTTCAAGAAATTTAGTTTGAATACACATTTATATAAGAGAGATCCAATAGTATATATATATATATATATATATATATATATACAAAGTGGTCCCGCGCGCGAACTCATGGTGCATACTTTAAGGGTAGGTACTGGACATTATAACAATCACGTATTGTATAGAAATGTATGGGTGCAAGTGACGTGATGAGGCAAAAACAGAAAAAAATTAGAGATGAAAGAAAAGACAAAGCGTGTTTATTGAAAGCGTCATTTACAAGTGTAATGTTTACAATAGCTGTTCGAAATTGCGTCCTCCATGAGCGATACAAGCTAACAAACGTTGGTGAAGTGATAGGGGTACTCGTTCAAAGATGCCAGGTATTACATGCAAACGTGCAGCAGCTTCGGATGTTCGGACAACGAGGTCCTCACCTGTGAGTCAAGTAGAGTCGCATAAAAAAAATTCTTCTAATGTCTCCATAAAAAGTAATCGATGCTAGATAAATCGGGTGATCGGGGTGGACAAGGGACTGGTCCACCCCTCCCAAGCAATCACGCCGCAAACGTGGCATTTAGGTAATTGCGCACATAAGTGAAATTGAAAATGGGGCTTTCTCCTACTGAGATGCATCATGTTGAACGGTGGTTAGACATCTACTGCCCCCTACCGGTTTGTGTGCACATAGCTGAAAAATTCTGCTATCCGGCATTGCTCGAACTCATGACACGCTGGCCACGAGTGCATTACTCGTGGTTATATCTTGGTCGCATCTCAACACCACAGATACGTATGAATGCATTTACGCATTCAATTCTGAACAGCAGCATAACTCTTTGAAGGCAAAAATTAGAGCCTTTAGCTTAATGCTTTTGTAAAAATAGACAGAATTTGCGACTTCTCTTAATATTGCATACGAGTATGCATAAAAAACAACACTGATTAGTTGAATTGTAGAGCTTCAATACTCTTAAAATCTTTCTGAAGATTTTAATCATCGCATTTAAAAATCAGATTTTTTGCCTCTATTCCTTATTGAGATCCTTGTATATTTTAATACAAAAATTTTTTTATCATCGAACATCTTTCCGGGCAAAAAACTGAACAAAAATGCATTCCAGAAAATTGAACCATTTTAAAATTTAGAGAATTACCTTTGCTTTGAGACAGGATATATACAATACTCACTAAACACACACACACACCCACACTCAAAAAGGCTAAGAAAAAAAATCATATCAACCTTTAATATATATCGTAATACATAGTCTTCAGAAGCAATAATCAACCAGCGGCTCGTGGGCCACATGTGGCTCACCGGACCTTTCTTAGTAACCCATTGCACTAGCAAATTCCATTACATAAGAACAATGCATTAAAAATTTAGCGAAAAATTCTATCAATCAAGCAATCTCATAAATCAATTTTGCTATTGATGTCGTGCTGGTACGAATCAAGGGATTTTTTTTTTCTGTAATTGTAACTGCTAATGTTAACAAATAACAGTGGAATAGCCAGGATGATTGGGATGTGAAGCAGAGAGGTTGTTGCCGGTAGCAAACATTTTAAGAGGATTCGAGGCGGTGAGATCGGTTTGATTCAGTTTTTTTTCTTCTTGAAACTTATTTAGTATAACTTTTCTTCTATCTTCGGGTAAGATATTTTAAATTTAGTATTTACACAAGGTAGTGCATTAATACAAAATAGAGTGTTGGAGTAGAGGTGAAAAAATGGGTGATTACCCTCACCCAGAAAATAAGAAGGAGGTTGAAAATACAAATATTAATTTATCATTAAATAAATATAGATGTAATCTAACAGATATGGAATTGTTGGCCACACAGGTTTGAGGAAAAACTAAATTTAAATACGAGTCCGAATATTACAATTTTCTTAAAATCAGAAAATAACTTTCAGAGCGGTAATCCACTTAAATTAAAAGAAATAATAATGAAAGCTTTAACACTTAAAAAAAGTATCCAGAGTAAAAGCAAAACCATAAATAACGCGACTATAATTAAAACAAATTGTTCCGAGATCGCCAAAGAAGCATTAAAGATTACAGAAATAAAGGGAACAAAAATAAGTACACGATTGTCCTTTATTTGCCTTACCAGTAGTTACATTTGGCAAGGAATAAACACGGAATATACAATAGAAGACATAAAATCGGAATTAGAAAACAATAATTATGCAATTTTGGACATTCAATGTTTCACCAAAAAAAAAAAAAAAAAAAAAACAGAATCGGGATTCAAACCTATCAAAACAATTAAAGTTACCCAAATTGGATGCACGATCCCCGAAAGAGTCCCAATAGGGTTAAAAATGTTTAAAACTAATTTACACTTTGAAAAGACTAAACAATGCACAAACTGTTGGAAATTCGGACACATTCAAAAATTCTGCCGAATCTCAATAAAATGACGAATATGTTCAATAAACCACCCTGAAAATGGGTGTAAAGAAACTAAAATTAAAAAATGTAGCTCTTGTGAAGAATCGCATGTAGCCAATTCTAAGATTTGCAAAAAATATGAAGACGAAGTCGAAATCTTAAAAATTAAAGTAGAACAACAAATCTCGAGAAATAAAACAGTCCAAAAGTTTCAAAATTAAAAAAAAAACTCTTATTCAGCCAAAACATACAATAATCAGAGAAAATAGAAAACCTAGAACAGAAATTTGAAGAAAACAATAAAATATTTGAAAAAAAATTAAAACATATAGTACACAGCTTTACGACAGAACTGAATACGGTGGTAACTCAAATAAATTTGAGATTTTCTTCCTTGAGAAACACAATGGAATTTACTTTAAAAAAAGTTGCATCCAATATAACAATTTCAAAAGATGACGACTAACCGATAAATAGAAAACTGAATGAAAAAGTAAAAAGACTAAAGAAACCATCAGAACAAAGAGGAAATATATTATAAAGTGTAGTGGAAAATAAAAAAATATAGATAATTATATACAAATTCTCTTATATTTTCGCTAAAAACTCAATATTAAACTGCTTTCTTTTTCTTGGACATTTAAACTGTGATTCGTGGTATTGTACCTTTTTCCCTTTAAATCATGAATATAATCCAATGGAATGCACGTGGAGTTAAAAAGAATATCTGACCTCTGTTGTTTTTAAGATAATTTTTCAAAAAGCAAGCATTTTAATAATTGAAGAAACATGGTTAAATCCAAATGATATTTTCACTATTCCTAATAAGAATATTTTCCGAACTGATAGAGAAATCAGAAAAGGAGGAGGATTAATGATAGCTTTAAATAAAGATATTAGCACTATATATAAAAGTGTTCTCAGAAATTAGTGAAGACATAGAAATTTTAATAGTCAGAGCTCAGATAAATTCGGTTCCTCTTACAATTCTTAACATCTACTCTTTCCCCGGAAAACTTTAATGAAGTGAACTTACCGAAAATAGCATCATATATTGAAAATCATAGTTTGATATTTGGAGATTTCAATGAATCTCATGAGGTATGGGGATAAAATAATGCTCCAATGCTCCTGGAAAAAAGATTTGTGATTGGATTCTTGAAAACGACCTAATGCTACTAAACGATAAAAGTCCTACCTATATCCATTCATTGGGAATATTTACAGCTATAGATCTTTCTTTATCATCAATAAATTTAAATTATGATTTATATCTTGGTCCACAAATACCGATAATTTTTGAAGCGACCACTTGCCTATAATCATTAAATACAAAAGAACAAACAGCTTAGCAACAAAAAATTTTTTAAAGAAAGCAGTGTGACTGTGCACTTTATATATTAAAAGATAAATTGGGCTACTCGGAAATGTTTAGGGACACTGCAATATTCATCAAACATTTTTTTGATTTCTGGCAAATAATGAATACTAAAAATCCAACTAAGAGTCAAAATCTTAAATTGAAAAACAGTGCCTTTTTCATCAATGGATGATAATAGATTCTTTTTTTTTTCAAAATTTGTTCAGGGGCTGAACTGCTGGAAAAATTTAAAACAAAATAAACGAGAAGGTTGTTTAAGAGAGCAAAACAAAACATTTTTTTGCTTTGAGGCATACGGTAAATACCATCCCAAAACTAAAATAGTATCTTTTGATGGAGCAGAATTTCAAATATGTTTTAACTGGAAAGTTCCAAACTGATAATTTAGAAATCAGATTTGGGCAATACAGACAAATGACCATAGCAAATTATCATGTCACTGTGCAGGAAATTTTGCAAGCTCAAAAAAAGATTTGCATTAAAAGTGTATTAACTTGGCACTCAGATAAATATGGTACTATTTCACTAGAAAATTTAATTTCAAATCATTCAGATGAGATATTTAAAGTTAAAGTAGATACTAAAGATTTCAACGAAATATTAAACATTGACGTTAAATCTGAAGATATTTCAATAGAAGAGTATCAAGTTTTAATGTATAGTTAGCGGGATTTTGGGTGCACTATATAAAATTCGAATGACCATTGCAAACATACATTTGTTTTAGATAAGCAGATTAATTTTAACTCGACGAAAATGTTGAAGGGACAAAATATTTGAGACTTCTGGATAAAGGTTCAAAAATACCCACAGATATTGTTATGAAAGTCATTTCGAGATGCAATATTTCATGTTTAATTTGTTAATATGAAAACATTCGAATCAAAGTTTCTTTAAGTTGATTGCCAATTATCTTGCTTTACAAGCATAACTGAAACATATCTGGAATTACATGAGTTGTGGAATGTCTTGCATTCATTTCATTCACCTTGTGTAAATTGTAACATACCTGCATTTTCATTTTTAAAAAATATCCATTACATTTGGAAATATATGCTTAAATAATTATTCAAAAAAGCGTAGTGAAGAAATTTTAACCGTGAAGGATAACCAAAAAATGAAGACATTTAAGGCCAATTAAATTAATGTTTATTTTTATATTTTTATATTTTATTTATTTAAATATTCAATTATCGATTTGTATATTATTCATTGTGCATGTGGGTATATCCTTGTAATTTTTTTATACTGTATACATTTTATGAACATTTTTAATTGTTCACATAACTATTATTTGAAGAAAAATTTTATTTATTTATGTTATTTGTTTAAATTATTTTCATAAAGGTTTTAGCATTCAAAGTATGTAAAATGTTATTTTTTTAATTTAAAAACTTTTGTTTGACTTTTGGATATTTTTACCATAGCATAATATTGAATTTTAATGCATATGCATAAAAATAATGTAATCTATATACAGTGGTACAAACAATTGAGGATATACCTTACTTTTACTTGATAAATCCAAATTTCAATCGAAATAACACATTAACTAGAAGTGCAAATGTGTTTTTATTTTCACACGTAACAAAAGGGTTAATTTACAGCAAAAATAACGAAAATCAACAAAAAAATATCTAAAATTAAAAGCTTCACAAGTATTTGGAATAAACATAAGTAGATCTTTACCTCAAAAAATTGAGGATACACCAATGAGAGAAATTTGTGTCACATATCACATACAAAGACAGTGTCAATATTTGGTTGCATGTGCTTTGGCTTTTATGTCCTCCAAACCTCTTGGTACCGATTCGACCAATTTTTTGGTGGTATCTGGAGATATTTTATCCCATTCTTCTTGTAACACTTGCTTTAAATGGGCAAAAACTAATTTGATGTTTTTGGACCGCTGTTTCGAGTGTGGCCCACAAATTTTCTATGACATTGATGTCAGGGGACTGTGGTGGTGTGTGTAGTTGTTGTTTACAATGAAAAAGACACCACATTTTGACATTACGTGCAGTATGTTTGGGGTCGTTGTCTTACTGTAAAATAAAATTTCCATCTAAACATAATTTTTTTGCACTTTCTTTAAGATTGTTGTTGATTATATCTATGTAAAGCTTGTGATCCATTATGCCATCTATAAAAACTAAATTTCCTACCCCATTTGAAGCCATACAACCCAAAACCATGATGAAGCCACCACCATGTTTAACTGTAGGACGTAAATTTTTTAGATCCCAAGCGGTGTTCGACTTTCTCCAAACAGTGCGACGGCCATCACTTCCACAAATGTTGAATTTACTTTCGTCACTAAATACAACTTTCTTCCAAAAGTTACCTGTCTTCAATTGACGAGTTTTTGTAACTCCAAACGCTTTTTCTGATTTTGTAAGCTTATGAAAGGTTTATTTCTAGCTACTCGACTGCTATATCCAGCATGTCTAATCACATTTCACACAGTTTCAGCACTTACACTTCTGCCCATTATTCGAGAAGTTTCTGCAGCTAGTTTGACTGCACTTAGTTTAGAACCAATCTTGATATCTTTCAAAATTTTCCTTTTGGCTACATCACTCAAAATACTTTTCCTTCCTCTTCCATTTTTATTTTTTCAATTAATCCATCGCTTTTAAATCTTCTGGACACACGAGTAGCTTCTACGGACAATTTTAGCTATTTCAGGATAAGATTTTCCTTTCTTAAATAACCTTAATATAAATTTGCTTACATCAATACTGGTTCTCTCCGAGGACCCATTTTCCATTTAAAAAATTGCGACTTTAAATTCACATAACCAACTTCAAAAGACAACAGTAGCAGTCGAAAAAGTTAAAGATAAAATTCCGATCGCTGGACATCATTGGGCACTGGAACGCGAAGCGTTCCTCCGGCCCATACTTAATGTATTGGGCGCTTGACGTTGGTTGGCCTGCTTTTGAGATCGTGCTTCCTTATTGGTGTTGGTGTTGGAGGGTGGATGGAACGCCTGATTTCCGAGGGAAATCTAAATCTATCGGAAAGATAAAATTTTTTCGATTTCGATTAATGTCTCGGGGATATGGATCTAACAAGATCCTCCTTCCCCTAACAAAGGTGTATTGCTCCTGATGGAAGTGGAGAGTCCTGAATTGGAGAAAAGTATTTCCTGAGTAAGATTTTCTGTAGTGGCATGGTGATTGGAGGACTAGGCAAGGTAGGAGAGTGACGTCATCATCATGGGCGGAGACTCCATCCGGTTTTGGCGGGAAAAAATCCTGAGTAATAGTTCTGGATTTAAGAAGTGGGTAAGGAGCACTGCTATTGGTTGGTGAATGCAAGTGAGTAAGCTCTCTATTGGCTGCCCTGGATTTTGGCTGATTGAACTTAAGTTGTTAAAAAGGGGGCATTTTCTGGTGGGTGCAGCATGAAATTAAGTTTAAATTTTATTTAAATTGGAGGATCGACTCTGGACGGCAAAGCGTGATCAGAGGAAAAAGAGCTATTAGCCGCCCTGCTCCACTCCAAAAGGAGTAGAGCGAGTTTGGCCAATAGTTAAATCTGTAAAAATTAGAGGTTTCCGAGGATTTTTCTCAAAAGAGAAGAATTTAGCAAATGTGTCATTCACCACCGGTGAATGACAGGAAAGTGGCGTTAAGGGGGATTGTATGAATCCAGGAGGATTCTCCTGGGTCTTTTAGTATTGTCATTTAGTGGATAATTTTGAATGTCTATTAGGTTTAAGTTATTTGAAAATTGTATGTCATTAAAATTTTATCTTTTAATGAAAGATAAAATTGTGGATGATGACAGTGGATGATGACAGTCTATTTTTGGGTACCTGGACTGATAAACAGTCCTCAATCCCATATCATGATGTCTGTGATGCAGGACTTGACTTCGTTGGTTTTTTCAGTCTGCGGAGTGACATGTCGGCGATTTGGCTGTGGTGATGGAATCCGGGGGAAGGGGCTTAGAGATGACTACTTGGAGTTAAAGTTTTATACGGTGCTGAGAGCTTAGGACTGCTCTCTCAGTGAATTGGAGGTAGAAGTGAATTTAGCCTCAGGCTGGCTGCCCATGGGGGTAAAAGTTAAAAATATATACTTGTCCAGTTGGGTGTGGAGATTAAATAAATATTGAAAGAAAAATAATAAAAAAAAAATTTTAAAAATTTACTAGGTGCAATAATTAAAAAATTATTGCAGGGATAAAAAGCTAAGGCGGATTGTAAGAATCCAAAAGGATTCTTCTTGGTCTTTTAGTATTATCGTTACAGTTGTAATCGTTTAGATTTAACATATTTACATTATTAGTATTTGGCAAATTATCGAAAAAATTTATAGCTAATTTTTGAATATGTGCTTTAAAACTAGTGATTTTAAGAGCTTTATTTATGCGATCATTTTTCATGTAGCGGCAGGCATTTACAATCATTCTAATATATGAATTCTGCAGAGTATTTAAAATATTAATATTGGTTTTAGCAGCATAACCCCATACTGGACAGGCATAAGCGAGTATTGGACGCATAACGGCTGTATAAAGAAGCACTTTGTTATCTCTACTTAAATGTGAGTTCCGGGAAATTAGGGGAAAAATTTAAACATTGTTTTTCGGAACTTATCGCGAACGTGTAATATGTGTTGTTTCCAAGTTAAGTGTGAGTCAAAAATAACGCCAAGATATTTGGTATTCTGAGACCAGGGAATTTGTTTATTGAACATTATGAGAGGGGGAGGAATGGTGCGCTTTTTGGTAAAGATGACTGCACAAGATTTTTCTACATTGATACTAATTTTCCATCTGTCGTAATAATTTTCTAGCAGCTTGAGGTGTTTGTTAATGGCAAAGGTAACAGTCTTTAAGTTTTTGTACGTGGCATTAATGGCCGTATCATCCGCATAGAGACTAATATTTGTTAGTGAGTAGCTGGGAATGTCATTTATATAGAGATTGAACAACAGGGGCCCGAGCAATGAGCCCTGAGGACACCCTGCAGAGATGGAATGAGAGTTAGATAATGATTCATTTACTCTGATCCGAAAGGATCTGTTAGTGAGATACGAGTGGATGAGGTGAATGAGGGGAGAAGGAATATCGTAAGTAATTAGTTTGAAAGTGAGTCCTAAAATCCAAACACGGTCGAAGGCTTTCTGGATATCCAGAAAGACCACTCCCGTGCTCTTCTTTTTTGGAAACCTTCCGAAATACTTTCTGTTAGTCTGAGAAGAGGATGAAGGGTAGATAGTTTATTTGTAAATCCATATTGATTAGGGTTAATTAGGCTATTATCATTAATGAATTTTTAAGTCTATTAAGAATAATGTACTCAGTTAATTTACTTAAAGTTGAAAGGAGAGAAATAGGTCTATATGAATTAGGAAGATTTTTATTTGTACCAGGTTTAATAATAGGGAAAATGATAGCTTCTTTCCAGTTACTAGGAAAGTGATGAAATTTAAGAATTTTATTGACAAGAATAGTTAGTATGAGGATTAATTTGATAGGAAAATTTTTTAGCATTTTATTTGTGATAGTATCTTTACCGGGGGCCTTTTTAGAGCTAGTATTTTTAATGAAGTTAATAATTTCATCAGGCATGGCAGGTTCAATTTGAGTAGAAGGGGGGAAGAGAGAAAGGTATTCACAGTTGAGGTGACAACCTCGTCATCTTGATCGTAGTTGTCCTGCATGCGGTTATTTTCAATGAAGTTATTTTTAATCGTATTAGCAAGGAGGTTAGCCTTCTGCGGATCAGTGACGGCCATACCAGTAGCACAGTTCAACGTAGGAATTTGAGATCTTTTATTTTTTAAGAACCGCTGTGCCTCCCAGAGGCTATTGTCAGTTGTATTTAGAGCTTCTAGTCTAGCATTCCAAGTATCATTACTATATATTTTAAGTTCTTTTTTGAGGTTGGCTTGAGCTCTATTGCATAAAGTTTTATAAAAAGGATTTAAAGTCTGCTGATATCGTTTACGTAGGTTGTTTTTATGCTTAATAAGTTGATTAATGTGATTTGGAGTGTAGTTTCGGTGAGCGTTCACTATTGGCTGGGAGGCGTGGCTATGGGTAGCGACGACCGCTTCGGTGAACTCTGTAATTTTGGTTTCAAGATCATTGGTATTATTAATATTATTCGGATAGTAGTTAAAAAGAGAGAAGTTATTATTTAAATTAATTCTAAAATCCTTCCAGTTGGTGGTAATTGCTCTAGGATTTGAGGATTCCACTTTAAGTTTAAAATTGAAATTTAGGAAAACAGGGTTGTGGTCAGAATATAGATCATTAATAGATTTAATAGTATAAGGGTAGTAAAAGTTTTTGATTAAAGCAAAGTCTATTGTATTAGCTGAGTTATGGCCAAATCTTGTGGGAGAGTCAGGAAAAGCTATGTGCAGATTTAAGATATTGGCAAAATTAAAAAGATGCTTGCCTCTGTTTGAGTTTACATTGCAATTCCAAGCGCTATGAGTAGCATTGAAATCGCCGAAGACGACACAATGACTACTCGTTTGGAGAAAATATTCTAAATCTATTGTAAATAAGTTATCGTCAGAGGAAGGGGGAATGTAAACACAGAGACAATAGAAACGGGGTCATGGTCGAGGGGAGTTAGAATAATGTTAGTCGCTTCAATAGCTTGCATAGGTGGGGTGGGGAGACAGTAATGTTTAAGAGATTTTTGATAAGAATAAGAGTTCCGCCGGCGGCCGTTGCGTTAGTGATCCTATCATTTCTGTAGCAAGTGTAATTTGCTATTGTAAAAGTGTGCGAAGGTCTCAGATGAGTTTCCTGTATGAGAAAAATATCGGGAGAGTGCTTCTCTATAAAAATTCGTAGCTCTACTCTACGTCTAAGCAGTCCGTTTGCGTTCCAAGAACACAAATTGAGGCCAATGGGGGACTTAACCATTATTATTGTTACAAGAGGCCTCTAATAAGGCGTACATTTGATTTGGGTTATTGTTTGCTCTTTGCACTTGGTTAAAGTTATTCATGAAATTAGGATTTGAAGTAGCTATGGCTTGGGTAAATTGAGAAAGTTGGCACAAACATTGCATAGTCATTTGTAGGGTCGCTTGCAAGTTAAAATTATTATTATTAAAAATATTTCCGTTAAAGTTATATCCGTTAAAGTTATTATTAGACTTGTTATTAAAATTTGGAATGGATCTGTTATTTGCAGAGGGATTTCTATTGGCCTCAATTTGAGCAGAATTCACAGGTCCTTTTGGTGCCATCGGTTGTTTATTTTGGGAGTTAAAGTTGGTTGAAATTTTATTTGGATTTGCGGCTTGAGCATAGGATACATTGGGTCTTATAATACTATTGTATATATTAGTATACGAATTACGATTATTCAGGGCAGTGCCCTTAGGGGGCTTTGGGAAACAGGGGCATCCTCTCCAGTTAGCCATGTGGCCGTACATTTCGCAGTTGATACAGTAGGCAGTTTCTAGCCTTTCGGTTATTGGGCATTCACGGGTAATATGTCCCTCACCACATTTTATGTCGCGTGCCATCAATAGCACGCGTGCCAATGGTTCGCCAATCCCTGCACTATACAATTACAAACATCCATGCCTTCTCCGGGATTCGAACCAAGGCCCTATGGCACAGCAGTCAGCGTCGCTAACCACTATACCGGTTGGGTGACAATCGTTAAGGATAAACGATTTGAATCTATACAAAAATTGATAAAGTATTTGTTAAATGCTTCCTATGTACTCTTTGATAAATTCTGTTATTTGTTCCGATATTTTTTTTAGTAAAATCAAAAAGTATTTTTGAAACAAACATAAACAAGACTGAAGTAATTTTAAACAACTAATACTGATTTCAGTCTGGAATTCAGTACAAACTCTTTGCCACCATCTTGCACTTCATAAATTAGTATCTGAAATAAAAATAAGTTAGGCTTTGTCAAAAGAAAAAAAAATCATATTATATCAAAGTACAATACAGCTTTGTTTTTATGACAGCAGAATGCAAATAAGGGGCTTGGGATCGTTGATGAAATGAAATCGAAATTATCCCATGACTGGACAAATTGAATTCGGCAGAGTTTAATATAGCTTTAAAATAAAATCCAAACTGATAAGTTTTAATAAAGAGTGTATTTTTTCCAGGTATAGAAGTTTAAGTTGGCATTACTTTCCAAGATGGCGACCGATTTAACAGCTGTCAAGTGATTTATTCTCAGTTTGGTTTGGCAATTCATCAAAACGATCATCAAGCGAGGCGTAGATTCGTCGAATGGGCCCAAAACGAGATTGCCGTTGTTCCCGATTTTCATAAGTGAATTTTGTTTAGCGATGAAGCGCACTTCTGGTTGAATGGCTACGTCAACAAACAAAACTGCCGCATTTGGAGTGAAGCTAATCCACAAGTGTATGTCGAAACACCGTTACATCCAGAAAAACTGACTGTTTGGTGCGCTTTATGGGCTGGTGGAATCCTTCTTCAAAAACGATGAAGGCCACAACGTTACAGTCGATGGTGATCGGTATAGAGCCATGATTACTAACTTTTCATTCCTGAATTGAACAATCATGATGTCCAGGAGCTGTGGTTCCAACAAGACGACGCAACATGTCACACAGCTCGTGCCACAATCGATTTATTGAAAGACACGTTGGGTGACCGCCTAATTTCACGTTTTGGACCTGTGAATTGGCCTCCAAGAACTTGTGATTTAACACCGCTAGACTATTTTCTGTGGGGCTATGTAAAGTCATTGGTCTATGCGAATAAGCTACAAACGCTTGACCATTTGGAAGACAACATTCGCCGTGTTATTGCCGATATACGGCCACAAATGTTGGAAAAAGTCATCGAAAATTGGACGTCCAGATTGGACTACATCCGAGCCAGCCGTGGCAGTCCTATGCCAGAAATCATATTTAAAATGTAATGCCACAAGATTATCTTTCGAATAAAAAAAATTCATGTCAATCGAATTATACATCGTTGTTTTATTGCAATTTAAAGTTCTATACCTCTAAGAAAACACCCTTTATTTTGCTAAAAGGTCCGCATTTTAAATGACCTTGATCTTATAGATTTAATTATCCTCATTAATCTCTCCATTAATCCTGATGTTGCGGCACGAGTGACATTGTTATCATATGTATGTGGCCCGGTGGAAAAAAGGTTGAGTACCCCTGGTCTATACAGAGTGTAAGTAAAATAATTGTTCTAAAATTTTGATATGAGATATTTTGGGAGAAATTTATTAAACGCGAGTAAAGTGTTTTTGTCACGCTAGGAAAAGTAAATACATGTAAAAATATTGCAAACATTATTTATTCCTTAGGCTAATAAAGAAACAATTTCACCAATTCATTACATTTAGAAGTGTAACTTAAATTATTAAAACAGTGTAACTCTACTGGATTGTAACGGAATTGAGTAGAATACATTTTTAATTAGATTTTATTGCCATGCTTCGAGTAAAACGATAAAAAAAAAAGTAATGATAGATAATGTGACAGGTCCACTGATTTTTTTTTTAAATAGAAAAGAAAACGAAAAGTTATTTTCACTTTACATTTATTAGTATTTTAACTCATCTTAATTTTAGTCAAGAGAGTGTTAATTGATACGATAATTAAAAAATGTGTAAGGTTTTTTTTCGAATTATTGCATTGTGAATGAATCATTCCTTTTGTGAACCATGCAATAAAAATGGATACCTCATTTAAACGAACAACGTCGAAACAATGCTTATGGTTTACGCATCATCTCTGCAATTGAATCCATTATTCATAAAAATTGATAATGGCAATTGCTTTTATTTTATTTTCGTTTTAATTCATTCGTATATATTAAAATAGTATTTTTCTTAAAAACTAATATTTTTATCAAGTAATTACTTTGAATCGATAAATAGAAATATAAACAATTTCTGGAATTTATATTATATCATGCACTATATTAAATAATTTGATTTGATTACTTTTAAAAATCATAATTGTGTGTGAAAACGATTTTATAACTATACAAAAACTTTTTAACGTAATTATAAAGATATTGAGATATTTTTATTTAAACAATTTGAGATAAATATATAGATTCCTAATGTAGAAATAATGTTGTGTGTTTTTTTTTATACCTAAGCTTTCCTAATTTACATCTGTGAATTTTGATGCATCTTTAGGGACGAATTTTTATCCTCTTAAATAACAAATTTCATTTGACCATAATAAAATTGTTTTTTGAAATTAATGAAATTATTGATATCTTTTTTTTCATTTAAAACAAAATTTACATATAAGGGTCACCCAAATGAAAGTGTCACTTCAGTTGGTGTGATTAATGGTTTAATGCTATTAATATAAATTAATAGACAAAGGAAAGAAGTAACACAAACGCAACAGATAATCTAGACAAAGTCTTCTTGTAGTTTGAAACAAGCCCAGGGATTCACGACATGATGAATACCCTGGGTGAAGAGAATTAAGTGTTGTTCGTGGAACCAATTTTCAAAAGCATTAGGACCTCTTTACCGACTGGAAATCGCCATCCCTTCATGGCTTACTGGAAGGCGGTGAGAGGTCCGGACTGTAAGGGTTCGATGTTCGAGAACTTTGCAACAGAATTGTCGTAACAATGCTTGGCACGCCACAGCCACATGCAGACGAGTATTATCATGCAAGGTGTTATCCCACTGGACAGCATACAACGTCAGGGGTTCTAGATATTCTTTCTGAAGTTATACAGTGGGGCATAGTACGTGGCAGCATCGACTGACTGATTGATTGAATATTAACGTCGCATAGTTCAGATACACGAGGGCTTTTGGTGACGGACCACGTAATTTTGAACCATGGTCAAGTGACGTGGATGACACCTGAGCTGGCACCTCCCTTTCCTAACTACCCACACCACGCCAACGGGATGACATTTCAACTCTTGGTAGATTTAACGTGCATCGCTGCCCTACACAGTGGGTCTTTAGTGGTACTGGGCTCGAACTCGTGACAAGGCAAGCCACGATCCGATACCTATACCACTCGGCTACCGTGGCCATGGTAGCATTGTCAATAATATCGTTTGGATGCATCCTTGATACAAGTGATGCCTTTTAATGTGCTCTCACGCTATCTCACAAGCATCTGGTGGGATTTGACGGTATCCTATGCATTCCCAGCACTCTCCGCCCTCTATAGAGGCATGCGCAGTCACCTTTCTCTGAATGAGTGAGTGAGTGAATATTAATGTCGCATTGTTCAGCAACTCGAGGGCTTTTGGTGACGAACCTCATAAATTTGAACCATAGTCAAGTGACGACGACGACACCCGAGCTGGCCCCCTCCTCTCCTAACTACTACACTACACCAACGGGAGGACGTTTGAGCTCTCGACAGATTTCACGTACATCGCTCCCCTACACGGTGGATCTTCAGCAGTATTAAGCTTGAATTCCTGACACGTCGGCCATGTGTCCATTACCTTGACCACTAGGCTACCATATCCACCCATTTATGCTATTAGTTTCTTCTTCTAGAAAACATTCTCTTATAGTTTTTTATTGAAAAAATTGTGATTCACATTACATAAGTTTTAACACAGTCCTTTAAATTCATTTCATTCATTAGAAAGCTGGTTAGTTTATCAAAACATTACACGTCATTCTGTTCGAGTTATGATCACCCCAATTTAAGTATTCTAATCAATGCATTCAATTTTTTTTCTTTAGTTTTTATAATATGTACATTCAGTTTTTGAATGGATATATCGCAGGTAAATAACGAAAGTAGGAATTTCATTAAATCCTTAAGAGGTATGATCAATTGACGGGAGATGCTAAAATAACCTCTCTTCAAGGTCATTTTCCTGATGAAAGTATGTGATTTTATCAAATCACTGAAATGCTTCAGTGAAATGAACTAGTCAGGATTTGCATTGGCAAAATGCTGTCCAGGGGGGGAAGACACCTGGGAGTGGTCGAGTCCTTGTACTTCCTAACCATACAGGTAGTACTATCTCGATACCCAAAATATCAACCCCATATCTTTAAAAAAATGGCACCTTAGGATTAACATAGGGATTGATTTTTTATTGTGTAAGCAACCGAGAGGAAAGATGTTACATATCAAAAAATACAAGCCTAATTTTTTAATTATTTGTTAATTAGTTTCGGATAAATAATTTGTATTTCATTAACTATTGTTGTATTAATTACTTCTATAATAATGCACCATATTTGCTACATAAATACTTTTAAACTTTTGATAATATTATTTCATCATTTCACTGAAACAAATCAGGGACTTGTTCAAATTCCTTACTTTTATCAGGGAAATGACCTTGAAGAGACGTTGTTTTAACGTTTCCCGTCAATTGATCATATCCTTTCGGGATTTGATGAAATTCCTAATTTCATCATTTTCCTGCGACAGATGTACTACTAACTTCATTTAACATGGCAAACATGTCTGTTGAATAAGGTAAAACTTTGTAACCATATTTTATCACATACTTATGGAGCATAATTATGAGACTTGATTCATTTCAAAATAATATGAATTACTACTGTAAAAACAATATTCTATGGTTTCTGAATTATTTTTCACACAATCAAGCAAGTAATCTCGAATTTGGTTTTTTGCGTTTATAAAATGTATCATCTTCACAGCATTCTTGTTCAGTTTACTACTGTGATTCACTATTTCAAATAAGTTGTTTTGATTGAGTATCATTTTTTTCCTTTCTCCATTCTTTTGTACGTTTTATCAGAGTCAAAAATGGGAAACTGCCTCTGAGATCTGCAAACAATATATAATTCCAATAAAATATTAACTTAGAATCTAAATCACACAATTAATTATTCCTTGAACTTGGATGGCGAATCGCCTTGAAAACTATTTGATCTCGGTACTTGTCCGATAGTTTCAGATGAGAAACTAAAGAGGAAAACTATAGATTGAATTATATAGAAATTTTTACAGAGCTGTCTCTAATATCGACTCTTCACATCTTTTTTAGCTAAAAATCTTTTTTCTTTCGTCACATCATCTTTGTCGGACGGATAATTTTTATCTTGTTATAAATTCTGTTTTCCTTTCTCAAGCGCTTTATAAACAAGTAATATGAAAAAAAAAATTTTTTTAATCGATTCCTATTATGAATGGATGAATAGAAAGTATTTTATTAACGATTGAAAATTTGAACAAGATATATATATATATATATATGTACAGTCGGACCTTTATATAGTGAAGTCGCTAAATCCCGGAAAAAAGTTCTCTATATAGAGGTTTATCTCTTAATATACTTTATAAACCACATATAACAAATTTTAAATTCATAAACACTATATATACTTAAAAAAGTAAAATTATTCACACTTTTTAAAATTAATATACGTTTATTTTATATATCATACCCTTCATAAAAGAAAGAAAAACTGCAATGAAAAAAAAAGAATGTCGAAGAGTTCACTGTATATTCAATATGAAGAAAATAATTTTTTTCCTAAAATTAATAAACTTTGAGGACATTTTATAATTTAAAGAATACAAGTAATATTAAATGTGCATTATTTTATAATTAGAACATGGGGACAGGGAGCAACTCAACTGAGGGTGAAAGAGGATATCGAAGATGTTTCCCGTGAACTGGGCAATGTGGGTTAAAGGTTGCACTTCTTGGATGAAACGTCCACAACTCTATTGCTCTTGGCGAGTTAGGATCTAATAGAACGTTCAAGAATTATGACGACCATTAAATGTGTTAAAGAGAGAATAACTTGAAATTTTTTCAGAAATACTTTTAAAAAAAGGTAGAACAAAAATTGAATCACAAAAGAAAAAGTTCGTTATATAGAAAATGCACTTCGCTATACAGAGGTTATTTTACGAAGAAAATCGTGAAATGTTCAATGTCCCAGGAAAAAGTTCGCAATATAGAGGTTCGACTGTACATATAAAAATACAGGGTGGGCATAATTAAACTGCAAGTGATGAAGGGGTGCTGGAGAGAAAACTATCGGGAATATTCCAGTGAAATTTGGTATCTGCACGTTTCAGAACATGCGCTTGCAAGAAACATGTTGCCATCTTCACCGATAGATGGCACTGTACCGTATTTCAAGGCTCTCCAGTGGCATATAAACCTTCCAAAACAGACAGAGCATAATGAATTCTAAGTGGCATATAAACAATATAAAATATCCCTTACAGTTTATCGAAATTCCGTACAATTCGCTTCAGTAATTAAATTTTTACGGTATCATGTAATCAAAAATTAACATAAATTAAGATCACAATTTAAACAATCCATAAAAATGCTTTGGAAAGGAATTAAACCATTATTTATTCAATGAAATTATCCCATTATGTGCCCAATACGCGAACCGTCAGATGCACCCACATGCTGAAAACGCAAAACAGCATGGTTCACACAGTCGCATTTAAAATATATTTATTTTATTTTACAAATGCCAGGCCATTGACCATCAGGTCATTAGGCAACGGGCTCTCAAATACCTTTTTACAATGCAGTTAAGATCATTCAGTGCAGAGAACTCGTCCAAATCAGCGGCAGTCATGTCTTGTCCAGTGTCACACAAAACGCAGATAGGTGAAGTCACTAAATTAAAACGAAACAGATGAGCACAAAGGCAATCATGTCCGGTTAAAAGTCTAAATTTAGCCACAGCATCAGCACGAGGAGAACTTGGAATACCGTGGTATTTCTTACATAGTGTACTCCAAGGCTTATCACGAGCAACACGAGAAGCTGTAAGGCAAAATGATTCCCTAAAAATCCTTTTAATTTTCAGTTTGGCAGAATGAAGTGTCAGGTCTCTGCGAAAGTTCTGAAGGATACCCGTTCCCTTTTTTGCCAAAAAGTCTGCCCTCTCATTTCCCCAAAGACCACAGTGAGATGGTACCCATTGAAAGACGATCTTTTCTTTTATTTTTCCCAGGAGTTCTCTACAGTTCTGCACACGTAAACAATTATTCTCATTATAGTTGGACAAAGCCTGAAGGGCAGAAGTAGAATCTGAAAGAATTACAGCTCTTTCAATGGGGGAAGACGAACATCAAGTCGCTGAAGGGCTATATGTATAGCTTCAGCCTCACCATCAAAGTGAGCTGTCAAAGGGCCGGCGTGTAAATAGAAGGAGAAGAGGTGACTAAAAACACCAATGCCAGCGCCTTGGGCAAAGTCCAAGAGTGAGCCATCTGTGTAAATGTGAAGCCACTCCTCCGGTGGGAAGCGGGTATTGATAGTTTCCAAAGCTATAGCGTGAAGAGCAGTTGGACTTAGATCACGTTTTCTCACATTCAGAACAAGGTCCAATCTGATGTCGAGTATTGCGTAGTCGAGTGGGTTAGCAAAAGACAGTAATTCAAAGGGCACATCATTAATGACTTTATATTGAATGTTCTCACGAACACATTGAATAAAGCCCTTTTGAGTCTTAAGATTACGTCCTCCATCGGAATCATAGTCCCGCCAGAATGAATTATTTGGGAGTCTAATAAGTCTATTGAAGAGAATAGCAGCATTCTTCTCAATTATATTAGTGAATGGCTGAAGGTCGCAAAGTAACTGCATGGCAAGTACTGGAGTAGTTTTAACTCCGCCAGTGATTATGCGAAGGGCTTGGTTATGGAAAGTGTCAAGAAGTTTTCTAACGTTCTCTAAGGCAGAGATCAGCACCTCATTGCAATAATTTAGAACTGGTTGAATATATGTCTTGTAAGTTGTATTTAAGGTATCCCTATTGCATCCCCATTTAACTCCGGTCAATCTTTTAAGAATGGAGAGTCGCTTTCTTGCCTTAGAAACAACAAGCTCAGCATGTTTAGTCCATTTCAATTTGTTATCAAGAGCGCAACCCAAATAAATTGAAACATCACTCTGTTGAACAGGCATACCGTTATAAACCAATTGGGGACTGAATGGTTGTCTATTTAAAGTGAAGAACTGACAAGTAGTCTTCTTTAGGTTTACAGTCATATTATTTTCAATACACCAAAGGTGTAATCTTTCAAGGGTCAGATTTAGGATGGTATTTAGTTTGGACTGATCCCTCTTTGGTGTGCTGCACCAGATGGCAAGGTCATCCGCAAATAGAGCCGTATTGGTCAGCCCATCAGATGCCAAGAGATCAGGGAGATCATTAATAAAGATGTTGAATAAGATAGGACTAATCACAGTGCCTTGGGGCAGGCCAGTTTCACTTTGTTTAAAACTGGAAATAGCATTTCCAAAAATAAAGGCCGAGAAACGCTGAGAAATGAAGTTCCTTATCCACATAAGCATATTATTGCACACACCCAGGGTCTGCAATTTTTGAATACATTTAAGCCGCCGAACTTTATCAAAGGCTGCTTCAAAATCCACAAATAGGGCAAGAGCAGAGTGTCTCTGATCAAGGGCGTCCTTGATGGACTGGCCAAGAAAAACAACTTGTTGGTTTGTGGACTGACATTCTCTAAAGCCAGCCTGAGAAGAGGTCAGGAGATTATTAGTTTCGAGGTACCAGTCGAGTCGAGAAGTGATCATTCTTTCCATGACCTTAGATAAGATACTTGTTAGTGAGATGGGGCGATAACTGTTTAAATCATCCAGAGGTTTGTTCTTTTTAGAAATAGGAACAACTATTGCCTTCTTCCAGATTGCAGGCACACCATACTTCCAGCTATGGTTATACAGTGTCAAAAGCACAGAAAGTGCATTACAGCCAAGGTGTTTCAAAAATTCAGGGTGAAAATTATCTGGTCCGGGACTCTTAGCACACCTTATGTGCCCAACAGCCTCTCTTAGCTCTGAAATACTAAAATTTCGATGGAAAATCTCATGTCCATGAGATTGAGACGAAACAATATTACGGATTTCTCGCCCAATAATTTTCTGTCTGGTCTTAAGGCTCTTTTTTAGGCGTTGTTTAGTTGAATAAAATGAATTAAAGGAGTTGGAAATATCCTTGTCATTATATATATATATATATATAGTTAAAACACGATTACCGACTCTCAAAGGTTTCGTCGAAGAAGTATTAGCCCTATTCTAAACCTTGTTTACAAAATTAAAAACCTTTTTTCCATCCTTCCTGTAATCGATTTTTGTTATAAAATTATTGAAACAATTACGTTTTGCGGTAAGAATTTCCTTTCGAAGGAGGGCGACACTCTTTCTCCAGTTTTGGACATCCTCTGGATTTTTACTTTGTTCGGCAATAAAACGGACAGTAGAAGATTTCTCTTTTAAAGCAGCGAGATTTTCATTCCAAAAGGGTTTATAGTTAAACTGCTTGCCCCTAGGAATCCATTTCTTAGCAGTTTCAAAGATAATTTTTACAAATCTGGAGAAAACTTTATTGACGCTTTCACCAGCCTTACAGAAACTCGAAACGGATTCGAAAATAGTCTTGTTTTCCAAAGTAAAGTTCTTCCAGTCGGCCCTGGCTAAATTCCATCTATTTCTAAAGGGTCTCTTTGAAGAATTACTTGTGTCAAAACCAATCCCAGTAATAATCATGCGGTGGCCGGAGCCAGGATCGCAAATGACTTCTCTTTCTACATCATCAGCGATATCCGCGGAAGCTAAAGTCAGATCTGGGTTAGTACCATTGCCATTGTAGTGCAAGTAGGTTGGAATATCTGAGTCATTATACAAAAGTTCCATTTGGTCAGTGATCAAAAGATCTTCCATTACCTTACCAGCGGAATTCAGATCACTGTAGTTCCAGCGCTTGCTGTGAGCATTAAAGTCACCGCATAGTATTGTTTTACTGGTAAAAGTCAGGAGGCTAAAGTCAAGCTTAGTGTTACCAGGTGTGCTGTAGCAACCGTAAACTTTGAAGTGTCTCTTCCGCTTCCATACATCCAATTTGATGATTTCAGCACCATTATAGGAAGAGAGATTACTAATTTCATGAAAATCCGAAATCAAGCCTTTTCTAACACCAACGAGGATGCCACTGGCAATCCTCCTCGATTTAGGTAGGATTTTAGTGCAGCAAGGTCCAAAAGTATGAAGTTTCAATGAATCATGAGACAAATTAGCTTCAACAATAATGAAGACATCAATATCTTGAGAAATTAAAATAGACATCAACTGTGTTCTTTTTTCATGAGAGAAACCACCAGCATTCCATTGTAATATTCTTAGCCACTGCTGATCCCTAAAAGGACGGTTAGCACCAGAACTCGAATGCATCACAAAACGAGAGGAGAGCGGCAATCGCTGTAGCAGATTTAGCGTTAACCAGGGTGCACCACGAGGAGGCCTACTACGTTACACCACAATCTTTGTTGTTACATACCTCGCGTGTCTCGTTATGCTAGATTTCGATTCAGCAACAGAAGCAAGTCGCTTTCTATCCTTACTTAATATTATAAACGTGAAAGTTTGTTTGGATGTTTGTTTCTCTTTCACGCAAAAACAACTGAATGGATTTTAATGAAACTTTACAATAATAGAACTTATACATCAAAATAACACATACGCTATAATTTATAAAAATATTGTATGAAGTGCCCGAAATATAACAATAATTGTCAAGTAAGTAGGAAAAAATCCTGCCATCTGCAAGCAATTCTGGCGTGCGCTGCAAAAAAAAAGCCCACGACAGCATATATATATTTTTTATATGTGAAGCAAAACTTTCACTTTTTGTTTTATCTAAGGCCAGGTGTTCACTTCTAATTTATTCCTTTGATCAGTTTCTATTTTTTATTTCAGAATAAAACTAAATTTTGAAGGGCAAGGTTTTTTTTTTAAATCTATCTTTATTTGAACAGCTACTATTGATTTTTTTCATGGGTAAGCCATTATCGCCAAAATAGTGATCCATACATACAATAAAAATTAATAATTTTTTTCTATGGACGTTTTTTCAGAATTATATTATGTACATTTGGTAGTAACAAATTGATCCTTATATCAAAATAAATACTTTTATTGCTTCTGGTACTTAAACTAGATAAACTTTGTCTTTCCCACTACATCATTTGTACAAATTTGCATAATTTGTTTATGGTTAGTAGTTGATTATAACGCTATAATTTTAATTGAATAGGCAGATATTGCATTTTTTAAGTATAAAAATAATAACTACTGCAATTTATTTTTTAGAGTGAGTGAATATTAACGTATCACTGTTCAGCAACACTGGGGTTTTTGGTGATGGACCGCGTATTTTTCAACCATGGTCAAGTGATGTGGATGACACCTGAACTGGCACCCTCTGTACTAACAACCATACCACACCAACGGGAGCACGTTTAAGCTCTCAATAGATTTAACGTCCATCGCACCCCTACACGGCGGGTCTTTAGTGGTACTGGCCTCAAACTCGTGACAAGGCTAACCATGATCCAATACGTTAACCACTCGGCTGCTTGCGGCCACTGTAACTTTTTTAAGTGTAGCAAAAGGATCCACTAAGAATTATGCCGCGAAAGCGTAAGTCTAATATTTACTAAAGCTCTAATAAAGCTCGAGCTATGAAAGTAGCTAGACAGTTGCTAACTTGACTCGATCACCAACATTTCGCTTTATTTCTCATTGAATCGCCATTATAATTTAAGAAACGGCGTTGCTTGCGAATACTACAATTTTAACATAAAATAAATACAACAGACAGTAATATTAACGTATAACACTTTCAGATATAAATTATTTACACTGTTTTAAGCGTTCATTACATAAAATTTGTAACAATGTGTTACTTTTGCTGAGCAGAGATCAGCTTAGAAAGGTATTTTCAAAAATCGACCTTTAAGAGAGTTACGGAGAGTTATAAATAAAAAAAAAATTCGTTTTATCAGCTATTAGATCTACAGACTTAAAATTCAACAAACGTGTTTTTTTTGTTCAGCTGAGAGAAGGAAAAAGCTTTTTTTTTGTTTAATTTGCAATTCACGTAAAAAATTAACTCAATAAAAACTTCTTTATCCTTCAATCTATATTGTTTAATTTTTCAGTTCACCCGTACGTACGAAGAACTGATATACCAGCTAGTGAAACATATCTTTCAGATGTCCCCACAGATAAAAATTGCAAGGATTAAGGTACGGTGAACGTATAAAAGGGGGGGGGGCAAGCATTTTCGAAAACCTCTGCTGATGACTCGGTCAGCACCAAAGGTATCAGGTAGCAATTTTTAACAGGTTTAGCGATGGAAGGGCGTGCTCTGTCCTGCATCAATATCGTGGTTTCTAAAGAATGTCTCTCTTGCAATACTGGAATCAATATTGTTCTCTTAACATAGCACCGTAGTTAGTCTCTGTAACACTACAGTGTTTGGGACCACTTGGAGTTGAGGTCTTAAAGAAATATGGGCCAACAAGAAAATCACAATTCATTCCACATAATTGGTGAATAATTGCTACCATATTCTGATACAATATCTTCACTAACAATGCCTGTTCTTTTTATTCAGAGACATGATTGGCTTCCTGGCTGTATGATACCTGTTAAGAAACTCCTTTAATTAGAGTTTCAAGTGAATTTTCCCTGTTCAAAAATTGAATAATAAAGTTTTTCTATCAAATTATTTGGAAAAAAAAAGAATTAATAATACGTTTGTGTTAAGAAGTATATTTAAATTTCTTTTAAAATTGAAGAAAAATATATACTTCGAAAATTTTTACTTCTGACATTTAAAGATAATATTTAGGTAAAACAAATATTGATTGTATGAATAAGAAAATTAGTATTTAACTAGTGAATTATTGTGTTTAAAAGTAATTTAAATATTTAACAAAAATTGAAAGTTGCAAGATTCTAACACTAAGATATTTTTATCAAACTTGGTTATTGCAACGAATCCACACACTTTATTTACTGAAAAATAAAATAAGCACGAAATAATTCAATAATTCCTTCGCAATCCAAAACAGTATCAGAAGACAAGTTAAATCTGTGTTGAGATAATAAAACCATCAGCTTTGTAAGTGGAAACGATAATTGAAGATAAGGTATAGCAATGTCGATACAATAAACACATCAGCTTCCTAAGTGAAGACGGTGTCCAAAGACAGGTAACGCTATGCGTCAGTGTCCTAAGTGAAAACGGTGTACAAAGACTGGGTAAAGATATGCGTCAGCGTTCTAAGAGGAAACGATGTCCGATGATTGAGTGAAGCTATATGGGCACAATAAAAACATCAGCTTCCAAAGCGAAGACGGTGTCCGAAGACAGGTAAAGCTATGCGTCAGTGTCCTAAGGGGAAACTGTGTTTAAAGACAAGATAAAGTTATGCCTTAGCTATCTAAGTGGAAAAGGTGTACAAAGATAGAGTGAAGCTATGTGGGCACAATAAAAACATCAGCTTCCAAAGCGAAGACGGTGTCCGAAGACAGGTAAAGCTATGCGTCAGTGTCCTATATGGAAACTGTGTTTAAAGACAAGATAAAGTTATGTCTTAGCTATCTAAGTAGAAAAGGTGTACAAAGATAGAGTGAAGCTATGTGGGCACAATAAAAACATCAGCTTCCAAAGCGAAGACGGTGTCCGAAGACAGGTAAAGCTATGCGTCAGTGTCCTAAGGGGAAACTGTGTTTAAAGACAAGATAAAGTTATGCCTTAGCTATCTAAGTGGAAAAGGTGTACAAAGATAGAGTGAAGCTATGTGGGCACAATAAAAGCATCAGCTTCCTAAACGAATACGGTATCAGAAGACATGTTAAAGCTATGTGACCTTAATAAAAATGTGAGCTACCTAATTGGAGACGCTTTCAGATGGCAGGGTAATGCTATGTCGATACATTAAAGACGTAAAATCTAAGTTGGTACGGTGACCTAAGCTTTAATGATACAATAATTACAGTAATTGTAGAGTTTTAGTAAATTGAAACTTGTTCAGTTATTTCTAGACAGTGTATTATGTATCATAGAGCTTATTATGTATATCTACGATTTCATCAACAATTTTTTAGTAAAATACGTTTAGTTATTTAAGGCTGTAAAATTTTAATATCCCTCATCTAATTAAACAGATATTTTTGTATGCCTAGTAATGAGATACTTTAGCTTTGTTCTAGAACTACAACAATAAGTTTTTTTAGCTCAAATTTTTAAAGTTAACTTCTTTTAGCACGGTAAGGGAAAATTTTCATCACGCGTTATCAGTTACGGCTACGCAATGAACGTAAAATAGGGATGTATGAAGTTCCGACTTTCACCAGGATTTTAATAAAGCCATTTAATTCTTACTCTCGAACTCACACAAAAAATAATTACAGCCAACTTTACTAGAACAACAGAGTTTCTTGAATTATAATCATTAAAAAACTATTTTTTAAAACTCGCCTTCTTTTAATGCAATATAGTAACACCCACAAATCCTAGCAATACTAAGGTATTTTTATTGCTTAGCTAAAAGGCTAATTTTCAGTTCATTTTTTTTCAGGGACAAGGTACGAAGACAAACTTAGTTCCAAACAAGAGAAATTTCAGTTTAGTTTCCGTCATCTTTTGTGCAGCATTTGTTGTTTATGTTATCCAATATGATCAAACAGATATCCAGTAAGTGATTTATTATGCATTGTATGAATCTTAACTTTTTTCATTTTCCGGTAAAGTAATATGTAGTTAAGTTTCACTTGAATGCTTACATGGATGTTTTTCTGTGAGTTTTGAACACTATTCAAATCACTCTTTAGAAAAGAGTTCATAAAACGTCTTTTCAATACGATAGATTGTGTTCATAATCAACCAAACCAGTTGTAACAAAAACTGAGATTGGTTCAATAAATCATTGTACGTACAGAATCAGTTCTCCGTGACATTATCCCCTTCAAAGTAGTTCCCTTCAGCATTCACACACTGCTGCATTCGGTGCTGCCATTGCTGGTAACAGTTCTGGAACGAGGATTTCGGAAGGCCCTTCAAGATATTCTCCATTTTTCCGGGACTTTTCAACTGACACTAAATTAGTTCCCTTCAAACAAGATTTAATCGTAAGAAATAAAAAAAGAAGTCTTTTTAGTACTTCAATGTGGTAGTGTTGATTAACATTCTGACCACTTATGTGAGGGAGAACCCATTCAAATCACGAATTTTGGCTATGCTTCGGTCAGTAATTGCTGACCTTGGGTGCCCAGCAGGTTCATCCTCTTTCACACTGACCCTTTCCCCCCTGAAAACCTCTTATACACTTCAAACACATGTTCACGAGACAAAATTCTATCTCCATATGCCTCGCTTAGTATTTCAAATGTTTTTGTGGATGATTTCTTAAATTTCGCAAGAAACTTGATGTTGAGTCGACATTTTCCAGTCAGAATGCAATTTCGCATATTCACTCAATGACGCAGTTCTCCCAATTGGCTTGATCAATTAAGATGAAACAGGCCACATGGATGCAGTTGGTGTGCGGGATGACGTCACTAAAACAGTTGTTGCCAACTCCACTCCTTTTTCAAGCTTCTTATGTCAAGACATTTAGTCTCGTTTTTTTGTGTGTCACACCTTCTATGTCAAAAAAATAGAAGAAAACTATATTTGTAACAGTCACATAATTGTACCACGTCTTTGTGTCAGTAATCTTTGGCAACAAATAATGATACGGCGGATCCGATGTCTTACTTAATGTCTCACAGTGTCTTAAAATCAATGCTTTATCTTATAATAGTATCAAAATCTTAAAATTTCATTCATAAATATCCTTCCATGATTCGATGTCATTTTTCTATATATATATATATATATATATATATATATATCATGTATTGGAGTAATTCTTAGATTGCCAGGAGAAACGCAACTTGCAGCCATTTATCATATTATATTTCATTGTTAATGCTCAGCAAAACAGTCTGTACTCCAAGCCATGACAAAACGAGTCTTATTCCAGCGTTGACCAGGAGCCAGTGCGTCGTTCGTTCACGCGGTTCTTTGTAAGTTCGCCGAAGTTGAAGTGAAAGTACTTATGCGCGAGTTGGGTTGAGTCGTCCTGGTAGGAAGTTTATCCCAACTGACTCATAAAGGGCTGGGAATTCATCACACACACACACACACACACACACACACACACACACACACACACACACACACACACACACACACACACACACACACACACACACACACACACACACACACACACACACACACACACACACACACACACACACACACACACACACATATATGTTGTTGTTGATGTTACTAATGCCACCTGTCTGACAATGTCAGATCGAGGCCCGCGAAATTCGTCGCGGCTAAAGGCTAGACTTTTACGCCTATCGTTAGCCTTAGTTTTTAGCATTATGCAGATGACAGTACGATTTTACTCGGTTCCTCCCTAATTTTGAGGGAGAAAACCCTGGGGGGTCCAAAGACCTCCCACCTCTCTCCCCTTCCACCAACCTCACGAGAGAACTTGTTTCTCGATGGCTATTTAGACTGCCCCCATGCTGCAAAGGCACTATACATTTACAAACATCCATGTCTTCTCTGGTTTTCGAACCCAGGTCCCCTACAGCACCTCAGTCAGCATCACTAACCACTTCACCGGATGGGTGACCATATATATATAACAAATATATATTTCATGAAATAACCCTCATCCATTATTTATTCAATGCATATAAAAATTATTCGATTTATTTGTATTTTGTGTATGACGAATAAACTAATGATCAACTTTTGTCCAAAATCGTATTCTCATATTTATGTTCGAAGTTATATTTGAATGGTGATAAACTCTACGACATAAAAAAATGATATGTGCCAATCTTTTTCTTTATAATCCTAAGATATTCCTTTTAATTAACTTTTAAGAACAAATGTAAAAAGAGGCAATAATGCTATTAATAACTTTCTAATGTAAAATAATGAACAACAACAAAAAAAAGAATGAAGTCAAAATAACAATATTAAGAGAATCTATTATATGATCCAAAAGTTTGGGAACAAGAAAACCTTACCCTAAATAGTTCACAGCAACGAAGCACATCCACCTTCAAAGTATTTCCCTTGGGCGACGGTTCACTTCTGCCAGCGTTAGTATAACTTCTGAAAGCACAGCTGAAGGCCATTTTTCGCAACCTTCCGTAATGCTTCCTGTGATGTTCCTATCACCTTATGTGATGACACAAAGCGGCATCCTTGTAAATGTTTTTTCATTGTTGGAAACATGTAAATGTCATACGGAGTTAATCTGGTGAATAGCGAGGATATAGAAGCGCATTAATGCGAGTTTTGGCGAGGAACTTTTTTACCAATTGCAATCGATGTGCTTATGCGCTGTCATGCAGAAGATACCAGTAGACACTCTGCCAGAACTGAGGCCGTTTACGACGAATGGATTCCATCAGATGACGTCTTCAAGAAGAGTGTAGCCTCAGCAATTTGTGCAAGTGTTTGATGATGATCTTTTCGAACACATTCAGACACCAACACAACATATCCCGTTTTCCATGAAGTTAGTTGTCCAATGTGTTCATCGTCTTCGATGGATTCTGGGTAATCTTTAAAATGTCGATGCTACTCGTAAGCCTTCGATCTCTGTATGGTACATTAACCATACACATTATGTACTCCATTGGTGTTTTACCTAAGCGTTGACAGAATTCAATGTTGTTCAAGAAAAGCCATCTTTTCTACATAGCGAAGCAATCGGAACATAGCAGCTGCACATGCGGTTAGGTCACATGACATGAACTAAACTAACTTGGTCAGGTAGGAGAGCGTTGGAAGAATTCATTTCAAAAGTGGTTTAAATTTAGTTACTTACTTTCGTCTTCAGCAACGGCCGCACTCCCCGAATTTTTCGATCGTACTACGTATATGTATGCTGGCTGTTTTTGAGGCATCATTCAGCTTTTAGTTTCATATTGCTGTTTATTATCTTATATATTAAATACTTAATAAATTTCCAAGTCGTGATTCCATATTCAGATTTAAATAGTTAATGATAAGTCCCTGCGTACCTAGGAAGAAATAGGTTCTACGTGTGACACATTTAAGTAGACAGTATATAGCATATCTTGTCAAATTCTAGTACAAATAATAAGTCGTAATAAATAACATATATGACTCGCAATCTCACAAATCTAGGAACTGTGAACCACGACTGGCGCTTTTCGACTAAAAGAGTAATGATGATGTCAGGTCAAGGCCTAGACTTGAATGATAGACTTGACTTAATATGCAATCTTTTGCCACTGTTGCTATTTGGTATGTAGTTCACAACTCTCAGTTTTTTTTGAGAATATGTCCAAGAATAATATTGGACCAGCATTTCTCAAACTGTGGGGCACGGCCCTAGGGGGCGTGATATCTGTACTAGGGGAGTGAAAAGTTGAAAACAAAAGATTATTTAAAAAAAATATTAATTTACGGAAAATAAGCAAACAAAATACATTCTGATACAATAAGAAATAAAATACACATTTACACTGATATAATACACTTATAAATGTATCAGTACTGCACAATGTATTGCACAATTAATTTATTAACACTTAGTTAAGAAAAAGTTTAATAATTATCAGTGACCCCTTGGGCTTATCATATTAGGTCGACGAAAACGAAATCCATTATTTTTGCATGAAATTCAAAACTTTATTTAACATGTTTCGTATTGTCTAATTTGAGTCAATTACATACCGTTTTGTTGTATAATTTGTTGCAATTTCAAAGGTAGCTTCATATTGCCTCTCATAGAATTCTTGGCTTTTATTGGCGAAGAACTAAAGTAATCGGTTTTCACAATCTTCTCTTGATCCCAATTTCTAATCACTCAGGAAGTTTTGTAATGCGAGAAAAAGGTGGTAATCGTTTGCTTCTATGTCCGGACTATATGGTGGATACATTAAAACTTCCCAACTAAGCTCCCAAAGTTTCCCCCGAGTCACTACAGATGTGTGTGGCGTGGCGTTGCTCTGCCAATTCTGGCCATTTCTGGTCAGTCGCTAGCTTCAAACGGTCCAGTTGTTGATAGCAGATATCTAAATTTAGTGTTTTGCCCTACGGAAGCAAACTCTTTATAAATGAAATTTTTCAGTCCCATCAAATACAGAGTAGAGCCTTCCTGGATGTTAGTCTTGGTTTGGCCACCGTTTGAGCTGCTTCACCATGCTTTGACCACGATCGGTTTCGCACAATATTGTCGTATGTGACCCATTTCTCATCCCCAGTTACCGTCCGTTTAAGAAATGGGACGATTTCATTCCGTTTGGCCAGGGCTTCGCAGACAGAAATTTGATCCATCATGTTTTTCTTGGTGTTAATTGGTGTAAAACCCAAACATCGAGCTTCTTTTTAATTTCAACTTTGCTTAAATGGCTTAAAACTGTTTTATGATCGATCTTTATCTCCTGGGCAATGCTATGACTACTAAGATGCCGGTCAACTTCGATTATTTCTGTGATTTTATCGACATTTTCGACGTGCGAGAGGCAACTTTAACATAAAAAATGCCTGAACGAAACTAAAATTGCACGTAATTAGCTGTTAGAGTATCTCGGCACCGTAAACACTATTCACAATTTCAACCACCTGGCTTGTAATTTCGCCTTTATTCAAGGAAAACTGTAAAATGTACCAAATTTTCTCTTTGTTGACTTCCATTTTTAACATCCTGTAACTCACAACTGAATGGACCAAGTGACAAACAGCAAAATAATTTTTCGGTGTGAAATGTCACCTTGACAACGAGCATAAATTTGAAATTGTTTAATCGATACTTCACGAGATATCGACACTACAACCATCTCCCGAAAAAATAATGGATTTCTTTTTCCACAGCCTAATATATAAAATTATATACAAAAATTAACATTTATCTTGAAAATTTGTACGGTTTATAATTAATTCTGTAACTGCTGATTAAAAGCTAAGCGGTTCACTTCTCATGACACCGTTTTCCACGGAGGCACCTGTATGTGATGTATTGTGAGGGGAGGGGGGGGGGGGAGGAATAAATAAGAAAATCCTATGCAAACACTGCCAACGGTTTTCTTACTGCCGTTCAAAGATTTCTGAATAATTTTATGGATAGCAGTACACAAAAAAAGATCGTACTTCGGAAAAACATATATATACGTCAAGGGCAATGAACACTTCGACTCAGAGAGACATTTGTATACGCTGGTGCCACTTAAAAGGTCAAAGTTGTATTGTAGTTTTAGAGTCAAAGTATGGTAGAGTATTTAATTCAATAAATTGATCTGTATTGAAGAGGAGAATGGAGGAGGGGAAGGGGCGAAAATTATAATTGAATATTGGGTCGCCAATATTGAAAATTTGAGAAGCTTTGCATTGGACGATTAGACTTACCCGGATCATGATTTTAGTGAGGCAGATTTAAGAACGAGACGAGGCTCTTTTCCGAGGCTCTGAGCCGGGTCGTACCTATTGCCACATCAGCCGTACCAATGATACGGGGCCCCCAAGCCTCAGGAGCGCCAAAATGTGCAAGAATAAATTTTTAAATGTTGAGAGCCCACCAGAAAGGGCCTCCAAGGAATTTTGTTACGGGGCCCACTCAGGACTAGCTACGCGAGTGGCTCTGAGCCTAGTTGCCCGATTGAAAGTATTTAATAACATGATATATTGTTTTATTACTTGATGTACACTGAACTATATTTTTATCATATTCATTGACTTCTACCAGTAATTAATCCTTTCTTTCAATTTTTTTCCAGTTCGGTTCGTAGAATTCTAAGCGAAGACATCTTCCCTAGCACAGAAGAACCTCCTGAAGCACCTACCAACTCCTGTACACCACGCAAAAATATCGTTTTCCTTAAAACACATAAATGTGCCAGTTCCAGCATACAAAACATCTTCAACCGTTTCGGTTACAGACGGGGTCTAACCTTCGTTCTTCCAGCCAAAGGAAGTTACATAGGGCATCCAGAGCCTTTTAACTGGTCCATGGTACCTGATGTCCGGAGATTTGGTCTACGGTACAACATCCTGACCCATCATTGTAGGCTCAACTATGACGAGATGCGCAGAAATTTACCGGATGATGTCCTATTTATAACCATTGTTAGGAATCCGGTTGAACTGTATGAATCTTTGTTTTCATTCTACAGCTTGCATCGGTTCTATAAAGAAAGATTCGACACTTTAGGTAGGTATAAAATGAGATTTTCTGCAAAAAATTACGAGGAAAATAAGTTTCCCCATTCGACTGGGGTCAGAGTTGTGTATGAAAGTCAAAACATAAAATGAGACATTAAAGAGAAGACATAACTTTATTTTTCCGCAAAAGTTCCAAGTACTCTGAGACATTCGTCATACCCCTTGATAAGCTTCAAAAAACTTATCAAGCGGTAATGAGCAGGAAAAACTAAGGGCTTTGCACACGGAACAAGCATTTAACGGCTATCGGTGAACGACAAAACAGTAGGTGTACGCGCAAGACACCGATATACCATTAGGTAGTGGTCATCCGCGATCAAGCAGTTGAATCTATTGTTGGATGACAATGCGAGACCACACTCGGAGACGGCAACACAAAACCATATTGCAGTTCTTGGTTGGGAGCGCCTACACCAGCCTCCATACATTCCTGATCTCGCACCTTGTGATCCGGCTTTGAAGAAGAATCTCGCCTGAAACAATGCTGAAGTCAAACAAGCCTGCAAATGCTTCTCCCGTATGTAAGGCCCTGAGTTATTTCTGGAGGGCTTTTTGAAGCTTATCAAGGGGTATGACAAACGTCTTAATGTACTTGGTACTTATGTGGAAACATAAAATTATGTCTTATATTTAATGTCTCATTCTATGTTTTGACTTTCGTACACAACTCTGACCACAGCCGACAGGGTAAACTTATTTTCCGACTCCTCTTTCGTATATAATTCCAATAAATTACTTTCTTTGTTCTTAGCAGTTGTCAGAGAAAACTATTTATTTTACAATAAATTTAATTAATCATTTGGAATTGTTATTTGAAGTCTCTAGAAAGTTAAATTATTGGCTGTCTTTAACTAAACAGTCGTAATATAAGTTTTGGAGTATAATTTTATTGTTTGAAGAAAACAGGAATATATAAAAAGGACAACGAAACAAGAATCTAAAAATAAACAATGCGTTTCCATTTATACATATGAATATAATTTTCAAAACAATCGTAAGGTATTCCTTCACATGCTAGAAAAGAGATACACCAGGGGTAGTCAACCTTTTAGCTGTGGCCTGCCAAATCAATCTACCAATGCGATTCAGCGTGCCACACAATATGATGTTTTTGAGACAATTCAATTTTCGCGATATTGCATGCAAAGTTAGAGAATATATAGAGGTCAATAATATTGATTTATGGTTTTATTATATATTAATTTTGCATCATTTAAAAATATTTCTTACCATAAAAATAAACAGCATAAAAAATAACTATTTCTTCAACAAAAATAAATAATAATTAAAATTATACATATATTATATATTTTCCCTTCTTTATAATTAAATAAAAAGATAAATAAAAAAATTATGCGATCTTAGTACTTGCACCACTCTACTTTCACATCGTAAAATCAGGGATATAATTTCAGGCTTTCAATTCAACAAGCTTCTGATATTCAGTTGTTCGAATACGGACTGGAAATATTTTTCATATGAGGAAAGATTTTTTACTTAGATATGTAGAACCACACAAAAGCGGAAAGCAGAGCACATGCAGTTTTCTCTCTTCAAACTATTAATCTCTCCAACGATAGCATTCAATAACTAACAAGATAGCTGGAAATTTGTTTAGTTATCTTTCACATTTTTTCGTAAGTCCGTAAATGTCCATAATTCTGAAGATGTTTGTCAACTAAGGTCCATTACAAATTTATCAATTTTTATCTACTTCAAAATTGACATATCTGAAGATTAGTGCAGAGTTCTACTGGTAATTAAACCGAGTGCCTCATGTTGCACGCGTGCCATAGGTTGCCGACACTTGATATACACCATCATTCATGATATCAACGTTAATAAGATTCTAAAAAACTCTGATAGATATTAAATTTAAGGAAGCATTGAATGTGTGTTTGATATTAGGCCTTTGCTTCCAGATCCAGAACATTTTTTATTGAGAAATTTTTGCAAGGCTATTTTGCCAAACTTCAGATACATGGAGCAGAAAACCATTATTGCTGTGTATTTCCATGTGTAAGCCGAGAACATTTGGAACTTTTTTCAAAGGGAAAATTATAGAGTAAAATTATGTACGGATTCGTTGATATCGACAAAAAGGCAGCAGTGAGTCAGTTAATCTAACATGTTCTGTTATCCATGCGCTGTTAAGTGTTTTAGTAGTTAAAATGTAATTTTTATTCCAAAAGATTAAAAAAAAAAGAGTACCTCATTAATCCTTTAAAGTCAGTGTCAGAATTCGTGATTCCGAATAGTGCACATTCATTTATTGGGATATTTGAATGCATGCGATTATCATAAGCTAGTTTTTCTTCCATGCCAGGAAACATTGGTCAATGATCACTTACAATATGCAAATTTCTATTCCCGCTCATTTCCTGTAAACAAATAGTGCAGAAACTATGATTCGTATAGTTATTGGGCAAGATAACAAATAACTGGAAAAAAATGAGATAGCTGTATATTTGTTGGCATTTTACTTTACAGCCATTTGCTTGGAAAATAACCCATCCGTTTTACCCCCTTGGCAACATGTTTGAAATTAAGAACTTTTTTCAATTCGACTTATAAACAGGTTTTGAAATTTTAGTAATTTTTTGAGGAAAGAATGCACTCTTGGTGAAAAAGATATTTATACAAAAAAACTCGATGGAGACTATTTATATGAATTTTTCCATACCAACAAGCCACTACATTTTATTTAATGAAATGGTATTAAAATTATTGCACTTTTTAAATTTCTTTCGGTATAGAAAGTGCTGAATTTTTTTTATAAAGGTATCATGGTTCCTTTTCGAAAAAAGCATATTTGTTTGGTTAAGTTTCATCATTCCTAAATCTTCTTGTGGATAATGAATTTTTCTGCACATATCATTTATGATTTTAAAGTTAATATTGTAATATACTGTTATATACAGCTAAAGGTTCATTGAGTCAATGAAACCTTCTTTATTTTATTTATATAAAAAATCAATCCCCAGTCCACAAATTTCAAACAAATTATTAGTTTTGTTCTCATTATTTTTACAAATTTCATGTATTTAGAAAAAAATTACTTTCACACGTAATCATTATGAAAATAGTAATTTTGCCATAATTTCAACACTAGAATAAAATTCACGGTGGATCATTTCCAAAAAGCCAGTAATAGCTTAAAAATAAAGCAAATGACGAAATATTGCTCTCATAACTAAATGCTATCAAAAATTTATTTCAGAAATTTAAAATTCTAAATTTTTTGAATAATACTAAATAGTTTTTGTATAATTGTAGGTAAACATCAGAAACCTCCTGGATTTTACGAAAAGCGCATGGGAGGAAAAATCGGGTTCAATCAAATGCTTTTCGATTTGGGCATGGACGAGAAAGCGTTCAGCAATTCGACGACAGTGATGGAGTACATTTATTTCCTGGATTCCGTCTTCGATTTGGTCATGGTGAGAGAAAGAATGGACGAATCGCTGGTGCTTTTAAAAGAACTACTCTGTTGGGACATAGATGATGTGATCATATTTCATCTAAATGCCAGAAATCAAAGGTAATTCTAGTTATCATGATGCAATTCATTTGTTCCTAAACAAGTAGCACGGATAATTGAGATCATTTCCGGGAAGAAATCTAACATATACACGATTCTTTCTTGTGTACATAACAACGAAAACTGTAGTGTGGAGATTTCAAGATAATACCTGGGTAACTCTGAAATTATTGAGATACGCGCAGACGAGAAGTTACAAAATAAATAAACAGTTTAATTTGAAAATACTAAGTATTTTAACATAGCAAAGACGGGACTTTTTTCTGACTCACTTCAAGTTGTTTATCGTAGAATAAATTTTAGATAGAAGAGAAAATGGAGTCGAGAGACGCGAAAATATTATCGTGCTATGGTTTTCTATGATTTTAAAACTGGATAAAATTAAGACGAATGCGTTCAATGACTGTAATTAGCATTTGGGGATGAATCTCCAAGTCGTGCTACTGCATACAGATGGTTTAAAGAATTTTGCAGAGATTGTGTAATTCTCTCTATTCAAGATGAAGAACACACAGGAAGGCTGCTTTCGGCAGTAATCACGGATAATGAGCTTGCCATACGAAAAATGTTAATGGATGATTTTCGCTGTACCTACCAACTGATACAGAAGGCACTTAACATCGTATTTACAGCCATACACAAAATTATTCATGACGAATTACATGTGAAAAAAGGAGTTTGTCTAGTTTCCAATAATCTAACTAAGCACCAAAACGAGGAGTGTTTCAGAATTGGTAAATAAATCCTTAAATTGCTAAATGATGGTGACCACTGCATCATTTCTAAATTTGTAACGGATGATGAAACTTGCATACCGATTTTTGACATTCGACCACGTCAAGAAAGCAAGTATGGGTCTTTGATGATCCCACGCCGATAATGGTGGAAAGACAACGAGCGATGGAAAAAGTAATGTAGGCCGTTTTCGTGAGAAGTGCAGAATTGGTCAAAGCCATCAAGTTGGAAGGATAGAAGGCAGTAACAGCAAACTGGTATACCACCAAATGTTTCTAAAAATTCTCCAAAAAGTGAATGTTAGAAGACCTATGCTACGCCATGACAATGCATCTTCCCATACAGCCGGATAAACAGCTGAGTTTAATAAGGAAAACCAAACTAAAGTGATAGAACATTTACCTTATTTTCCGTATCTAGCTATGTGTGACTTTTGATTATTTTTCTATCTAAAAAAGAACTTAAATGCATGCCGTTTTCATTTATTCAGAAGCATTTTTTTTGTTCGTAGGTTACTTACTATTATGTAAGAACTATATTTCAAGCATTTTTTAACGTTTTTTTTTTTAAATTATTGGATTTTGTATAACTTCTCAATAAAGTTTCATGTTAATTGCAGTATACTACAAAATTTTGTTTATTAAAAATAACAAGAATTTCTGTTGATGCATATCGCATTCATTACATTCTCAGTTTTAATGCACTCTTTGTAAAATAGAAAACCACAACTAACTTCGTGCTCGAAATTTGTGCTAGCACATAGGACATGCAGCAGTTTATTTTATAGAGATATAATATATATATATCATTGAGTGGAAAATCGTATCATTCACTGATTATTAAAATGTGGAAAAAAATACAATTTTCTTTCATTTGATGACAGTGTTTGATTAATCTGTACAGAAAAAAAAGGACGAGATCATAGTCATAAGGAGCTTCCATACCTTTTCTTTTAGATGTACTTAGTTAAAAAATTGAACAAGGTTTATCAGAATTTTGAAATTCAGAGCAGCAATAAAAATTATATCACACGATTTTATTTGCGCATCAAGCCTTCTTGTTTTGTATCTAAAAATTCATATTCCTCCATTCAAACCTTTTTCTCTCTCAAAAATAATTTTCCAACAATTAATTTTTTTAATTATATCGATATTTTCGCATTTATGCTTTAAATATAGAAATTTAATGACTAAGAATTTGAATGTAATTGAGTTATAAAGAATAATAAGTATTCTAAAATATTGGTGTTGTAACATCGTGACCCCGTTATTTTACATCGTAACGTGGTAGCACACAGCTAATTGCCAAAAAAGACATTTTATTCTAAAGAGAGTAATAAAATGGTAGATTCCAGATTAATATATCACAGCTTTTCACGATAGAAAAGTTCTAGCTCAATTTCAGTTGATAAATGCCAGCCGTTTCGCAGCTGACTTCGGCACTCCGTATTTCAACAGTAGACAAAGCTCCTCTCCCTAGGTCCTTGAGGTGCAGCTGCCCCTGCAGACCCAAACAAGCGTCTTTGAAGAGCATAAAACTTCAGAACGAAGTCATTTCGTAAAAAAATAAGAGATTGTTAGCCCTCCTCAAATCCCTTAAACTACCTGGCGGGTCACTTTCACTCCCCCAATCACCTCTCATTAGCACATCTGAACGCGGCTCTCCTCACTGTAGTCCTACTCCATTGGTGCGTGGGGACAATAGGCTGGTAGGTCTGATCCCCACTACGAAACGGCATCGTGTTGACCATCTGGAGGCCGTATCTTGTCTTGTAACTTTTTCACTGAGGGTGTGTCTTTGTCTCGACCGGCCGACACTACTCTCTATTCATGTTTGCGGCCCAGATGTGGGAGGGAAACCCAACACAAAGGAAGATGTTTCCTTTCGAAGATTCCGAAATTCCTTCCTATAGAGCATTGTGACAAACGATCGTTTGTCTGTCGGTGAAAGAAAAGGTGTGGGAACATCAAAGCCATTTTCAGAATCAGATCACATATGTTACGCCCTAAGCATAAGGAAAGAATAGCCGGTCCTTTTTTTTTTTTTTTTTTTGCTGATACAACGTTCCGTCTGGACAATTTGATTCCCCGTACGTCAGTCTTAACAAATGTAGATGGGAAAAGCTCTGCTAATGAGCAGACGTCACAGTGTTTAATTATTTTTATTTTACGCATAAATTAAGCTTTTTTGTACATATTTGTAAGCATACTCGAATAAATAATACATTCCTCTTTAAATTTTTGGAAAAAATTGAAGTAAACACTAATGAAATTTGATTCATTGCAGGAAATACATTTATGTAAACAAAGTGAAAAAATTTCTATTTGATCCATGTAACATTTTTAAACGGCGTGCTAAACTCATAGAATAAATATGGATATAACCAGAACTAAGTTAATTGGGGGGAAGAGCTTGATTTTTAAATGTTATGCGATTGTTTTAATTGTTTTTCATGATTTTATTAATTAGGTACAAGAAGAAGCTGAGCCCTGATCTGTACCAACGCCTCGTAAAATTCAACAGCGCCGACATGACTCTTTACAAATACTTCAGTCACAGATTATCGGAAAGAATCACTGAATATGGTAGAGAGAAAATGTCAGAGGCAGTCGAAGAACTGAAAAATCGGACTCGGATGTGGTATGACTTGTGCGTGCAAAAGCAAGATTTCCAGAACAAAGTCATCAACTCCAAAAGATACTTCACAAATCGAATGGTCATGGCATATGTCAAGAAAAAGGATGTCAATACAACATGTGATGATTTGACAACTCAAGAGCCCATTTTTACTGAAAAGCTGGTGTACAAGCAAAGGTACATGTTTCCGAGACCAAAACCTTATAGGTCAAGATATAGATATCGCATGCACCGGTGGCATTAACAAGTGCCTTAAAACGTAGTAATTTGTATATTCACAATTTTTTTTCTCATTTTATGAGGAAAGTAGAAACTAGTAAGAAATGGAAAGGATTTATCAAATCATAAAGTTGTTGAGTATTTGAGAAGATCTTTACCATATTGAGAATTACCATGCTCGATATACCTAAATGAGACATGTTGAAGAATAGCATTAAATCGTTTTTAATCACATAGCTTGCAAAAACAGAAACATAGTAAATTCTGCGTTATATTCTATCTTGGTAATGAGGAAATTAAAACGATTCCTGTAATCACACTTGTACTTTGAAACTACAGTATTGAATATAGTTCAAAACTCGTGAAGCATCTAAAAAGTATCGAATAGCACAATCATGAGTAAGGCTATGCGGATGTACGAAAAGAAAAATGTAAAATGTAAAAAAAAGTAAATAAATAAATAAAAGAATGTTAAATATGTAAAAAAATAATAAATTAAAGGCCAGAGGTAAATATAATAGTTCATTTAGAATGAATGAAAGAAAAAGTTCACAGAAAAATAGTGAAAAAGTACGTGAATGAAATTCCTAAGATAATTATTTTGTTTCTCTTGAAATAAAAAATAGATGGAAAGAGAATAGGAGAGAATAAAGCAGAATTATATTTGTATATAAATTCTGATTGTGTGTAACACTAGTAAAATTACTTGAATACACCGAAGACTAACAATATAATATATTGGGTTGTTCGAAAAGTAATTTCGGAGTTTTTTTTCTTTTTTTTTTCAGGAAAATGAAAGATGATTTTCTTAAGGTTAAAAATATTTTATTGAATTATAAATTGTTCATTCTGGTCCAATATCTTTTGCATTAGTATAATTCCTCGCTCATAAAATTTTTGTTCTTTGCTGGCAAAATAAATAAATAAAAACCTATGCAGGTGATTTTCATTTGAAGTAAAGGCTTAAACTAAAAATTTTTGTAGAAACTGGAACAAATAATAATCAGAAGGGGCCATATCTGAAAAATATGTTGGGTGGGAAAGTAGATCCCATCCAAACTGTTAAAGCTTTTGGTGAGTTACCAAACTTGTTTGAGATCCTGCCTTATTTTGGTGTCTTATCTTCTGTTACCTTAACTCTCTGTTGATCAAATCTAGTCTTTTCTGTTTAAGTGAATCAATCAGTTTGTCCAATGATGACAGTACACATCAGAATTGATTACTGTGTTGTTCAGTAGAAGCCCCCTGTCCCCTCCTCCCATACACACACAAAAAAAAGATGCCATAACATAACCTTTTTTTGATGAATATTGACTTTCGATAAGCTTTGAGCCGATTCATCTTTTTTTTACTCCATGACTTCTTGCATTTAATATTCTTGTAGACAACCCACTTCTTGTTTCCAGCGATGATGCGCTTCAAAATTGGATAATTTTGAAGTTTGAGAAGCAAATCACAAACGTCAAAACAATGACACAAATTTTTTCCCGTAAGAACATGAGGAATTCATATGTCAAACTTTGAGATTAAATCTAGACGTTTCAAATGATTATGGACGTATTTAATTCACAATAAATTTAACTTCTCATCTATCTCGCGAGTTGTTATTTGGTGGTATGAATCAGTTAATGCCATTATTGTGTCTTCACAGCTTCAACTGACCTTCTAGAAGATGGTGCATCTTCAACATCAAAACTGTCGGATCGAAACTTTGAAAACTTAGTTTTGGCACTGCCTTTCTATCAAAACATCTTCTTCATACACATCGTACAATTTTTGAAGTGATAACTTCTTTAGGCGCGTTTTGCTGAAGAGTAAATCTAAATTAAGCGTAAAGTTCAGATTCGTTACGTTCAGTCGGTTTTTCTCGGCTCCCGTCGGTAATCATGCTAGCTTTGGCGACGCGAGCTTACTCTTTTGAATTGAAAACTTTTTAGAAGTGTTTTTTTTAAAGTAAAAAAAAATCATGTACACTTTTTTATGAAGTTTTATTTTCTTCATTTAAATATTACTGTCATGCAACCAACTTTTACTCAGCTCCAGCGAGTGAACGAGAGAAGAGAAGTGCAAGCAAAAAAAATTGGAGTAGAAAATCAAGCATAAGAAGAAACGAAACATGCGATCTGTTTTTTCTTTAATCCAGTGCTTCTCAAACTTTCCATGTTTGCGAGCCAATATGCAATTATAATTTGCATCCAGCCCCCCTCCATACAATAACGATGAATAAATTCAATAATATGATACTTTGACGTTAAACCTACAGTATGGCTTTAACCCCTTAAGTCCCCCCGGCGTATATAAACGTCTCACTTCGCTAGTGTAATAATTGCCAAGACGTATATATACGTCCTTCCGGAAAACTATCTTTTCTGTGAACTGCTATCCATAAAATTATTCCGAAGGCTTTGGAAAGCAATAAAATCGCCTTGACAGTGTTTGCGAAGGATTTACTTATTTCAGAGGATGTACTCTTTTATTTCTTTTCTACCACCACCCACCCTCAATACACCCCATACGCTTACCTACGAGCTAAATGCGGCATTGGAAAGCAAATCGCGTAATTTTTAATCATTTTTTAAGGGATTAATTATAAACCGTATAAGTTATCAAGATAAGTATTAATATTGGCATGTAATTTTATCCATGACAAATCTGTAGAGTCACTGGGAATTATTAAACTTGTCTTTAACTTAGTACCGTTCAATTAATTATAAAATAGATTGTACAATACTGATACATTTATAAGTGCATTATAGTCTAAATGAGTATTTTATTTTTTATTATATCAGAATGTATTTGTTTACTTTCAGTAAGTTAATAATTATTTTAAATAAACTTATGTTTCCGACTTTTCAATAGGTTCGTGCCCCCCTCGTAGGGTTATCACGCCCCCTAGGGGGAACGCCCCACAGTTTGAGAAACACTGCCTTAATCAAACATCATTTCTTATCTTTTCAATAGTAAAAAGCAAAATATGCCGAAAGTGGTGATTATAACTTCCCATATTTGATACGGCACCAACTAAGAACTGCGGCTCAGAATCAATCGAACTTTTTCACAAGAAAGCCTTGTTGTATCAGCCGTCAATATGTATTGGCAATGTGGCTAAAATGTAAATGTTGGCTGTGATAAATAGAATTAAGACACTTTTTGGGAAAAAACGAAATTACTTTCCAAACAACCCAATATTTTCAAATATAAGGGGGGAAGAAACGAGAAATAGTAAAAAAAAAAAAAAAAAAATGATTTTATAAAGAATTACGCAATTAATAAATAAAGAAAATGCCAAAAGGTCATTATTAGAAATTATTATTCCTGAATAACTGAACAGAATGTAAACCGTTTAAAAGCTTTCAGCACCTAAATAAATAAAAAACACAATAATTCATTTTTTGAATCAATATTTAAGAATAAAAAGATGCTCAAGTTAAAATGAATACTATACCGAATGAAATAAAAAAAATCAAGGAATAATATAAAATTTGGTGGATGTTCAAGAAGACCCCTTTAGATGTTCCTTTTCTAAAAATAGGAATTTGTCGACTCATCTTGTGAAGTATATAAATGAAAACAATTGTAAATAGTCAAACTAAGAATAACATGCATTTAAATAGCATGGTCACATTACTTAAAAACGTTACTATCGATCAGGTGGCATAAGCAACAACAACTTAAAAACGTTTTCCTTGAAGATAGCCAGAGCTGTTGTATTCAACGCAAACAAGGTACAACACCAGTGACCAAAGCATTAGTCTAATCTTATGTGAGCCCTTAAATACACTTTGATATCGGTTTAGTTTTAAGTGAAAAGTGTTTCGTACTCTTTGTTAAACTTTAGTTTTATTAACAGAATTCTTTAATAATACAACATGAAGTTATAAAAAAGTTTATTTTTTCATAATAGAATAAGTTTCTGATTGAATCATGCTTTTTAATTCGCATTCTTATGAACTGTAGTTCATAGTTAATGCAGTTTATTTTCATTTAAAATATAATGTTAATTTCTGAGCATATAAATCAGAATTTTCAATACAAAATATAACACATACCTAAAAACAGCAGCTTATAAAATTTTTTGTTTTCGTATATTTCATACTATGTATTATTACATATTTTTTAAAAACTTTTGAAAAGGAACAAATAAATTAATTACCGTCCATTAATTACCTTGTTTAATGATGTCACTACCGAGCTTGCACTTTCTTTCTAAGAAACTTTTGCAACAAACAGACTGTTTTTTAAAATAATAGTTTTAAATAGCAGGCAGAATTTCTGCTATTTTGAGATAGGTAGCAAAAATCTATGAGAAAAATGATAAAATATATGATACTCTGTCTTTTAGGTAATTGTGTTTACAATATTTCTTTAAAAAAATGTGATTCTTGTTGATCATATGGCATTGCAATTGTCACGACTTTTGCGCATTAATTTACGTCAAGAGATCTTATCATTTCTTACTCTTCTTCAGAGTATTTCATGTAATTGTAAATTGTAAGAGAGTATATAATTAATATTACTCTTAATATACTATTTTACATATTTTAAATAAGAATTGATTGAGGAAGAAGTGTAATCAAATTTTTCATTTATCAAATGCAGCATTTATAAAAAAAATACAGGGTCTACAAATTTTCTGGACAAAAAGAATGATTTATTGCTACCAGAAAAAATAAAAGTTTATATTTTAAGGTAGAAAAATAGTCCAAGCTTATCATTATCACAAATGCTCGCTGCGGTTTTTTTTCATTACTTTGCAGACGTCCCATCGGTAAATCAGTTCTTGCCACAGATTTATCAACGTCGATCAAATTAATTGCAGTGCGGATTCAATATCATGCTTTTTCGAGGCTTTTTTTCTAGTAATCTTGTATAGAATTTCGTCGTGCGCACGCAGTAGGATAATTTTTATGAAATCAAAGGCAATATTTTCCTTTTTCGGCACTGTTCTACGTCTCTATCATTGTAATGCCGAACAAAGAGTGATTATCCTCTCGCTAAAAGATTGTGTCAGTTATGACACGTAACGTCATCTATGAATAAATTTATAATGTATTACTATTAGTCTGAGTATAAACGGGTTAATTTCACGTAATAATTTGGTAGTTTTTAACTTACGAAATCGTCCAACTAATTTGTAGACTCCCTGTATATTTAAGCAAATCAATTTTTGAAACAATTTAATAATTTTTAAAAATAAAATAAACTAGCAACAGACTTTTTTTTAAAGCTAAACATTTTTTCTCATTTCTTTTTGTTAAAAAAGTCGTGAGTACTGCTTACTTGACTCATTAATTAATTTTGAAAAAACTTTATTCATAAATTATAATTAATTTTGAATCCTAATTAATTTTAAAATTAAGTACCTACCTTTTATGTTTAAATTTTTTTTAAAAATTTCATACTTTGCAGAAAGTACGCTGTTGAAGACCAAAATAATTACTTATTCTGTTTTGCACAGTTACGTTAAAAAAAGGCCCTTAAGCGATAGACTAAATTTATAACGGTCACATGATAAAAACAATCACGTTTTCTATATTGAATTCAAAGCTACCATTAGTTTTATATTCATTGCTCTGCTTGTAAAATTTAGATAAAATTTCAAATTTGATAATTTGTAACAGATGTTCTTCGAATTAACTCGTTCAGGACCATGATTATATGCATGTCATCACGTGTTTCTGCCCCCACGGCCCTCGGTATCATATATGTGATTGAGCTTTCCCTGCTCGTAGGCCCATCGGTCACATCGGTGTGATCAGAGTTAGAAACTTTTTTTTATATTAATTTTTACAAGAACTAAATGGCGGTTAAAAACCATTTTTTTTCCGAATAATGTTTCATAAAACTTTGAACTTTAATATGTGCTTTCATTTACGTGTTTTTTTAAATTAGATCCGATATATTTATGAATATAAACAACTACACACATGCTTATTTTTCGAGAGAATCAGACATTTAGAGGTTCGTGATCTATTGTTCTATGGATTTCTGTTTATATTTTGAATAATTTGGTTTAGTTTTCTAATATTTTCTATATTCGTATTTAAATGTATGGGATTTTTTTCAAATTTTTTTGAAAGTGTATGTAATTTTTTTTAAAATTAAAATAAAAATATTTTTTTCAAAAATTCGCAATTGTTTTTTTTAAATATAGCGAAAATTTTTGTACTCCCTGTTCAAATATAATTAATGATAGTAAATTGTAAATTTTAGCGCATTTGATTGCCTTTTATATGGATTTTTAAAGGAAATTTTGTTTAGCAGGGAATTTCGACCTATCCCGTGCGTGCGTATCCTCTCCGAACGTACGGGTCTGGGGAAGCCCTTTTTTCTCCTTCCGCTGGTCCTGAAGGGGTTAAAATTCTTCAAAAGGTTTATCACAATTCCTATATTATAGTCCTTTTAAATCAAGTGCATATTTTTTTATCTGAACATTATCATTGTTAACAAATATGTACATTATTTTTTTTTGTTGCAAAAAAGCAAAAGTTGGCAACAGTGAAGTTCATGAACTGATTGGCCGGAAACTCGTGATTGCATTTATTATCTGAATTTAACGTCACATAAGTTCATGAACTGATTGGCTGAAAACACGTGATTGTTATTATCATGTAACTATGACGTCATATGAATTTAGCCAGTTAGATTATTCGTTTATAGTTGATTAATAATCGATGTTTTTTGTAATAGGTTAGTGTGGAAAGTAATATTGTATTACAAAATAAAAAATATTATTAATTATATATAAGTACAAGTCTATTTCCCTAAAAATGCGGATATTGTTAGCAATTATAGCATTTCACTAATTCATGAAAAGAGTACGAAATGTTTTCAATTGTACATATTGCTCAATTATAGACATATAAATTACACGTATGTATGAAATATATGTTTCTGAGAAATATTTTTCATAAAAAATATTTTAGAGTGGTTTTTATAAAACCTATATATATATTTTGTATATAGTTTTAAACGATGATATTCATTATTGTAAACAATCAGATGTTACGTACTCAATAAGGAGTACCATTAGTAAAGCTTAGTTTGTAATTAAGAAGCAAGAACGTCTGTAGGTATTTGCAAATGTTATATTTTTAAGAATACTCTTGAGAAAGGAAGTATTTTTAATATACTACAGTTTTTTAACCTAATGAATGTAGATTTATAGAGTTTTTGTGGATCTGGGTACTGTGTTAAAAAAAGTAAAAAAGAGAGAATTTAAATAAAAACTAGCATTTATCATTTGAGCTTTATTGTTGCAACTGATGTGATTTGATTGCCTTATTAAATCAAGCCTAAGTGCAATTTCTTTGCTATTTGGAAATGTTATCTCTGTGCAATTATTTATTGTAATAATGAACTTACACGTGGCTTATTGTAAATTTCAGTGTTCATGGAAATTCAGTGTTATATTCAAGAATAAACTATTTTTAGAACGTTTTGGGTTTGTGTTTATTCTTATTTTTAGCAAATTGTTTGCTTATATGTGTTTTTGATACAATGAAAAAAAGTAACAAACAACAATTCAGTTGATGTTATCATTAGATAACAATTAAGTTATAGCATTTAGTTGATAATATAATTATGTATTCAATGTGCAAAGATTAATTTCGCTCGATCAAAAGAAATAAAAATACCTAATTGCATTGTACTTATTTAATTTAAACTAAATCGTTCTTGACCAATCATAATGTCTTTTTTTTAATTGAAAAGTTATTTTTGTAACTTTCTTGTAAATTTGTAATTAGGTATTTACTACAAAAACATCACACATTTTTGTGCCTTCAAATTATCCTTATAAAAAAATTTCAACTATCACAAGTAGTTTTGCATTATACTAAAAGTTATTTAAGCATGAATTTTTATTAATTAATTTCACAAAATAAACATATGGCACATACCAGGGGTACTCAAATTGTTTTTCTGCCGGGCCATATACATATATTACTGTTTTCACACGGGCTGCAACATGATGATTAATGGGGAGGGGGAATACTTTAAGACCAAGATAACATAAAAAACTAAAAATGTGGAAAATTGATCGAAATATTATAACTCCTATTTTGCTTTATTTAATTATTATGTTTAATATTTTTTATTTTTGTCACTGAATTTTTCTAAATTGGAAGTTTTTAATAATCACTCCTTTACAATTTCTGTATCAGTAAACAGTTCCTTACGATTAACAATAATATAACAAATTTCATACGGTGCCTTTGTTACTACTGACTGTTGTTGTTTATTTATTCAAAAAAGCGTATTTATCACATTTTGAAAGAGATCTTCGAGGAAAAGTATCATTGAACAAAATTCCTGTTTATTGGTATTTTTTTAAATACAACACTTTGGTGACAAATCAAACAATTACTGATCCATGCTTGTTTTTCAAGACAGAATAGTCAACTTCCCTATCATCTTGAAACAACCTATTTCAGGGGTGGCGAACCTTTATGAATCAACGAGCCATTTTTTCCAAAGAAATGCTAAATGAAGTATACACGTACCGTCAAATAATTTTGAATTGTGATTAGTGGGAAAATAATAAAACTAAATATACTAACACAAAACTTTTTATTTACTACAGAAAAATACATTTTGTATTTTATAGTAGTAAATGTTTCAATTAAATGTATAATTCATTTTATATAAAGTAACAGTGTGAGATTTTTGCTGTTGCAGATTAGATGACAAATAAATTATATTAGGATTGGGTAAGCTGTTACTTTTAGCAGACTGCATGCTGAATTATAGTCTACTGCCAAATGGTTTCTAAGCGAGTCTTTAATGTTATTCATCTCTGAAAATAATGACTTGTAGGCGTAAGTTGGTTAAGGCAGCATGAGTCTGCTTCTTCGAACAGTTAAATGTATCCGGAATCGAATTTAATGTTTCTAAAATTTCGTTACTGGCATTTTTACTTATATTGCCTGTGTTAATCTTTCTCTTTCAATCAATTCTAACTTTTTTTCTTCTTTCAAAAAATTTTTGAACCCGTATTGAACTATACTGGAAATCAATAAGTTGCATTTCAATTTCCAACGTCGAATTTCAGCAAGTTCAGTTTATCAAATGATGTCACATCAGGGTACATAATAAACTCGAGCTTTTTAATAACGCTTTGAACTGAGAAAATCTCACTGAATATTCCTTGATTGAAGAATCAATCGCGGTCGATCGTTTTGATTGGTGGCGTAGCCAAAATATTGTGCCGTGTGCCATCAATGGCACGCGTGCCAATGGTTCGCCATCCCTAACCTATTTTCTTCGAATATTTTTCACTTGAAAGATAGTTAAAAATTAGTTTCACTCGCAAAAAGATCACTACTCCACTGCTGTCTATTACCACTAGTCAGAATAATATATATATATATATATATATATATCAATGCGAATCCATACGACATCGTCAGCAAAAATCAAAGTTGATATATTTGATTTGTTAACAAAGAATTTCCCCACAAAACTTTTATAAATAAATTAATTTTTTTAAAGCAATGGGCCCTGATCGGGTCAATTTAAAAGGCCCAGTGGACCACCTGTGGCTCGCGGGTCGCAGTGTGAGTATCTTTGGTATATTATATAGCCTCTACTTTCCCCCTTCGCTGGGCGAGGCTGCCTGACTGTACATTGTTTTTAAGTTATCATTACCTAAGTCCTAGCACTAAGGTTTCGATTGTATTGAAAAACATTTTTCTTGTAGTCCTCGTCTCTTCATTTAAGAAGAATAGCCTTTGACTTTTTAAAACGGAAGTAAATTTATATTTTAAGTGGCCTCCCCTGCCCTCCTTTGGGACCGATTTCCGCAAAGCTCCTTCTTGTGTTTTTTTCCTATAACACCTCCCCAACCCTCTTTGGGGTCTATTTTTCCAAAATTTGCTTATAGCGGATCTGTACTTAACAAAAGAAACATGTCTGCCAAATTTCAAATCTATGGGTCTAATATATAGTTCAGGAGATCTCGTTGTGAGTGAGTGCGTAGTGAATATATATAGTCGGACCTCTATGTACCGAAGTCGCTAAATCCCAAAGAAAAGTTCGTTATTTGGAAAATTCGTTTTACATAGGTTCCTCTTTTAATATATTTTATGGACCCCATAAAACAAATTTTAAATTCATAAACAGTGTACATTAAGAAAAGTAATTTTATTCACACCTTTTTTAAAATTAATCATGTTTATTTTAAATATCATACCTATCAAAAAGAAAGAAAGAAAGAAAAACTGCAAGGAAAATAAGAAAAAAAAAATTCCAATAATTTACTGTATCTTCAATGTTAAGAACATAATTTTATACTAAAATTAATAAACTTTAAGGACATTTTAAAATTTAAAGCATACGAGTAGTATTAAGCACGGATTATTTTACAATTAGAACACGGGAAAATTCCATTGAGGGTGAAAGAGGATATCGAAGATGTTTCTAGTGAACTGGGCAATCGGGGTTAAAGGTTGCACTTCTTGGATGAAAAGTCCATAATTCTATTGCTCTCAGCGAGTTAGGATCTAATGAAACCAGTTCAAGATTTATGACCACCATAAAATGTGTTAAAGAGAGAATAACTTGAAATTTTTTCAGAAATACTTTTAAAAAAAGGATTAACAAGAATTGAATCTCAAAAGAAAAAAGTTCGTTACATAGAAAATGCCCTTCTCTATAGAGAGGCTATTTTACGAAGAAAATCGTGAAATGTTCAAGGTTCCAGGAAAAAGTTCTCTATATAGAAAAATTCGCATTATAAAGGTTCGTTATGTGGAGGCTTAACTATATATATATAAATATCCATTATTTAAGCATTTAATAATACCCTCTTCAGAGTAAAACGCTAGTGTTTACTCAGTAGTAGAATTTCTCATTGATATTCTTAAGAGCAGTGGTCGCCAAAGTGGTGGTCTGCTAGAAAATTTCTCTGGTCCCCAGAAATATTCCAAATGTTTTCTAATTTTGATGAATACCTGAAGGAAAACGATGTTAACCAGCAAGTAGTAACCCTATTTCAAAAGCATTTGGAATCCTTTACAGAATCTTTTGCTCGTTATTAGCCAAAGCATGAGGATCCCAGACATGGTAATATGTGGATAATAGATCCATTTGCAGCAAAATTTCAGGGGGCATCTAAAAGGGAGCCTCATCGACCTATCATCCGACGAGGTCCTCAAATTTAAGTTTCATTCATGTCAGTTTTGGCTTTCCATAAAAAGTGAATACCCTTTTCTTAGTGAACAGGTGATGAAAATTCTGATTCAATTCTCTACAACTTATTTGTGTGAAAAGGTCTTTTCATCTGTCACAGCCATCAAAGCACGGTGCCGATCTCAGCTTGAAATAAAGACAGTTCTCCGTCTTGCTGTAGCACAACATTGGTTCCAAATATCCATAATCTTATTTCAAGTAAAGACGAACATCCATCACAAACTACGAATGTATAGTGCTAAAAGTTTGATATACTTAAACCATTTTTTAATTGTTTTATTTTTACAGTTTTTGTTTATTTTATTTACTTTATTATGGTTTATTAATAAAGCTTTCACAATTTGGTTACAATTAATAGTTTCATTTTATTAACTAGATACATTTATGTGTTCTTTGATCTCAATTTTTTTTCATAAATATATTTAACACTTAAAAAATCCTATTAGTGGCCAGCGGGATTTAAATTATGAATTTACTCGTCCATGAGATCAAAAAGTTTGGCGAACGCTGCTTAAGAGTATCAGGACATGCTCGAAAGAGTAAAATGCCAAAAATAAGAGTCTTGGCTAATGGGATATATATCTTTACAAATTTCCAATAGAGTTTAGATTTTTTGTGATCTTTTATATATAATAAAGATGTTTTAATCATTCTGTAGAAATGCAAAAATAATTTTTAGTTAAATGTTTTTTCCTGTTTAATTTAAGTTGGACTTATATGTTGTAAAATTATTGGCAGCATGGAATATTGCGTACTCAGATGGAAGTATCGGAAGAAATTGAAATGACCCAAAGTGTCATCTCTTGGCTTTGGCAAAGATTCCAAAAAGATTGAAATGTCAGTAAACGTTACTAAATAGATCATCCTTGAGTTACAACGCCCAATGAAAACCGAAGTTTGGCAGTATATCTAAAAAGAAACAAACGGCATAGAGCTTCCGACCTGTCTTGCCATCTATTTGCAGCCAAGTTTAACAAACTGTGAACAGACGTTTGAGGACGTATGAGACATTGGTCCATATGTTCAAGGCTTCTTAGATGTGTTTCAGTCACGGTAACTCACTGCCTGCAATGATTAGCTTGGAGTAGAGAACATGCAATGTAGAGATCGTCACAGTGGGCATGTGTGATGTTTTCCGACGAGTCTAGGTTTAGTTTGAAGTCTGATTCACGTCGGACTTTCATATGGAGAGAACCAAGCATCCGTCACCTCCTAGGCAATATCCCTGAACTGCATGGTTACGGTGGTGTATAAGATTGCTCGTTTGGTGGAAAATTTACTGGCCTCCAGAAGGATCTGCATTTTCAAATCGAAACCATGACAGGCAAAATTTAAAGGGACATCATTCTGAAACAACATTTACGTTTGCTTAGAGGTGTCATGAGCACATAATTTGTGTTTATGGAGGACAACGCCTGTCCTCACCAAGCAAACATCGCAAGCGAATGCCTTCAATCTTAGTTTATTACTCTAATAGAATGGCCAGCATTCTGACCTGGCTTGAATCCCACGCAGCACGAGTGGCACATGCTTTGCCAACGAGTTTCATCCCTTCAAACACGTCCTACATGTGTACTGAAACTTCGGAGAGCATTGCTTGCTTAGGGGAGTAATCTTCCCCCAAGATCAGCTTGATAATTTCATACTCAGCATGCCTAGGTGTTGTACGGACTGTATTTTATCACATGGGAGACATGCAATATATTAATTATCATACTAACTGTGTAATATTAAGTTTTTGTAAAGAGTATTTTTTGCAATTGCTCCGGGGAGCAAAATCCGTTGTTTTTATGAATGGTATTACACATATATGTCATCTTTTTTGTTCTTTATCTCTTGTTTAACAAATGAGCTTAATGAATAAGTCCCGTTTGTTTTGTTTCTGGACCTTAATTTCCCGGAGCTGGCACTATCCTTAATTTAAGGACATGAGTGTATATACATACATACATAATTGATATAATATAAATTATTCTATACCATTTATTGTTTTCCTTTTAAGCTATGCATGCTCTGTTCATATAAAATTATATGAGACTTTTCCTTATCAATGCATTATTATTTGCTTCTAAAGTTGTCTAAAAGGAAGTACTTAATAGAACGCCTATATAGAATGAATGCTTTGAATTTTATATATCTTCATTATCCTCTGTGGCGCTACAGACCAATATGGTCCAAGACCATCTGAACCAGACATTCCTAACCCCCTCTACTTACAGCAAAATCCCTCAAATTTTTAGTTTTAAGGACCAAACAATCCTCCTCAATGGATATATCCACCGAAATCTAGGTCTTCTTTTGGTATGTTACTCAATCTAACCGGAAAAATTTCTTTTAGAAGGCAGTTGTCGTTCATGTAAACAATGTGCTCTGTCCAATAGAGGTGGCTTATTTTAATGTAATGAGCAACAACTGGCTCTTGGATCATTACAATTCGGCTTTCCATCATCTGCGCTAGATACCATTTTCCTGAATTGCTGTGAAAACATTTCTTAGAAACTTTCGTTCAAAAGTAACCCAAATCTTTTCCTCCTTCAAGATCGTAATCCTAGTCTTAGAAGTGTAAGTTACGATAGGATGGATTAGGATCTTAAAGAGCAATTGTTTTGTGTTTTTCTGGATAAAAATCCAGATCTAAATAATGCTTCAACCCGTACATAAAGCTTTATTAGCAACAACAATTCGTCTCTTATTTTAAGTAGGATATTGATTTTGAGCATGGATCGCTAATATATGAACTGTGTAACTGTTTCAAATTTAAAATCTCTAATTAAAATCATAGAAGGAGTGTGTTTCCTGATTAACAATACAGTCAACTGATTTACCTTGCCTCTCCATAGCTACAAACGTTTCTATTAGATAATTAGAATTTTATGTACATGTCATAAAATAAGTTCTCGAAAAAAACAAAATTTTTCAAAAGACAGAATAAAGTATATTATTACATATCATGCAGAGATCAAACTCGTGATTTATCACACAACTATTGATATCAACTTTTGAGCCAAAAAAGAAATTATTTCTGAGAAATATAACGAATTAATATGGAAATCATATTGATTTCAGAGAAAAAAAAACGGTTGCGCGTGTGAATTCTGAATAACAACCATAAAAAAATATTGTTTAATGTTAATTTTCAGTATTTGGCATTGTTCAATTTGGCAATAAGCCACTGGAAAGAGAAAAAATTAGCGCAGGTGGACTGAATTTTAAGAAGGGTTCCATAAAAAAGTCATGAATGAGGGAAATAAGATAAGGTTAAGTATAATCAATAAAGACTATTAAAAAATATTAGAGAAATAAATATATATGTGTTATAATATATACAAAAGTAAGTGAGAACCTTTTTTTAAAAAAATTATTTCAAGATTACTGTTTGTGATAAAAGTATAATTATTCATCTATTTTTGATATTATATACAAAAGAATAAAATATAAGAGATTATAGCTGACTCACCCCCCTTCTCTCGTATTTATGTATGAAATAGCTGGCATTTCCATTCTTCGGAGGGGGCATGGAAAAATTTATCAATACTAATTGAAGGATCAAGAAGTTTTTAATGAGTTAATTTTACGTGAGTTGCAAATTAAAAAAAAAATCTTAAGCTGAACACACACAAAAAAAACATCATATTTGTTAAATGTTCAGTCTGTGGGTCTAATAGCTGATAAAAGAGACTTTTTTAAAATTTATAATGCCCCCGTAACTCCCTTATGGGTCGATTTTTGAAAACACCTTCCTAAACTGATCTCTGCACAGCAAAGGTAACATATTGTTAAAAATTTTGTATAATGAATGCTTAAAAAGTGTAAATAATTTATATCTGGATGTGCAACACGATAATAGTACTTTCTGTTGTATTTGTTGTATGTTAAAACTGTAAGATTTGTATAAGCAACGTCATTCCTTACATTTTAACAGCGATTCCATGCAAACATAGCCAAATGTTGGCAAAAAAGCCAAGTTGGCGTCATTTTTGGTAACCCTGTTGGCAACTTGGCTTGAACGGTGCAGAAGTTTATATGCTGTAGAACCACCTGACACCTAAATGGTGTTGGAGTGAAACGAAATCATATACACTCATGGACAAAAAAAATTAGCGCACCAAAAAATAATTGCGGAATCGTAACGAAACTTGGCATGAAGGTACATGTCGGGGAGATATACAAATGATTAGAAATACAGCGTGATTGCGCATTACGTATAGCCGGTAGAGGGCGTTTAACGTCGTTCTCCGTGGAGTATTAAACAGGTAACCAAAGCTTGTTTGAATGTTCTGAATCATTTACAAAGAAAGAGCTGTGAGGTAGACATGTCATTACGCCGTTTACGAAGACAACATGCGCAGCTGTTGCAGTTTGAGAGGGGGAGAATCATCGGCATGATGGAAGCTGGGTGGTCAGTTAGGCGAGTATCTCGTCAATTACGCCGCTCTGATTGTGTTGTGAGGAGGTGTTGGGACCAGTGGATCCGAGAGATTTCATTTACACGAAGACCGGGCTCAGGACACCCGCGACAGACCAGTCGTCGAGAAGACCACCACATCGTAAAAAGAGCACGCGTACGAGGAAACTGGACTACATCGGAATGGAACCAGGTCGTCTTTAGCGACGAATCCAGATTAAATAAATTCAGTGACATGCTTTGCCCAATTTATGTCCTGAATTTCGCTAAAAAAATGTCATGAAAAAGATCTATTGCTATATTATACAACAAAACATTATGATTTTACAACACACACACACAAAACATTTCTTTACTTAATAAAAGTAATTTTTCATTGAGATATTTTAAAAATATTTATTACTTAAGTAGAAAAAGTGGTTGATTTTAAATTTTTATCATTCTTTTATTGGTACCTTTCAATAATGAAAAATATTCGAGAATACATAAAACGGTATTTATTAAACATAAGAACACGTGAATACTTAAGGATTTTATATAGAAACTGTCACTTCTAAGAGGGAAAGTGTTCAGATAAATTAAGATTGCAAATATTCTTTTTTTTCTGAATAAAAATGGTAATGGTTAATTTTTAATTAGAATAATATTAATGATTGTAAACTGCTTCCTTTTAGAAAAATTTAGAGAAACTGTATCTTTGGGCTTGAGTTTTCACGCACAGTATCACAGAGAAATTATTTATGCGTTTATGTTTTGGAAATATTTTGCTGTTACAAAACCATTAACCCTCTAACCGGATAGCAAGGAAAATTCCGTCAGTGTAAAGATGCTTCGAAAATGCACTGCACGGATTTTTCTGCCTTCAAGTAAAGTTTTCAAAAGCGGATTAGCCGCATTTTTCTGAAATCCTTTCCCCCTTTTAAAGGTTTAACATCTTGAAAGATAATTGGGGACGGTGGAAGCAACACAGCAGGACACTGATAGGAAGTTTTATGGCTCGCAGGAAACCCCGTGTTTTGACCCTGGGGCAATCGTAAAAAATCGAGGGGAAATTTCTTTAGACCCCAGGAAGTGTTTATTTGTTACATCGTATTTTAAAAGTTTTGAAAAGTCCCAACGCATAAGTAAAATATGTTACAATTCCCTTTTGGTTTCATATTAATTTGAAACTGTAACAAGTTGGGGCGTGTCAGTGCAATCTGCTATTTTATATAGTTAGACAAATTATCTTTTTTTAAGTGTATTCTTTCGCTTCATTTTTCTTATTTTAATCAAAGCTTTCAGTTTTTGAAACATGATTATTTTATTATAAGATACCGAAAAAATTAATAAAACACCAAACTCTTTAAAATTTGAAACCTTTTCAATTTTCCAACCACTAAAAATGAATAAATTTAAACTTCATCAAATCATTTGAAACATTTTCTTACACTTTGATAAAAATAATAACGAAAAAAAAAACTAATTAAGATTTATTAGTTTTTTTTTCGACTTCAAAGCTCAAGTGTTCAGGGAAGTTTAAGTACAGTGTGTGCCTGGTTATTAATTGTTAAAATACACCGAATTATATTTGAATTTTAAGTGCTTGAACTTCAGTTTACATCAAAGACAACATGAATGAAGGTTTTCACACATTTTTTTTATAACTTGAATGTTTGAATAAATGGTAATCAAAAATATACGGAAACATTTACAGTAGACATTTATGCATATAAATAAACATAAAAATCAATTTTAAATTCGAGCTATTCAAAAACATTCGAATTATTGTTCAAAAATATCTATTTATACAAAATACCTCAACATTTATCTTTTTTAAAGGCTAACTGAATAAATAATTAAAATCTGGATATTTTTTGAAATCTCGACCGTATAAAGCTAGAAATTTTATGTTAGAAATTCCATTTGAAATTTCGAAAAAAAAATGCATCGTGCAGTTAAAAATATTTACCATAAGTTTTAGCAATTGTTTGAGTATAATAAAAATTTCAAATTTTATTATATAGCTTCTTTGGTATCTTTTAATATTTTTCGAAGATTTCATACAATTCAGTTGAAAACTGCATGCTAAGAGCAAAAAATATACAAAAAAAACTGATGAATATACAATTACAATAAATTCTTACATAGAAGCAAAACTGAGAAGCTAAAGCGTAGGAATGAAAAATTTTGAGTATATCTGAAGTAGTTTTCGAAATATTTATTTTAAAAATCAGAAATATTGTGTGCGTTATGTTATACTTAATATTAATTAAATGGTTAAAATAATATGTTAATATTAGTCATGTAATCGTTTGATGACACATTCATATACTAATAAAAATTATCATGGTCATTGATGCGAATGTCAAGAATTTTATGTAATTTTAAATTCAGACATTAAGATATTGATGTAGAAAATAAAAAACGACCATCTAAAATACATGAAAAATGCAGTCTGCTATAAAATGATCTTGACAAAAAAATCCGGCATTTTCACTTACTATGGCAGAGCCGGCTTAGTCAGGGGCGATCTAGAAAAACAGACAGAGAACCGCGGTTTTGATGGATGCCGCTCTAGCTTTTAAAGTTCCCAGGAAAAAATATATATATATATATATATATAAATTACAAATGCAAAAATAAATCTTGTAATTTTCCATACATTTTTATAACAACGAATTGTGGAATTGGCTTCCAATACATTGTTGTGTTTGACAATATGTAAGGTAACCAACCCTACTTTAGATAGATTTGTACTACTTTTTCGTAACCGTATTCCTTTTAAAATTAATTCGTGCAGCCGAAATACACCTTTTGTACCCTTAAAAATTTATGTAAACTATAACGGTTAATTTTAATTTATGCAACTTGTGAAATGTTCATAATTAACCATTTCCGTCTAAACAGTTTACATAAAAAAAAGTTTGGACTCCCTCATTCATTAGGGATTTATATAAGATTCTAAGATTAAATTTTATTTTTCACCGAATAGGATCGAATGGTAGTGTACAGTGCTTCCATACCACAGGTCTGGGGTTCTGTTAACGGGCTGCGCAAGGTCGACTCTGCCTTTCATCCCCGCTACATTGGGTCGATAAATGAGTACCAAACTTGCTTCGGGTCTTAAACACTGAAGGTTTCTCTTCAGACAGACCACCAAATCGGGACATCTGTTCATGCACCTCAGCGTCCAATGGTCACGTGTATTATGATGGGCACAGTAGTTCCTGGCCCTCATGGATTGTTGTGTCACTGATTTTGAGTCTTAAGTTTGAGGATTACCTCACTTTAGGGATATCCCTTAGATAAACATTTATTTCCACTCATTTGCAATTAAACATTTTTCTTTCAATTACGTTTATTTCAGAAGGAAGTTTGATTTTTCAAATGTATTTGCTTAATAACATGTATATTTGTGTATTATATTAAACATTTGATCAATCCAAAATTACATGTTTTTAGCTCCTCTAAAAGCTTTTAGGATTTTACAACTGATCTTACAATCCATACACGTTTTATAGTAGTATATTTAAAAATGATAAAGACATTTTTACGACTGTGTGAGCTGTTATGCCTCGTTTATAAATATAAAAAATTGCATTCAGCTACAGTTTTTAAAATGTACAGAAATAAGTGGAGCAACAGGATACTTACATATTATGAATATTTTTGACTGCAGTAAGATATATTTATATTTCAGTTTCTTTACAATTTGAATAGAAATTGTAAGCCATTTTGCGAATAGTTTGATATTGAGTATAAACCCATAGGTTGTTTAATATTTTAAAGTGTTTTACTTTGATACCAGCACACATTAAAATAAGGCTCATTTGCAGTTATATGATCAGCTTCAGTGATATTTAAATTTTCAAAAATAGTCTACACCTACGAAAACATTCTTTCACAACCGCACACCACATCTCTCTCTCTCTCTCATACTATATCTTCTCTACAGCAGGAAATATTTGTGTATACTGAAAAATTTAATACAGGATACATTTCCAAGTGTTAAATTTGTTTTTAAAATTTGGTATGAATACATTGTGGAACTGTCGGTTAACTTCACTGGACAAAATTGTTTTAAGTGTACTGTTTTGAAAGACAAAATTAATTAGGGAGAATTTTTCTCACAATAGAATTTGTAATGACTGACTTGTGTGAAAATGTAGTTATCGATGTGTGGTATTTTTCCTTGTAATAAAAGAAACAGAAAGATAAGAAATTTAACTTGAGTAGAAAATGGTTAGAAGTATTGTCATGCGCATTTGAAGAAGTATATCCCCCATTAAAATTAAAAATTATTGACTGAATGTGTGTGTTATGTCCATCACAAATGCCGATGTAGAAAAGATACTTTTTTTAATACAAGGAGTTCGAAAAGGAGAGCACTAGGAATGAAAATTTAGATTTTTTCTGAAAAATATTCAGTTAACATAAATATATCATTTATATGATTTAAATTTAAATAAATTAAAAGTATTGAAATCATTTTTTATGTTATTCTAAATTAAAAATATAATTGAATAGAGAATGATCTGTTTTATTTCATAAATATAATTATCGTATGCACCATTTATTGTCTTATTGTTTAAAAAAAAAGATAGTGCCTTTACTCTTTTTACCTCATAACTTTTTTTAAAAACAGGAAAGTGAGCGCGTTTTCTTACTCTCATATTCAAAAATGAATACAGGATGCTTTTTTCTGGTTCAAATCGCAATACCAAAATATTTTTTTTTAATTTTTAAAAAATGACAGAAAAATAAATTTTGTTTGAAGAAAATATAACTATTTTTCAACTTTTAACACGCCATTTATTTCATGCTTTTTTTACCCTTCATTTTGTTTTAATTTTACTGTGACTGAATCTATGGGGAAAACGACAGAGTAGAACTACGGTTTTCATACAAGATTGCCCAAGGCAACTTAACAGCTATCTGTAAACGATTGATCTCTTGGTTCTTACTTGACAAAGGAACCGAACTAGGTCATAGAATTGTCCCCGTTCGACTTCCCAAGTTCTAAAAGGGGAAAAAAATTGAAGTCTGTTGCATTTTTGAAGGGAATAGCAAAATAAGAGCAAACGCTTTCGGAATAACTTTTCAGGAGGAAGGTATCCACTTAGAGGGTTAAATTATTTTCGAATATTGCAAATTCTGAAGCTTCAGTTTTAAAAAAATGTACGAATTTCTACCGAAGCCAACTTTTTAGAAGATATATAACGATACTCAAAATTTGTTTAATTATATTTTTCAGAAAATAAATTCAATGTTTATTTGCTCACTTAAAACTTCAGAGATTTGTATGCAAACTTAAATTTACTGAGGCTCAGAACTACTTCCAAACACAGACGTCTAAAGACTTCTTCAAGCCTTGGGCCTCAACTCAAAAGTAGGCCCTGGGCCCCTACACAAATATATCCCCAATTGTATGCCCCTTAAAAGTAGACAGTACATAGCACACGTTATCAAATACTCGTACAAACAATAAACAGAAACAAATAAATGTGTACGTCTTAAGATCGCACATACCGGATCGACCGACTGCCGCTTTTCGACTGAATGAGTATTGATGGTGAATTGTGGTAGACCCAAGCCTGTACGAACGTCATTCCAAAAGTATCCAGTTGATATATCTTTAAAAATTCCTAGTTCTTTGAAGACTACAACGGGAAATAACATTTGACCGTTGAAATTATTCGAATTATGATCCTATCAAGGCTGAGTCTGGAACGAGACCAGGTTACCATTGTGGTCGTGGCCCAGTTGGCTCATGTCTTAAGATGTCCCTGCTTACAAATTTAACTTTAATTTGATTTTCCTTCTTAATTAACTTCAGGTATTTTCCAAAATTAGAAGGGTTGGTGGTAGTAAAGTACACCCCTCCGCATCGGGGGGAGGGCAGGCTTCTAGGGGGCCCAAAGCCTGACTGCCTCCTAGTACCAACCCTCTGTAAAATCGAACTTGGGGACCTAAAATCTGACTTTGCCGGGTGCCCAAATGTTCTCCGTTAAGCCACTGCATTTTTATATGTATTATTTATTTTGGGGTAGTTTTTAAAGAGTCATTATTGCCACATTAGCACGATTAGTCTCACAATAATTAAAAAGATATTTCCAGATGATTCCCCTTTTTCATTTTTATTATCGATAAAACCCCTTCCTTTTTTTACCCGAAATTCAATATCACGCTAATTTTAGTTTTTTTTTACCAACCTTTTTCCAAATTAAAGATCATCCATAGAAGCATGACGAAAGCATCAATAAATAATTATGGTTATGAAAAAAAATGTCTACCGAGTTCTAATGTCGTTTTTATTAATTCCATCTTTCTATTAGATGAAGTTTAGTCGATATCATCATTTCAAGGTTCACATAGAGGATTCAGTTGAGTAATTGTACTGATATACAGTGATATTTTTATGACATTTAGAAAATTGAAAGCTTACTGCCATTCTATATATGTAACTGGAAGTCCATGCCCCCTCTTCTTTTCAGTTATTAGTCTGTAAAATTATTAAAATAATACTTTTTTCATGCCTGAAAGTGCAATGACTCAAAACATTTAATATTTCATCAAGTGCGATTTTTTTTCCAATTCAAAACAATTTACTGAATTAGATTTTTGAATTCTTGGTGAATTCACGAACTTAGTACACTCACAGCCTTTGTTTTTGTTAATTACAAGCACACTACTGGCCATTAAAATTGCTACACCAAAAAGGCGACATGCACCAGACGTGAAATTTAAACGACAGGAAGAAGAAGCTGTGATATGAAAATGATTAGCTTTTCAGTTTATTCAGACAAAGCAGAAGCCGATAGCGACACCTACAGTGTGTTTAAATGAGGAATTTGTTTAGCCGGTTTCTCATTTCTATGTTGTTGGCTCCGAAAAGGGGATGGGATGCCTCGTGTAAGAAACAGAAATGCTTACCAGCATGTTTCTGACTTTGATAAAGGTCGAATTGTAACGTACTAGGATTGCTGCTCGTGTGCATAGAGATCTTATGACTGTTAGCAGAAGATGGAATCGATTGGTTCAGGATGGTAATACGGAACACCGTGCTGGATCTTAACGATCCCCTATCACTAGCAGTCAAGAAGACAGGCATGTTACCCGCCGGGCCTTCATAGATCGTGCAGACACGTCACGAGCCCTGCGTTAAGAATTAGGGTCATTTCCGTGTCTATGTGAACAGTTCGACGATGTTTGCAGTAGCATGAACTCTCAGCTCGGAGACAATGGCTGCAGCTACCCTTGACGCTGGATCACAAACAGGAACGTCTTTAATAATATGATCAACGACGAACATGGGCGCACGAATGGCGATTCGTCATTCTTTCAGATCTATCCAGGTTCTGTTTACGACATCAAGATGGTCGCATGCGTGTTTGGCGGCATCGTGATGAACGCACATTTGCTGCGTACATTCGCCATCGTCATACCGGCTCATCTCCTGGCGTGATAGTATGGGGTGCTATTGGATACAAGTTTCGGTCACCTTTTGTTCGCATTGATGACACTTTAAACAGTGCACGTTACATTTTTGGTGCATTATGACCCATGGCCTTACTCTTTATTTGAACCCTGCAAAACTATACATTTCAGCAGGATAATGCGAGACCGTATATTGCCAGAATTGTACGGAAAATGTTCGACTGTTGTCCTGGCTTGAACTTTCACCATATCTCCCGGAAATAGAAATCGTCTGGTCCATGGTTGCCGAGTGATAGGATAGTCACCAAACGCTAGTCACTACGATTTATGAGATGTGGCATCATGTTGAAGCTGCTTGGGCATCTGTACCTGTACATTTCATCCAATCTCTTTTTGTCTCAATGCTCAGGCGTATACTTGCTGTTATTACTGCTAGAGTTGATTGTTCTGGATAGAGTTGTGTAAGAAGAAATATTAAATGTCAATCGTATTATCACCTTTTAAACGTATTGCTATAATGTTAATTCATATCAACACTTCTAAGCGAATTGCTTTATAAAAATAAAAGATATTTAGCAGTTGGAAGATAATTTTTTTTCCACATACACGAGTGTTTTTCTTTATTTTCATTTTCAGAAAAACTAGACTTATATTATGGTAATAAATTGCTAACTCACCCACCCTCTCCTTTCTCATATACTTTTTGTTTTGTTTTATTTGCATTAATAACAAGCGTTTTCATTAGCGTCTTTTAGTCGCCATATCTGGAATTAGTTGCCAAATCTGGAAACGATATAATGAATTAGTCGCCAAATCTTGATATCCTTATTTTTGAGGATCCTAATCAGGACAATGGAACAAAATTATGAAATTATTGTATTTTCATCGGTCCTTAACAAGTGTGCAAAATTTCGAATTAATCTGATCTGTTAAAGTGGGTAAAAATCGAGTCCAAAGATTCTATTACATACAAAAGTGAAACTTTTAAAAGCGTGTTAAAAAAGCAATGTTTGATGTAAGGAAACAAAATCTGAGGACAGAGCAGACACCAGAATATACTTGTCTAGCTTCTAAATGTGTCATTATTAGTGATCAAACTTGTAATCAAGACACCAATGACAACTGAGACAATTAATAGATGACTCAAAGAATACAGCCTTTCAAAAATATTAATATTTTTCCATTAAAACTCTTATAACCTATATTAAACGTAATTAAAAAAAACATTTTAAAAACATTTTCTATAAAAAAAAGGCTCCATTTTAATCAGTTGAGTAAAATTTTCCCATGATATGAAAATATTATCAATTAAGTCCGTACGACTCAAGTTATATTTTTCAATTACTCTACAGTTATGTTACATATGCATACAACATTACAATTTGGTTTTAATGTAATAAAATATGCAGTAAAAATCGCAGAAAATTAAAATGAATAAATGCACGTAATTGAACCAATTTGTCAACAATACTTCATAAGCACCAATATAAAATTTATCAATAATTAAAATAAATGAAGAAAAGGGGGAGGGGGATGTATAAGGATAATCTCAAGAAATTTCATTTATAGTATTAAATATGTAAAAAAAAAAAAAAGTTTTTATAAATTGAATTCCTTTAAAATTTCCACTCATAAATACTGTTTTTTATGAGACCCGATCTCCAATGCGTCAGATTCAGGACCACTATATTCATCTTCGCAAGGGGCTGTATGCACGCCTGTCGTTGGCCGTAGCCTTGAGCAGCATACAGGTAACAGTACGATTTAGCTCGGTTCTGCCCAATTTTGATGCGGAACACCCTGGAAGAGGGCCAGGATTCTCCCACCTCTCTTCTTCTTCCATTAACCTCACGAGAGGACTTGTGGCTCGACGGCTATTTAGAGTAACCCCGTGCCGGGAAGTCAATATACATTTACATCTACGTACAAAAGTTTTAAAATGTTATTTTAGAATAAAATTACCTGATAAACTGCTTAAACACACATTAATAACACTATATTTTATGAAAAAGAATATTTTGCTACCCGAACAACGACTTAAATCACTTCAGAAACACTAATTTTGCTTTTTTTACATGAAAAAATGGTTTTTTTTTAAAAAATGTAACCCTAAACTATACGTCAAGAAACCACTCCCCATGACATCCTTCCGAAAAGGCAACGGTCAAGTGACCTTGAGATCAGCTGACTGTTAGTTTTTGTTTGAATTTTAGAATAGTCCGAAGAATTACTTGCACATGTCAACTGCAGAATGGAGGGAGAGGGGGGCTCTATTTTTAGCACTGATAGTGGGGTTATTCCGCAAAAAAGTGGTCTTCAAACTTTTTCTACTCACAGAACCCCAAGAACATGGGTGGCCAATCTTTTTGGGAAGAGTGCCACAGTTTCATAAAAAATAATTATGAGTGCCGCTTCCAACATTTCTATCAAACAAATATGGAAAAGTAAAAAAAAATGTTACTTATAGGTTTATTGTGGAAAATTTACGCAAATAGCACATTTTTTTTAATGCAGGAAATTTAAAAATAAGATGAAGTACAAATTTATATAAGTTTTATTGTTAATAAACTTTTTACAGGTTCAATTGAGTTAAGTTAGGTACAAAATAAAAATGAGTAACTTGAAACGTTTAATTTTAATTAATTATTAAACAGTTAGTATTTACTTATAATGTGGCTTTTGAATTATTCTTTTTTTTTACCAAGTCATCTATATTAGGATTAACTTTTGTAGATGCTAACAAAATTAGGTTATTATAGGTGCACATCAGCTAGTTATGAGTAATATTTATTTTATTATGTTCATAGCAGAAAACATTTATTCACACAAACACCTCTGTCCATTTCATTTTATGAAAATATTCATTATGCAAGACATTCAAATCATTAATTAAAGATCTGAAATTTACTTAATTAAAATGATTCTGATACAAAAGATTGTTACAATTTGTTCTCTCTTTGATTAAAACTTTTCCTAGATACATTTTTTTCAACAAGAAAGTGTGAAAATATAATAACATATCTCTTATAACAGGGGTGGCGAACCTTTTTGGAGTAGCGTGCCATTTTTTTCTTTAAGACATGTTTAAGGAAGTGTAGATGTGCCGTCAAATAATTTTGACTTGTGATTATTGAGAAAATAATAAAGCTAAATACTAACAACTCAAAACTCTTTAATTACAACGAAAAAATACAGTTTGCACAGTGTAGTAGTAAATGTTTTATTAATACGTGTAATTTTCAAATTAAAGTAACATTGTGAATTCTGTTGTGGTTGATTAAATGACAAATAACTTGTATTAGGATTGTATTATGTTACTTTTACCAAAATGCAAGCTGATTGGAATCATCTTCCAAACGGTTTCTAAGTGAGTCTTTAATGTTATTCATCTCTGAAAATATTGACACGCAAGCATAGATAGGAGAAAATATGGTTAAAATAGCATGAGCCAGTTTTTCAAACAGCTAAATGTATCTGGAATCGAATTCATGTTTCCAAAATTTCATCACTTGCAACTTTATTTATATTGCGTGTTAATCTTTCTGTTTTAATCAATTCCAACTTTCTCCTTTTGTCAACAAATTTTTGAATCCATATTGAACTAGATTGGAAATCAATCAGATGCTTTTCAAATTTTTCAATTCATAACCAATAGAATTGGGACAAATTCAGTTTATTAAATGAAGGCACATCAGGGTACGTAAAAAACACTTTAGCGTTTCCGATAATTCTTTGAACTGAGAAAATATATATCTCGCTGAAAATTGCGACTGATCAGTCACGTGTCTCGTAATACTTCATATTGAAATTTGTAATTTTCAATTAAAACGCAAACTTTTTTTATCAGTGGCGTGCCATAAATGTTGTGTCGCGTGCCACAAATGGCACGCGTGCCACTGGTTCGCCTTCCCTGTCTTATAATAAAGAAATTGCAACTTCCAAAGAACCAGTTCTAGTGATGGGCATTAACAATCTAATGTTAAGCACCGTAAAATTGAAAACATAAGGATCTTCCACAAAATTCTATCAGAATATTTTTACCCACCTTCATGTAAGCTATTTTCCCGTATACCTGGATGCAGAGAGAGAGGGAGTATTTTCTTTTTTAAAAAAAAAAAACAGTTTTAATGTTATAACATAAAATGTTATAGATAGAAAATTTTATTTTTTCCCCTAAAAACTTACAAAAGACCTTAGCTGAAATTCTCAGGTAGCAAATAATATATCATTGGTTGTTAGGCTTTGCAGAAGTGGCGCACACAAGAGGGGGGGGTCGTACTAGGGGTCCGGATCCTCCCCCCCAAAGCCCTTGATTTCTTTCCCGATTAATTATAATTCTAAATGTAAAGTACGAAAAATTTTCTTGTCATAAATGATTAATTTTATTAATGAATGCTAATTATTAATTCAATAATTAGTTTTTTACTGTATTTTGTTTCCGAAAATCGACAAAATCAAAAGGAGCATTATACAAGAAATGTGAACTTTCGACCTCGGACTCCCCCCTCCTTGAAAAATTCCTGTGTGCTCTACTGCTTTGCAGTGACGGTTAATTAATTTCTGAATTACTGAGAAACATTGCTATGGCATCCAAGATTTCACTTTACTATGTTTTCTGTTTAGTTCAGTATATCTTTTTGTTTGGTGAAACTGAAACATGAAATGCTTTTCAATTCACCTGTTTCCTAAAATCATATAATTTTGTAATTTATTATTAAAATACATAGCCAAACATTATCCACACAATACATAATTTAAATTTGTATAGTTTATTTCATATTAATACATAGTAAAAAAACACACTAGATTTAAAAACATCTATACATTATTTTAAAACAGCAAAATTCATTTATGAAACATATAAATTTTTACATAGTGAATTCTTTTTTGTCTGTTTGAACAATAAAAGTTTAACCAAAACAATAAATATTTGATTTTCAAACTTTAAGTAATTCAAAGTCTAAGATTGTTAATATATAATGCCAATATCTAATATATATTATAAATGCGAAAGTTTGTGAGTATCTTTGTGGGTCTTTCACGCAAAAACTACTGAATGGATTTTAATGAAACTTTACATAAATATAGCTTATACATCAGAATAGCACATAGGCTATAATTTTTAGCATAGACTATAATTTATAAAGATATTGTATGAAGTGTCCAAAATATAACGATAATTTGTCAAGTAAGTAGGAAAAAATTCTGTCATCTGCTAGCAATTCTGGCATGCTCTGCAAAAAAAAAAAAAAAAAAAAAAAAAAAAAAAAAAAAAAAAAAAAAAAAAAAAAAAAAAACCACCCACGTCTGCATATATCTATCTTTTGTTTGTGAAAAACCTTTTTTGTTTTGGCTACGCAAGGTGCTCGCTTCTAATTAATTCCTCTGATATAATGTCTATTTTTTTATTTCAGAATCAAACTAAGTTTTGAAGGGAGAGGTTGTTATAAATCTCTCTTTATTTTAATGGGTTTTGTTCAACATTTTATTATGCACATTTGGTAGTAAGAAATTGATCTTTTTTCCAAATAAATGCTTTTATCAGTTCTGATACTTTAACTTTTAGTAAATAAACTTTCTCTTTCACACTGCATCATTTGGACAAATTTTCAAATTTTTTAATTATAACACTATAATTTGGATTGAATAGGCAGATATTGCATTTTTAAGTATAAAAATAATTAAAACTACTGTACTGTATCTTTTGAAGTTAAACCTAAACAATAAAAAGAAAAGATAATTTTAGTTTAAAAAGATTATAAAGAGACAAAAACATATAAAGTATAAAGTGGATTGTTTAAATAATAACAATAAACTATAAATGATAAAATCAATTTATGAACATCAGAATCATTAAAATTCAATTGAAATTTTAAATAATAAATGGTTAGAAAATGTTTCAATGAAAAAAAATCATTGCTTATAATAACACTGCTGAAAAGATGTGAAAATTTTCTTAATAGAACTTACAATATATATATATGAACAATGCCAAGGTCATTTTGAAAAGATGAGACAGCAATTACCTTAATGAGATGGTTCATCAAAAAAAAGGAGTTAATCAATTCCCAATTCAATATTTATGATTTGTATACATCTTATTTATATAGTGGGGGAATTTTTTAAAAATTAACATATTTAATTGTTTTTTCTGGAGAAAAATACTATTAAGAAATGTTCATAATAATATGGAAGCATCTTATGAAAAACTCGATAACTTTAATCCAAAAATTAAAATTTGGACTTCATAGCAAATGAGGAGGAAAAAAATATATTTGGATAAAAAATGTATATTTACTAAAAAACATTTTGTTGGAGAACATTTCTTTTTTTAAAAAATATTTTTGAACACTTTCTGAAAAATTAAATTATGCAACAAAATTTTACCTCCCCAAATCAAAAGCATTCAATAGATTGCAAAATTAGATAATAACAATTTGAAAATAGATATATTAAAAAATCAATAATGCATGCAAATAATCAAAATTGGAAACTTGTTAAGTAATACAAAACTACCGAGAAAATGTACTGTTTTATAAAAATGAACACAAGCAACTATCAAGAAATACCTTTTCGCTATATCAAATTTTGATCTGAAAATGTTATTTTTATCTTAAAATCCTAATGGAACTTCCACTCTAGGAGATAAAAGAAAATAACGCAAAGAATGTTTCTTCTGTATCAAATTTACCTGCTTGTCTCATTATAATCAACAACACATTTAGTTCACCAAGTTGATGAGAATTAAGAGAGTGGACACTATGAAATAATCCAATCAAATTTTTGACTTGATAACAGAATTAGAAATTACTACTAAAAACTGAACATATAAAAGTAATGCTTTAAGTACTTACATAAATGTAAATTGAAAGAAACATACCAAGAAAACAACAACGAAATTGAAACATATTTATGACTGGAGTGGAAAACAGGATACTTCTTACACTTCATGAAAAAATAAACTATTTAGTTTGGTATCTCTAATACACTTTTATGTGAAATTCCTCTGATTAAGTCTCATTCTCAGTTGCAGTTCATTGTTTAAATCTGGAGGATAATTTTTTTTAAAAAAAGGCATGGATTAAAAAAACATTACGTCAGTCTTATGAAAAAACTAAGATTTTGGACTCTAAATTCATTTTATATGTAGCTCATTTCAACTTCTATTTAAATTGTTTGTTCAGAGCTTTCAGTTAACTTTCCTGAACAACACCACTCGCAAAAAATATTTATATTTTCTTTTATATTTTGGAACGAAAGAGGAGAATAAATATCGGGTAAGAATGTTAAACGCCAAAAAGTTTGACTTGGACCAAAACACAAGAGACAGAAGCATGAAGTTGAAAAGAAGGAAACAACTGGATACATTTGGGAAAGTTGCAAGAGAGGATTAAATGTACTTCATATTAGAAGGTCCATGTGAAAGAATTGCTGAATTAAAGAAAGTAAAATAAATATAACTCAGAGATATTAATGATGATAAATATGTTGGTGGGGAAGGCTTCCTGTGACTTCATTTCATTTGAGATTGATGTCTTCAAGAAGATTATAATTAGATGACCTTATGTCAACAGACATATGAAAATTCATGTGTTTCAAAGTAGTATGTTTGAAGATAGAAATTAATGAAAACACGTTTGGAAAGAACAATCAAGGTTGAAGGAAGGAAGATTCGTTCTGGGTACCTTCTGTTCCGAACGAATGCGAGTACTTAACCGATCACGCCAAAATGATCGTCTTCGCGTGATGTTGGTACTAGTTCATATAGATATCACACCGCCACATACTCCCCTGCCAGTGTTTCGGCGAATTGGCGAATGAACGATACCATATTTGTGGCGACCATGTAAGCAGCTGCGTCACTTGGTGGGTTGCGTCATTCGTGCGTGACGGCTTCAGAATTCCGTCATTTGTGTGAGACGGCTTTGAGAAGTAACGGCTTATTTGCGTTAATGTTTGCTTTTGCGGTGGAGAGATGGCGCCACGACAGCGACACGAGAAGAGAGTGGTTCTTTTGCACGGCCAGGGTCACCAACGAAGGAAGGAAGGTTTGTTCTGGGTACCTTCCGTTCCGAACGAATGTGAGTACGTTACCGATCACGCCAAAACGATCGTCTTCGCGTGTTATTGGTACTAGTTCATATAGATATCACACCGCCACAAGGTAAAAGAGGGAAGGGTACCTCAGTATTTGAAAGAATTGAAATAGGATATGATAAGTATTTTTTTCCCTGTGGTTCAGGACAGATCAAACAAACTTGAGTTCCTAATGGACAATATTAAGGAGCATTCCATAGTGATATCAGCAATTGTCTGGAAAATGAACGATTTCATTGTCTTTTAGTCCATAACAGCATTGTTCTTAGAAATCTAGAAATTCAAGTTCACACTAACTCTAATGGTGGTTTGAGAAACTCTTAAAAAATCACTACATGAGACCCATAGGTATAAGAATCAATTCTATGGTGTAGTTCAAGTGCTGAAAAATATATAAAATGGGCAATCCAAATGAATTATTTTCCGTCTTTCTAAAACCTATCAAAAGAATTAAACCCTCCTTTGAAAGAACAACATTTCTGAAAAAAGCAAGCATTTTCTAAAGATTTTGTGGTACGAATTATTCCAACCAATTGGCAACATTATAAGAAACAAAAAGCCTGATTGCCGATTCAGTGCATACGACACATACAAAATTGGAGTCACCAACTTGATGAGTTAATTTGAACGTTGGTGATTGTCACAATAATACGCAAGTGCCAATTTTTATTTATTTTTAGCAATCAAATTTGTCATTTAATTCATTAAAGTCAAAGAGTTTTATATGAAAAAGATTGAAATTTGCATTTTAGATAGTTAATATGAGTTTGAATTAGCTATTTGCTATCTATGTATGATTTCTGATATACATTGATAGTTTGCGGACATTTTAGTGGTCGGCCAAATTAATTAAAAACTTCGTCAAGGGGCGCTCTATACATTTTAACCCACATTTATTAAAAAGTCTATGTTCTGAAATTCAGTAAGTCCTGAGTTTATATATAAGAGAACATTCTTTGTAAATAATATATTTCAATTATTGGTTTTGACTACTTACAAAACTTTTAACCAGATTTCTTGCGCATGTGAGTCAAGTGATGTCTTCTCAAATTACTTCTATCTTTGCAACATTTATTACAAATTTCACACACATAAGGTCTTTCTCCAGTATGGGGTTGGATCCTAATATAGCTCACCCCCGGTTTTTGTGCTTCTTTTTGTCGCCAAGTTGGGCGATGAGTTCGAAAAGCTGGCAACCCTTCTTTTTTTTTAATTCTTTAAAATAAGAGACCATTATTTGTGGCCGTTAGGTATCGGCAATTAGTAATTTCCGTTAGCTTCAGCAACCCTATTAACTATGTATGAGTGGTAAATGCCGTTAGCATTTATTCAACGCTTTGGGATTATCGGTCACTGTTACGAGACGAAAGCAAGGTTTATTTTCTTTTAAAATTTTTGTAAAAAAGGTGGTAATTATTAGATGTGGTGCTTTTCAAATGATGGAGATAACGTACTCTAACAGGAAAGAATCCGCATGATGTAAGGAAAGGTACGTTGTTTGGAAAAAGCCGTTTGAGTAATTTTTGAATGTGTTTGATATCGTTTTAAGAAACTAAATCATACAGGAATTAGTTCATGTTTCAATTTTTCTCCTTCGAACATCAATTCGGTTCTTTTTAGAATGTACTTAATTTCCTTCGTTAAGAAGTTGAATTTTATCATTAACTTGTTCTTATTAACGCCTTAAAAATTTCAGTTTATCTAGATCGAGCTTCGATTCCTTTTCGGAATGTTCTTAATTGCCTATTTTTTAAAAGTTAAAAAAAGAATTTTTCATTTCTGACCTTTGGCTGTAAATGTTTCATTATTGGAATGTCGTTAATTTCCTATTTTTAGAAGATGAGATTTTACTGAATTTGTTCGTAACGTTTAAAAAATTTCTCTTTCGAGCTTCCGATTCTTCTTTGTTTTCGGAATGTTCTCCATTTCCTATTTTTGAAAAGCTAAATTTTTCATGGAATTATTGTTCCGTAAGTTTTAAAAAGTATCTATTGTCAAAAGCTAAATATGAGTTCTTTCTTAAAGTTCTAATGTTTTCCATTTCTGCTCCTTCGGACAAGACGATATGTTTTTTACTGTTTGCCTGGACGCGACTTTAAAAAACGCGCCTTGGCGCCATTTTGGTGCGACTTGAAAAAATCTTCGCCAAGGGGTGGGCTATAATAGGAATTTGCCAAAGTCACACGTAAAAGGTTTCCCTCCAGTGTGATTCATACAGTGACGAAGAAGGGATAATTTCGTACAAAAAGTTTTGCTAAAAAGATCACAAACATGATACTTTCCAGTGTGAGTTGCATTATGTTTATTAAAATCAGTTTGTTTGGTGAAGCTGATATTACATGTTTTACATTTGAGATTTTTCTCTCCAGTATGAGTTGTGAGATGCTTTTTGATATCAAACATACGATAAAATGGTTTTTTACAAAATTCGCAAGAATAACACTGGTCAGTATGAATTGAACGATGTCTTTTTAGGTCATATAAGTATGACAAAAACTTTTACTACAAATTTCACAAATATGAGAATGCTTTTCTGTATAAATTGTGTAATGTTTTCTGAGATCAAATTGCCACTTAAAACTTTTAAAACAAATATCACAGATGCGAGACATTTTAACGTGATGAACAATTTAAGTTGTAAAACCAAATACTAGGTTAGCTTTTTCTCTATTTAAGAAACTATAATAGACGAAGGTGCTCAGATAGGTTGACTTAGTAGATAAAAACAGTACCGTGTACCAAAAAGTCCTAAATGTATAGTCCTTACATTTACTATAAACTTCTATACTTGGTCAAAACCTTACGCTCTGAAAGAAGTTGTTTATTTACTTTGAATCACTGTCAGCTTACTAACAGTTACAGTTAAAAAATAAAGGAGGAAACTTTTTTTTTGCTGAACTTATTAGTATTAATTTTGATTTCATTTACCAAGGGAAAGTACTCTTAGCTCGTGATTGAAAAAGAATAGTCAGAATTCTTCTCTAATCAATCAAATAATTTTGTCAAATAAAGAAAAATATTTACATTTCAGATGAACTGGTTTTGAAATGAAAAGAGCACAGAGCTTTATCAATTTTCGCAAAAGTAAGAAAAATAAACTAGTTTAAAATCGTTAATAGATGTATAGAAACTAAGCCTGCGATTTAATGTTATTACTTTTTTGTAATTCTGTATGGTAATACTGAGTTGTTATTTACGTTTTGTAATCACACGAAACCTGTAACAGTAACTATTCTATGAGTTTTGTTTCGATTTTGAGTTTGAAGACATAGGTTGGAAGTGATGCGAAAAGGTTGTTGCCGGTAGCAAACATTTAAAGTGGATTCGAGGCGGTGAAACCGTCTTGATTTTTTTCCCCTTGAAATTTGTCTAGTAGAACTTTTCTTCTATCTTCGGATAAGACATTTTAGTTTTAGTATTTACACAAGATAGTGTTAATACAAATTTGAGTGTTGGAGTAGGGAAGAAAAAATGGGTGATTACCTTCATCCAGATAATAAAATGGAGGTGGAAGGAACAAATTCAAAGTTTTCATTAAATAAATATAGATGTAATTTAACAGATATGGGGAATTATTAGCCAAATTTGCGGAAAGACAAAATTTAAATACGAGTCCGAATATTACAATTTCCTTAAAAGGGGACTTGGCACCCTTTGAGCAAACTTCTTTATTTACGTAATTAAAAATAATATTTTAGCATTTTATACAATGTTTCTATTCAAGAAAATGTTACCAGATGAAAATTTTCATATATTATTCACACAATTTTAAAAATTTTAATTTTTTCAAGAAAATTGGGAAAATTTTAAAATTCTACTCCTTGTGTAAAAATTAATTTTTTGACCTGAAATTTTTTATAATACTCTTATGGATGATCTAAAAAACTTTAGGGATCGATTTTAGAATAACTTCATTCGTTTTCGAGAAAAAAAATAAAATGTTGATATACAGGCTAAAAATCAACGAAAAAGCCAACATGTCTTACATTTTATTATTTTTTTAAAAAAAGTATTCAGTTTATAACAAAACGGATCCCTAATTTTATTACATGCTGTATTTTCAACACGCAAGAAAAAAATGGAAGTGATTGGTAAATAATTGTCGAAGGAGTAGCATTTTGAATGCACTAAGATTTCGAAAAACACAAACTGAGAAAAACAGGTTTAAAGTTTATAATTCTAAAAAAATAATTATTATAAGCTTAATTAAACTTAAAATACCACTTTAAAATATTAGTTATACGTTTTTTTTAAAAATAATTGCATTTTCATATTTTTTCAACCCACACATTTTTATAAATGATCAACTTTTAGAGAGTACTAATTGCCCATGAAAATTCAAGAAAAATGTTAAAAAAAATTTTTTTTCTATCACGACAGAAATTTTAGCTGTTTTTCTTCTTATAATATTAAAGTATTACATTTGTATGAAAAATATATCAGGAAGAAGAACCGAAATTATAAAATTATTAATATAAAGTGCCTTAATTTAAAAATTTTACGTGCACACATTTCACAAGGAAGAAAAATTACATTATTGTATTGCCTCGGAAATATTCTGCTTTTAATACTACACATTCTTTTTTTAGTTATTTTTTCTATTTCTCAAATAGGATTTTTTTTTATCATAAAGCATTTTTTAGCTTTTTTCTAAAAAGGGGTGTGGCTGAATTGCCTAATTTGTTTTCAAATGAAGTTTTAGTCAACTTCTAACTTTCCGACATGCACAAGTGATATATCAATCGAAAGATAATAATGCAAAGAATAAGATTAAATGAAAATAAAAAAAAAAACGATAGGTTTGTGATTTTTAGGGTACCAAGTCCTCTTAAAATCTGAAAATAACTTTCAGAGTGGTAATTCACTTAAATTAAAAGAAATTATAATGAAAGCGTTCACAATTAAAAAATTATTCTGAGTAAAAGCAAAACAAGAAACGGCGAGATCATAATCAAAACAAATAATTGCGAGACCACCAAAAAAGCTTTAAAAATAAAAGAAATTAATGGTGTAAAAATAAGTGCAAGATTGTCCTTTATTATAACCATTGTCCTTGTAATATATAACCAGTAGTTATATATTACAAGGAATAGACACAGAATATACAATAGATGACATAAAATCGGAATTAGAAAATAACAATTATGCAATTTTTGATATTCAACGTTTTACCAAAAAAACAGAATCTGGATTCAAACCTATCAAAACAATTAAACTTACACAAATTGGATGAAGTATTCCCGAAAGAGTTCCAATAGGGTTTGAAATGTTTAAAACTAATCTTTACTTAGAAAAACCTAAGCAATGCACAAACTGTTGGAAATTTGGACACATTCAAATATTTTGTAGAAGCTCAATAAAATGCCGAATTTGCTCACTAAACCACTCTGAAAACGAGTGTAAAGAAATAAAAAAAATGTAGCTCTTGTGGAGAAGAGCATGAAGCTAACGAAAAAGAGGTTGCAAAAGATATCAAGAGGATGTTGAAATCTTAAAAGTTAAAGTACATTAACAAATCTCGAGAAACGAAGCAGTTGATAAATTCAAAGAGGCAAAAAAAAAAAAAAAAAAAAAAAAAAAAACATCATACTCTGCAAAAATGTATAATGATCAAACAGAGAAGATAGAAAATCTTGAAAAAAAATTACGAAATTAGAATTGAAATTTGAAGAAAATAATAACATATTTAAAAAGAAATTAGAACAAATAGTACAACGCTTCACGACAGAACTGAATACCGTGGTAGCACAAATAAATTTGATCTTTTCTTCCTTAAAGAAAACCATGGAATAGACCTTGAAAAAAGTTGCATCCAATATAACAATTCCAAAAGATAATGATTTTCTAATAAATAGAAAACTGAATGAAAAAGTAAGAAGATATCAGACAGAGAGGAAATACATTAGAAAGTGTAGTAGGAAAAAAAAATAAAAATCTTAAATAAATAAACAAATTTTCTTATATTCTCGCTAAAAACTCAATATTTAACTACTTTCATTTTTGGATATTTAAACTAATTCGTAGTATCGCACCTTTTTTTCGTTCTAAATCATGAATATAATCCAAGGGAATGCACGTGGAGTAAAAAACAAGAGGTCAAATATTCTTTTCACTCCAATTTTTCAAAAAGCAAGCATTTTAATAATTCAAGAAACTTGGTTACATCCAATTGATATTTTCACAATTCCCAATAAGAATTTATTACGAATTGATACAGAAATCAAAAGAGGAGGAGGAGAAATGATAGTTTTAAATAAAAATAACAGCGCATTAAAAATATTCTAAGAAATTAGTGAAGACTTAGAAACTTTAATAGTCAGAGTTCAGATAGATACAGTTTCTATCACAGTTTTTACTATATACATCCCACCGGGAAACTTTAAAGACATCAATTTATCAAAAATAGTATCATATATTGATAATCACAGTTTGATATTGGGAGATTTCAACGCATCTCATGAGATATGGGGAACAAAAAACTCCAATGCTTCTAGAAAAAAGATTTTTGACTGGATTATTGAATATATATATATATATATATAAAATTTAATATTATTAAACGATAAAAGTCCAACTTATCTCCATTCATCGGGAATTTTCACATCTATAGATCTTTCTTTAGCATCTATAGATTTAAATTATGATTTATCCTGGTCCACAAATACTGACAATTTTTGAAGTGACCACTTCCCTATAATTATTAAATACAAAAGAACAAATCTCTCAGCAACTAATAATTTTAAACAAAAAACAAATTGGAACAAATTTATCCATATTATTCAACAAAATTTAAATTTAAATGAAAACATAAATATAGATTTTATAAAAGAAATTAAAAAAGCTCAAATCTTATCTCAAGAATAAAAAAAAAAAAAAGATCAGTTCAAGAGCTCCATGGTCGACAGCAGCATGTGGGCATTTAAGAGCAAAAAAAAAAAAAAAAAAAAACAAAGAAAAAAAACTCCTTAATAAAGCAAGAAAAAAATTTAAAGAATAAGACTGGATAAAATATAAAGAAATAAGCGCAAAACTTAAGTGAATAATCAAAGCCTGTAAAGAAAACTTTTGGCACAAGACATGTGAAGAAATCTCTTCTCCTAAAGTTCTTTTTAAAATAATCCAGATTATCGAAAATATATAGAACAAATCCTAACTTTTCTTCATTTAATATTATTGAGAATAACGGAACCATACTAACAAACGAACAATCCGAAGCAGACAGTTTTTTACAATATTACGCAAAAGACAACAACAATAGTATTTCAAATATCTCTATTCCGGTCAATAGTCAAGATATTAATAAACTTTTTTCTTTAAAAGAATTAGAAATAGCAATATCTCCTCAAAAGAACAGTAATCCAGGGCATGATAAAATTTCTCTCCAGACAATCAACCATCTATCCATCAAAGTACTAAAACTTCTCCTGAAATACTTTAATGACATTTGGTCTTCAAGTCAAATTCCATAAGATTAGACTCACACAATTATTCTACCTTTTATAAAACCTTACAAAAATCCCAAAGAAGTTTCGTCATACCGTCCTATATCTCTTACTTCAGTAATTGCCAAATTCTTAGAAAGAATCATTCTTCGTAGAATGTTAGATTTCAGTTTTCAAAATAAAATTTTTCATGTTAATCATCATGGTTTTTATTCTTACAGAAGCAGCATTAATACGTTTCTTCAATTACAACATGGGACGCGGTAGCCGAGTGGTATAGGTATCAGATCGTGGCTTACCTGGTCACGAGTTCGAGCCCAGTCTCACTAAAGACCCGCCGCGTAGGGCAACGATGCACGTTAAATCTGTCGAGAGCTGAAACGTCCTCCCGTTGGTGTGGTGTGGTATTTAGGAGAGATGGTGCCAGCTCAGGTGTCGTCCACGTCACTTGACCATGGTTCAAAATTACGTGGTCCGTCGCCAAAAGCCCTTGTGTAGCTGAACAGTGCGACGTTAATATTCAATCAATCAATTACAACATGATATTATACTGGCTAGAGAACGCAAGGAATATTTTATTTTGGTAGCATTAGATATTAAAGCAGCATATATGACTCAGTGTGGCCAAGTGGTCTTGTTCCTAAGTTTAAAAATGTTGGATACTCTGTTAGATTCCTTCAAGGGATACAAAACTTTTTACATCTGAGAACAATTAGAATTAAATGGAGAAACAATTTTTCAAAAATCGTTAAAAGTAATTATGGTTGACCTAAGGGTTGTATCTTAAGCCCTTTCCTTTTTATAATTTATATGGCAGATATTTTTGAAATTCAACACGACAGCCATTTTCTGGTTTACGCAGATGACATATTCTTATACAATAGTGGTACAAATTGGAATAAAGGCGAAATGCAAGAATCTTTAAATAAAATTTCAGCCTGGTGTAAAAAATGGAAATTGTCCACCTCTCCAGTAAAAAGCAGTCTAATCAATTTTTCCAGAAAAAGAAGCATAATACCTCCATTACTTAAAATATGCGACAAACCTATTCCCGAAGTGACGATTCTTAAAGTTCTGGGTATAATCTTCGACCCCAATTTCACTTTGAAAAATCATACTAATTACCTACGTCATAACGGATTCAAATATTTAAATGCCATTAAAGCCTTATCTTTTCCGGAAATAGGAACAAGATCTGATAATCTTTTAAATATTATTAATGCCACAATCTGTTCTATTTTTGTCTATGGAAGTCAACTTTTTCCTTTTCTAGCAATAGCAAAAGACAGAAACTAGAACTTATTTACAATGCTGTCTTACGATTAGCCCTATGTCTCCCAAGAAGCACCCCAATACATATATTAAGAGCAGAGTCTATGAATGGCAGCATTAATAATCGTCATAATTTCCTGTGACAAAAATTTATAACTAAACAACTAGCATTAAAAGACTGGTCACCGAATGCAAGGTTATTTTGGGATATAAACAATTTTTTTTATAAATATAGAGAAAAACAGATCAGCATTTTTCAAAAGACAATCAACCTATTCCAAGAACTATGTATCTCTTACATTGATATTCTTCACTGGATCTCTCCTCCTCTAATCTATGAAAATCACAAATTAAATATGTATAATCATGAACTACCATTTCAAAACAAGGATCTTCCAGATGTCATAGTGCAAAATATGTCTAATGATTACATTCAGTCAAACTTTAATAAGAATATCATAATAGCAACATATGGTTCAAAAACTACTAATCAAACAACAATAGGAATTTTGCTCCCCAAGAAAAAATTTCGACAAAATTTCATACTGAAAGAAATGATTTCAATTTTTACAGCTGAAGCTATAGCCGTATGGACTGCTTTAAAAAATTGGGTTTTTGAAACAGAAAACTATGTCATCCTGACGGACAGCTTATCAGTTCTAAAAAGTATCCAAAATATTGATAAAAAATCCAATACGATAATATTAAATGTAAGTTCAACTTTACATGAGTGTCTCCAAATATCTCAATCAATTACATTCATTTGGGTACCAGCTCACAAGGGAATATAGATTAATGAAGAAGTTGATAAATTAGCTAAAGCCTCTCCAGAACCGTGGAATACTATTCCTTGGATTGTTCGGGAAGATCTACATGCATATTGTAAAAAAAAAAAATAAATAAATAAAAACAAAGAAATATGGAAGAAGAGCAAAAGACATAAAAATTATATTTATATTTCTCATTTTAAAAAGAGGAATAGACAGGCAGCAAAAAATAGAAATACAGAAGTTTTAATCAATAAGTTGCGAGTTAAAAAATGACCATTGAACTATATTTATTTCCTTTTTAAACAAACAGAATCTTCTTTGTGTGTAGATTGTCAAATACTGGAAACTAGTGAACATTTTATTATTAACTGTATCAAATACAAATCACAGCGTGAAATTTTGAAAATTTTTATCTCCAACCTCGGAGAATGGTCTTATTCCTCAATAGCGAAATGTAAAACAATAGAGTATGTTCAAAAAGTTGAAGAATTTTTAGCATCAACTAATAGATTCTAAAATTCCAGCAAATAGATTTTCAATACTCTACTTTCATCAATTTCATTTGAAGCACAAGGCGATGATTAAAACTACTGATGGACAGCGCAATCCCTAGCTGTACGTTACAACTTAAATTTAAAAAATTCAAAATTCTATCGGAGCATAAGGCGTTGGGCTTATGCTCCAACTGAACTGAACTGATTTTGAGTGTGAAGACTTGGGTTGGATGTGATGCTGAAAGGTTGATGCCGGCAGCAAACATTTCAAGTGGATTCGGGGCGGTGAGACCGTTTTGATTTTTTTATCCTTGAAATTTATCTAGTAAAACTTTTCTTCTATCTTCGAATAAGACATTTTATAATTTTAGTATTTACACAAGATAGTGTATTAATTGAGTTGGAGTAGGGAAGAAAATTTGAGTGTTGGAGTAGGGAAGAAAAAATGGGTGATTACCCTCATCCAGATAATAAAATGGAGGTGGAAAGTAGAAATTCTAATTTTTAATTAAATAAATATAGATGTAATTTAACAAATACCGAATTATTAGCCAAGTTTGCGGAAAAACAAAATTTAAATACGAGTCCGAATATTACAATTTTCTTAAAAAAAGAAGAAAACTTTCAGAGTGGTAATCCACTTAAATTAAAAGAAATAATAATGAAAGCATTCACAATTAAAAAAAAGTATTCTGAGTATAAGCAAAACAAGAAACGGCGAGATCATAATCAAAACAAATAGCTGCAAGACCGCAAAAGAAGCATTAAAGATTAAAGAAATAAATTGAAAAAAAATAAGTACAAGATTGTCCTTTATTGAAATAACCAGTAGTTACATTTTGCAAGGAATAGACACGGATTATACAATAGAAGACATAAATACTCTACTTCACACTCTTCTTACTACTCTGGCCGCGGTAGCCGAGTGGTATAGGTATCGGACCGTGGCTTGCTTTGTCACGGGTTCGAGCCCAGTACCACTAAAGATCCGCCGTGTAGGACAGCGATGCACGTTAAATCTGTCGAGAGCTGAAACGTCTTCCCGTTGGTGTGGTGTGGTAGTTAGGAGAGGGGGGTGCCAGCTCAGGTGTCGTCCACGTCACTTAACCATGGTTCAAAATTACGTGGTCCGTCGCCAAAAGCCCTCGTGTAGCTGAATAGTGCGACGTTAATATTCGATCGATCAATCAATCAGTCTTCTTACTGCTCTTCAATACTACTCTTCAATACTCTACTTTCATCAATTTCAGTTGAAACACAAGGCGATAATTAAAACTACTGATGGACATTGCAATCACTAGCTGTGCACACACACGTTATATTTTAATATAAAAACGAATCCGAATTCTATCGGAGCATAAGGAGTTGGCCAAGTCTACTCTTTACAGTGGTATCACTGTACTGAACTGAATTTTGAGTTTGGATTTCGTATTAAAAACGTGCTATGTTTCCCAAAATTGTTTTTGAGATATATTTGAATTTCTTTTAGTCAGTATCATTAATATAGCTGTTCTATGGGACGCTTCCAATTGGGCCTCCTTGGATCAATCCTACTACCCATGGGGATTCGAACGCATAATAATCAGCACCACCGATACATTTTATAAAATCAAAATTATATAATTCTCTTTATTTAAAATCTGAATGTAGGTATATTTGAATTACCTCAAGTAATGGGCACACTTTTTAAGTCTAATAATTCTAAGCAGGAATGAATTCTTTGAGAAAATGTGTTTGCAGACAGTTAGCAATGACTAGTAAGGAAAATATTGACCAATTGTTTAGTTCTGTTAGCTCTTACATTTATTTTTGTCATTTATATACTAATATCTGTAGTCATCTCAACGTAACAAAATATTTTGAAGGCATAAATGAGCCGGCATGTCTATTTTTGAAATTAGATTTACTATAAGGGCTTCGATGAAATTTTACAAATGGGGAATGAAGGTGTTTCGAAGAGATGGGCTTTTTTGGATGGATTTCAACTCATTTCATATTTAGTGATTTTTTTCTTCTCTTCTATATTAAACTTTTTTTTAGTTCTCACTGGGATTGCAGAATTGCTAGAATGATTGTTCATTTGATTTGTTCGATTGATTCACTAGGAAACAATTCTTAAGTTCTATTTAAACTAATGTCAGTATAATGTCATCATGTGGATTTTAATATCTTCGGTCAACTGAATGTAGTGGTAGTGTTCTTAAATTCAGCTTCTCAACTTCAGTTTCGAATGACCGGTACTTCAAAGAACATTGTCACATACAACTGATGAAGTTTTCAACTGAACAGTAATTCTGATTGTGAAATTCTTTGTTTTTCCTTCATTTAGAGAGAAAAGGAAACTTTCGGAACACTGTGTGTTCACATTTAGCTCATTATATGCAGATTTTCCTTTCTCCACATTTAAACACAAGGCCTTGTTGAACCACGTGAGGTGTCATCACTCAGAAATGTGTGTGCTCTAGGAACATTGAAGGCATAGCTGGAATCAATGAGATTTATAACTGCCCATTTAGAATCTTAACACGCTTAATAAAGCCTAATTCGGTAATATGCGAGATTTCACCATCGCCAATTTTCGATCCTGAAACACGAGATTTTGGTTTCTCGCCAATTTCTTGAATCATCATCAAGGACAGAATCGTCGCAGCTTCATCCACAGTTCTCGAAACATGGAGAAAAGACAAAGTGTACCAAATCAAAATAGCAACTACGACATTTAGCAAGTTTTCTTTGAAACATGTCGTCAAGGTGAGGCTGTCGAGACATGAACATCGAGATTAACCTACATTTGGATTTCTTAATACTGCATTTTTCATACGTGCCTTCATTGTATTGTACATCAAAATATTAAATTTCTTGAATTTGTTTCCTTGGGTATTTAAATGTCCTATTAAAATCTTTTACTGAAACGGTTTGACTGCTTCCCATCAAAGGTATTTACAAAATTAATAATTCTAATGACTTGCTCTCAATCGAAAAATATGGTTTTAAAAGGGGACACTCTACTGCGGATCAGATTTTGTACTTCGGACAGAGAGTTCGAGACTCCCAAAACCTTAGACCATCACATCATACAGTTGCTGTTTTTCTTGACCTTTCAAAAGCATTTGATAGAGTTTGGAGAAATAAATTAATCATAAAGCTTTTCAACACCTTTGGCATTAGAGACAGAGCCCTTTCTTGGATTTTCGACTTTTTGAAAGATCGAGAGATCAGAGTGAGATTTAGAGACTCTTTATCTAAAACCTTTAGGCTCAGCCAAGGTGTCCCGCAAGGCTCAGTCTTGAGCCCCTTGCTCTTTTCCTTATACATTGCGGGCATTGAGAAAATCATCTCTAGAAGGTGTGAGGTGGGGCTTTTCGCTGATGATATCGTCCTCTGGAACTCTAACTCTGACGTCGTCCATATAGAAACCGCGATCAATACTACCCTTTCTGACATACAGATTTTTGCTGAGCAACATAAACTGATCTTTAATGTATCAAAGTCAACCTCTAGCTTCTTCACGACTAACCGACGTTTATACAATTATCAACCTCAAATTTTTATGGAAAGCAAATCCCTTCTCTATAAAAAACACCCTAAATATTTGGGCTACATTTTGGATCCTGAGATACTTAGCAACAAGCATATAGACTATGTGATAAACAAAGGCAGGAAGAGACTTGACTTACTGAAATACATCGCTGGAAGGGACTGGGGTGCTGATGCTGGTACTCTCAGACTGACATACACCTCTTTGATCAGACCTGTCTTAGAGTATGGCTCTCAAATTTATTTCAGTGCATCACGTACTAATTTGGCGAAACTGGACCGAATACAATCAAGCGCTGCTAGAATTATCACTGGCATGCGACATAGCTGTCCCACAGATCTAGTTCTTTTCGAAGCTGATATCATGCCCTTGGATCTGAGAGAAGAAAATTACTGCTTTCAAAGTACTTTTGTAAACTTTTACAGTTACGGAGATTATAACCGCACATCTGCATATCTCATAACCTGGACAAACAGACACAGACTAAAAGAGACAGTCCTTTCTCTCGAATGCAAGCGATGGACCTATTAGATCAGGACATTGAAGAACATTTTTTGAAGAACGTATTTAACCCTCAGGAGGGATTGCCTAGAGTCCATTTTAAACCAGAAATGGGAGCTCATACTTCCAAAAATCAAGATCCACCTGAATATTTACGTCAATTAGCATTGGAGATTACTAACAAAATTCCAGCTACTGCAATGCAAATTTATACCGACGGTAGCAAAGACGAACAAAACTCATGTGGCAGTGGCATCTTTATAAAGGCTCCTAATTGTTCTCATAATAACAAAATTAGGAATTCGGACTTTTGTTCTGTTTTTAGATCCGAGTTAATTGCCATTGATGAAGCTCTCCGAATCATCAAGACGATGACATCTCCTGATGAAATATGGATATTATGTGATAGCCGAAGTGCTATCCAACACCTTAGCGGCTGGACAAATGTTGGAGACAAAACATCGGTCTCAATTCTTAAAAATCTTAAAGAACTTTCCCAGCAACATGAGATTTACTTCCAATGGATTCCATCTCACATTGGTCTCTTTGGCAATGACACAGCTGACCTTTTAGCCAAGGAAGGTGTCACTGAAAATTTAATGTCGAGAAGAACTTTGACTTTCTCGGAAATTTTTTCTAAAACGAAATCTTTGATTCAAGAACTATGGAAGACTCCTCCGACTCACCCCTGGTATAATAGGCAGGCCCCAGGTGGTGCCCTTTCCATCAAGGCGGATAGAGTCGACCAAACAACTATTAGTAGGCTTGCAAGTGGACACATTAGAGGCCTTTCCTTTAACTTAGGCCAGAAAATTTACGAGAATTGTACTAAATGCAATTTGGTACAGGCAACTCCAGATCATCTTTTGTTTTGTGCAGGACTTGAAAGGGAGGACATCTATTCCAGTCCTCTTTTGGTGTACGATTTCCTGAGGACTCTTGGGCTCATGGACCTGGTCTAGCCTGCGGCTAGACAGGAGGAATTAGTCAACAACAACAACAACAAAATTAATATATTCTAATTAATTGGATATCCTAGGTCATGAAATACCTTGAAATTAAACTTTAACTTACACAAAATAAATCTAAAATGAAACGTTATTACTTTGACTCTTTTACGTGGAAGCAAATAATAGTTTCCAAAATATGAGTCTTTAACGATATATGATTCAGAGATATTGCATTTGAAGTATTTTATGAGGCATTAAAAACAACCCCGAGCTTAGAAATAGCCTTTGGGTGGCTACAATGATACAAATAAATATTACAAGACGCTCTTTCCATGTGATATAATATTTGTCTTCGGTAAAAGTACAAGAGCTCTAACTAAACGCGAAGCACATTTTCAGACAGAAAAAAGACCCAATTTCCATGGAAATTTGGAATATTATAACTCGTACCTCTGTTAACAATATAGTGTTTTTAAAAATTTCAAAATATTCTGGGAATACTTCCTTTTTTGCTTCAATACATGAAGGCAAAGCCCATTTAACATTACGATATAGGATAAAAAATCAGAAAAAATGAATCAATTCGGTTAAAAATGGGAAGTATGATAAAAAATGCTACTCTAAAGGATAGTGAAGCCAGAATATCAAATTACTTTTTTATTTCTTTTATATCTGAAAAAATGTTCCTATTCTTTAACATTAACCGAAAACAGCCTTAGTATTCTTCATCCAACTAGCATATGGCTTTTGCATCTTCCCGTATCTCTCCAGTATTTTTGTTTAAGCTATCTAAACTTTCTTCTTCCATGGGAATTAACTCACCCAGATTATGAGCTTCCTCTTTCATTGGCATCATACCATGTATTTGACAGAGCTACACCTGCGTATCAATTGAAAAGGTTTTTCACAAAATATTGCTTCATCACATGTTATTGGTCTAGGGAACTATTACTCCTGATAAAATGTTCACTTTTTTTGAAATATTTTATTAAATTTTCAATTTGATTAACTTGCAAAACAAGTCCAAAATACACTCAGGAACATTGAAAATAGCGACCCAAGAAGAAAACATCGGATTGAAATGAAATTTAATAAACATAATGAGACAGATGAGAGATTCACTTGATCTCAAAAACAAGACAATAAAACGAATACAGGGTGTGCAACGACACAAATACTGGGCAACTTCAATAGCGCATTGGACCACTTCCAGGTGCAACACATGCCGCCACACGGTCCGGCATTGAGTTGATTAGACACCTTATGTTGTCCTGAGGCAGATGGGCCCACAAATCTTGAACAGCCAATTCTAAATCATGTACGGAGTGACACGATCGCATCGGCTGTTTTAGCTGATTCCACACGTGCTCTACAGGGGACACATCTGGGGAGTGGGCCGGCCATGGAAGAGTCTGAAAATGACGTAAGAAGTCTTGAGCAACTCTTGCTGTATGTGGAAGAGCATTTCTTGCTGGAAAATTGCCCCTGGGAGACCATTTAGGAAAGGTCCTACATGGGGTCGAAGAATATCATCAGCGTAACGTTGGCCCGTTAAGGTTCCACGCATCACAATTAAAGTGGACCGGCTATCATAGGATATGGCCCCCCAGACCATTACACCATCTGTGCGGGCAGTGTGACGTAGAACAGTGTGGGGGAATTGTACCGCTCACCAGGGCGCCTCCACACCCGTACATGGTTATCATCTGTCCCCCAAACAAATCGGGATTCATCACTAAACACAACCTTTTGTCAATCTGTGACATTCAACATTGATCTGGCTTTGCACCACTGTAGACGTAGTTGCCGATGTTCCGGTGTTAAAGGGAGAGCACGGAAAGAGCGCTTGGATTTAAGATTTGCTTCTGCAAGGTGTCTGGAAATTGTTTGTGGAACAATTGCTACGCCTACGTCTGCTTGTATCGTTGAATGATTCACTATGGGGTCCACAAGTGCTTGCCGCCCGATCCTTCGATCCTCTCTCCTCGTGGTCTTCCTGGTCGCTCCAAACCCGGTTCTTCACGCATGGGTACCTTCTCGTGTCCACTGCTCCCAACATTTTCTAACGGCACACTCCGAACGATGCACCTGGCCAGCAACACGGCGCGTCGACCAGCCTGCAGTTTTTATCCCGATGATCAGGCCTCTCTCAAACTCGCTTAACTGTGACAAATGTATCCTAGCACGTTTACCTGGCATATTTCGCTTACCAAAGTCTTCCTACAATCGGTGGGAAATCGTCCCGTTTATGAATCTTCGAATTTGCGCTGGCTTATATAGCACCCTCTTCCTGATTGTAGCGCCACCTCGGCGTGTATGAGCATGCGTTTTGGCACAAAACTTGGATCATTTGCATATCACATTACGCTGTACTTATTTGCTAAGTTTCGCGATTGTACTTAGCTTCCTTCTTGGATCGCTATTTTCAATGTTCCTGGGTGTATATATATTTTTGGTTAAGATCGCTGAGAATCTCTATTGAAAAATAATCTTGGTTTATCCCTCTTCTGCACAATTAGCAACATAAGTAAAATCTGTATTTTAAAAGATTTAGTTTCTTTGCGATATTTTCCCGATTTCGTTTATTTGAAAAAGAACGGCATGCGACTAAAATGTCTGCTTTATTAGGTATCCTCTAAATAAGGATCAGCTAATTTTATATCTGGTGGGAATTTCTATTTTTAATTTGTGTGTTTGAATCCAATTCTTTATCGTAGTATCAATACAAATTAAACAGTTTTGAAATAAGGTCCTCCTCCTCTGTATTCAAAGTATTAACAATGAACTTAGAATGCAAATCTGTAGAATTATCTTTAAACTCTAATATTGCTTAGTATTACTACGTGTAAAATGTTGATTTTCTTCTCATTTGTTTGAGTACTCTTAAACATTTGACAGCGTTTCTTCCTAAAAATGTAATATGCTTATTTCCTGCATCTGTAGGAATCTAGTAAAGGTTCAGATTGTGTGTTTTGTGAATTTTCTAATCATATTTTTAAAAATTATTATTAATCGATCAATTTTACGCTAGAATTAAATTTCAAAACTGATTTTTAACTCATTTACTGCAAATTACGAGACATCTCGTAGTACGCGCGTGTACCAAAACTGCCAGCTATGAGATATCTCTTAGTGTGTGCTGCAGTTTTATATTGATTACATATCTCTATTTGAGTTATATATTATTAGAAAGGATGAATGAAAAATTTATGCATTATGCGGTGCAAAAAATATGTTAATTGTCAATTTTTATTATTAAAATTTAAAATTAAAACTTAGACAGTTGGATTAAATCATAATAATTATACATATGTATATGAATGCATTCCAAAAATTATGAAAATATTTTTATTGTTGTTTCTGTGTATGATGAGCTTTAAAGCAAGGATCACCGAAAACTGCTGGGTTGTTGGGACACACTGGACCAGGGGCTTAGCTACCCTCGTATCAGCCGTATCAATGGTACGGGGACTCCAAGCTACAGGGACCTCGACATGTGTAACTGCAGTCCCACTAATAGGGATCCCAGATCTAAAAAAGGCCCCCGAATGAATTTTGATACAGGGCCTCCTCAGAGCTAGTTACGCTAGTGCACTGGACAAAAATACCTAGTTCCCTTACGGTATTTTTTTTGCTTACTCACATTCGACATCACTTTAAGGCATCCTATTTTTTTCTGTGGGAGGAAGATATTCTAAGTAATGAAAATCAGTTTTATTTGTATTACCATTGCTGCTTTCTCTTGCATTGCTGCGGTCAATGTATAAATGATTCCCTAAATTGACGCATCATCATCTTTCTCTTCCCCCTGTATCTTTGTCTATAGAACTTGCATGCATTTTGCAGGAAGAATTTGAAGTAAGGTAGGGGTTTTTTTTTTGGTATCAACAGATGCTTCTCTTGTGGTCTGCAAATTATTGCTTATCATTTTATTGTTATTATTTTACAGCACTTTGTATATCTACCATTACCTTAAAGGTTTTTACCAGCGAGGATCATTACACGTCTGTATGAAAATCTGACATAACATTACGCATCTAACTGTTGCGAGATGAAATTAGGAGACAAGTTTGTAAAATCAAAGAAAATGAAAAAAAAATCTTTGTATATGAAGATTTTTATTGAAATAAAATCACTACGAGATAACTCGTCAGTGACACTCATAAATGAATCTTATTCAGTGATGCCAGCTACAAGTTATCTCGTAGTATTTGTTTTCTTTCAATTCTTACTATTAGCGCACACACACTCTCTATATTTCTTTCTTTATTTATTTATCTTGGTGGAATTTTCAAATGTTAATAAAATACATTTTAAAGCGCTCAATTGAGCTCAAATTTTATATACAGGATTATTTTGGATGACAATACAATAATTTAACTATAATTAATAAAAATTAATTGATTAAAACTAAAAAATTCAAAGAATTACAAATACAGCCAAGTTGGCATTATTTTTGGCGACTTAGCGACCAGTTAGTTTGGTGACTTCTGTCAAACTTGAAAAGGTTTTTCTCACGTTTTAAAGCATTCAGTTGAACTGAAATTTTATACACACGATTATTCTGGATGATAATACGATACTTTAATGATAATTAATACAAAATAATTTCCACTTAATGTTGTAATGCGTCGATGGGTGGAAATTGTGAGTTGCTTGAGTGAAGAGTCAGGTCCGACATTAAGCGTGGCTTAAGAATTTATCTGAATTAATCGTCTTTGATGGCCTTTTTTAACGATCTTGTGAGCATTTAAAGTAGTGAGTACAGCTTTTATAATATTCCGTTCTTAATATTTAAAGTTTATAAATGGGCTGATTATTTTAAATAGGATATTAGCAATACTAATGAGTTACGCATAATGTTACACATACGATGCTTACACAAACGGCCATAACACTGCAGCAATAAGGAAATAAGTGTGTGAGTCATTTGCCCCCTATACTTGGGGGAAGATGCCACATGGTTCTGAAATAAATGAAATGAACTTAATTTTTTTTTCATTTTATAACATTGTATATTATCGTATAAAATAAAACTACAATTAACAATCAGGCTGTGAGGATGACACAGGGCATCTCCATAGGACGAGGATGTGCAAGGCTGAAATCGACTACTACTTCATCCTGCTGTTGACCGTTCTGCAGAAAATTCGTTTTTAGCAAACTAATTATGAAATAATTTTATTTTTTGTTTGTTGTTTTTCTGCAGTTGTTGTTACTTCACATTTAATTTGGCAATGTTTAACTTATTTTTTTATTTACTGGGGTGTTGTTGCATCTTACTCCATGACTGGTGACATCTTACCCATATATATAGGAAAGATGCCACAATTAAATGAATTTCTTTAACATTAAATTTCTGATTTATTTTCATACTAAGAATAGAGTTAACTTGTATACATAAACAATTAAATATTGAAAAATATAGTGTATTTTTTTCATGGTCTGGTTATTTATATTTTCAATGTACTAATCGAAAATTCCTTATATAAATGTGGCATCTTCCCCCGTTTTACCTTATGTTAACAAGTGTGGAAAATCTTCGTTTTCTTTATTTTTAATTTTAAGTAATAAGTCAAAAACTTTCCCTGAAAATGTGCAAGAAAGAATGAAAAGGAAAATTAAGATAAAGAGGAAAAACACAAAAGTTTGCAAATTGAACAATAAAACTTCCTTTGTGGCTTCTGTTTCCATTAAAGAATATTATGTATTAATTTTTACGAGCAATATTATTTTAATATATTTGAGCTAGAGTTATATATTTTCCGATATATTTTCTAAAAGTTCAATAAATTTTTTTAAAGTTTTATAAAATTTTGTTTAATCACATAATAACAAATGTTATGACGTACACACAGAACACAAAACCACATTTCCTATAAACATATTTATTTTCAAACAGTTTGCAAACTCAAAATGATGTCCATATTCTCCAACAAAATTTGCATGTGTGTTCACGGACAGTCAATAATTCAGTTCAACGGCACATGGTGCTATTTATGTACCGGCAGATTGACCGTACTTCAAACAACATGCAGTATTATTGTTGTATACTTAAGAGACAGATGACAATCAATTAAATATTTCGGACACATTTTGCATTTGGGGGCTATATTTTATATGAAAGAGTGTAAAAAAGTCAAAATTAGGTGTGTGAGGGAGACAAGAGCATATTATTTTTCAAAACAATTGATAAAATCTCCAGTACATTGTTAAAATTAACTCTTGAATTAAAATCATTAGAAACACAAGTGATTCGAAATCATTGTAGGAAATTTCTAACTGATAAATACTTCTAAAATATAACGATAAATTATATAAAGTACATCTTAACGTTTATAAAAAGTACATCTTACCACAGTGTTTCTCAAACTTTCAATACTGGCGACCCAATTTTCAATCATAATTTTTGTCGCCCCCTGTACAACAATAATGTATTTACTGCAATAAAAATGCACTTTCAGAGAGAGAAGCTGAAGTTACAATACGATCTGAATTATAAACCGTACAAATTAATACGATAAGTATATTAAATTTTGTATATGTAACTTTTAAGTAGTATATATTTTAAGTAAAAAAATTCTTAAAATATATACTACTTAAAAGTTACATATACAAGTTAAAAGTTACATAACCATTATATATTTTAAGAATTTTTTTACTTAAAATATATATTACTTACTTATTATTATGTTATTTTTCTTTTTTTAATTTTTAAAATGGAACAGATCGCAAAATGATATATTTAATTTAAGATTTATTTCCTTCAGCATTCTTTTCTCAAAGTAAAATTGTCATTAGAAAAATAGTCTAGTCTATGTTGCTCTCTATAATAACCATCACATCTGGCATTATCGGGTACATTTGAGTGAGTCTGAGCAGCCTATCAGACGTCTGCGCAAAACATGTAAAAATGCTTTTCCTCGTACAATTCCAGTCAGTTTGGGTCGATACTTCTATAGCTACCGAATCTAGCTTGAATGTACAATTTTTTAATTTGCACGATAATTGTAATCCACGGTAATTAAGTATTTTCGGCAGTAGATTAAAAGAAAATCATACATACATTTTTAAGTCGTAAGCAAACATTCGACGATAATAAGGGATCAACAAGTACACAGAAGAGCATGGATCCGAAAATTAAATCAAGGCAACATTCTCAAAAATACTTAAATTTTGGATTTACCACTACTGAAGTAAATGCTGGGAAAAAATGTGTTATGTATTAAAACTTACAAATCTGAACACCAACATGTGAAAGTTGTTTTTAAAACCATGCGAAATCAATTAGCCATGTTAGGAAATAATTTTAAAAAAGTATTTTTTGAAAGAGGACAACTTGGTAACAAGTTACGAGTGGATTACGGATCTATTTCAAAATACTCCAGAAAGGCCCCCAACTTCCGAAGACGAAATCTTCATAGATTTCACATCCAGTGAAAAATTAAAAGGCGATTCTTTTTGTAATAAATCGCTCTTTGAATTTTGGGTAGAGGTGGATGATAAATTTTCTGTACTGAAAACAAAAGCACTTGGTATACTATTACCATTTTCAACATCCTACCTTTGTTAAACTGGATTTTCTGCGGTGGCTGCTTTGAAGGCAGAATATAGATCTCAGCTAAATATCGAAAAATAACTCTAAGTATCAATTTCTGATATTAAACCTTCCTTTGAAAAACTTTGTTCTACAAGACAAGCCCATGAAGTCCCTAATAATTATTAACCTTGTTCTTAATTTAGTATTAAGAAATTATTTATAAAATACCTTCTTCAGCACTGATACATTAAACGTATACTGGCTGAAACGTCGGCTCTTCGCACGAATTCATTTTTTTAAAAAATAAAACATTATTCTTGATATAATAGCTGAACTGTATGGAGAGTAAAACTGCGTGAATGACATTGTATACAAAACTGTAAAATGATTTTTTTTAGATAAATTCTATAATTGTAAATAACTGTTTAAAAGAATTGTAATTTTAAACCTCACAGAATTAGCATTTAGAATTAATGTTAAATAATGAAGAAGAATATAAAATTACGATTAAGAATAATTGTGTTACTTTTTAATATTTAAAGAGAAAAGACTTCAAAATGTTTTAACCCGGGAGCAGGCGCGCACTCGATACTAACGCAATGGTAGTGCGATGAGACTCAGTCAACCCAATCATTTGTTTATAATTATTTTTACTGTACACGAGAGATACAAATCGGAATTCCAGTGAATAATTTAATTAAGAGAAATTATACTTACCGTCTTTCAAGGACTTCAATTTTTCTTTGATGATTTGAGAAATGAAACAAAACTGAACTAAAATGATTCAAAAGTGCAAGACCTTAATAAAGAACGCAAATCAGATACACTTTTCACTAATATTACAGAAATGTTATTTGCTGGCAAAACTGTCATATTTTGCTCCAGTTATTGCAGTTTTAATGAGCTTCCATGATCGAATGAGTGAATATTAACGTTGCACTGTGTTTAGCTACACGACGGCTTTTGGAGACGGACCTCGTAATTTTGAACCATGGTCAAGGGACGAGGACGATACTTAATCTGGCCTCTTTAGCTACCACACCATTCCAACAAGAGGACGTTTGAGCTCTCGACAGATTTAACGTGCATCTTTCCACTACATGGCGGGTCTTAAGTGGTACTGGGCTCGAACTCGTGACACCTTTAAGGATCAGAAAATAGCAAGTTGAACTGTTTCTTTCTTGTGTCTTTTTGACAAGGCGAACTGAACCTTGTGGTACACTTATGGCTTCATATTTTAAGTTGATGGAGTTCCTTATGAAACATTTGAAAATTTTCCTTTCGTTTCATGTTAATCGTGTTTCTCAATGATGAATAATATGCATTCTTTCAGCAGGTTCTTTTGCTTGATCAGTTTCAACTTCCTTCAATGGAGATCACAGATGTCCCGCGCCACCGCTCCCGGGTTAAAAGTGTATTCAGAAAAAAAATACGGATGATCTAAAAAGGATTATGACGTTTTTCACTATGCTTTATATGTTTGAAAATACTCCTAAAAATATAAATCTTGGCCAAGTAATCCTTCAAATCAATCAATTCTTTGCCACAAATATCGTAAAACTCTATATAATTTACAATTCCCCTAAGCGAAAAACAAACACATAAAAGATGGAACGGAACTAATGTAGAACTAACCATACCATTAAGTTTGAAGGTCAATCAAATGATCAGCAAACGTATTATGTAACCTGGCTGAAAAGCGAATCATGTCTTCCTTTTCTTTTTCTACAACTAATGTACAGTATTTCAATAATAATTACAGTGATGAATTGTTTATCTTCTTAGAATTTTTCTCAGGGTCTGGGTTTCGTTTTTCTTTTATCGAGTAATATTTTATGTAAGTAATAAAAAAATCCTTCATTGAGGAAATACAGCAAATTAAACAAAAATGTATTTTTCTTTAATTTGATTTTGGGATCAAAGATAGCTATTTGATGACGGAAAAAACCAGATAATAAAGATAAATTATATCAGTGTTGTTGTGTGTATTTTTTTATTATGGAAGAAAGCATTTTGTTTTACTTCTCTTTCCAGTTATTTTTTTTAAATAAATCTTTAAATTTTCGATATGCTCGCGCCCCCTTGTAGGGTTATCGTGCCTCCCCAGGGGGGCGTGCCCCACACTTTGAGAGACACTCTCTTAACAACTTTCCCCACTAGAAGTTTTAATTTCTCAAATGTGTTGTTAATATGCTTATTTAGTATGAGCACATCAGTTAAGGAATTGCAAATCTTCAAGTAACATAGAAAAACAAAGCTCTCATTTTTGAACTTTTGATTAAATTATAACTTTTTGATATACACTGATGTTCAAAACTAAGAGAATTTTTTCTATTGCCTCTAGAAGTACTGGATATATTTTACTACAATTTGGTGTGTATAGGGCTGATATAATGCAAAAAACAAACCTTCAACTGTTAAACTACTTATGAAAGATCGGACGTAACACTTAACGAAGTCGGACGGAAGAAAACAGCAATTGCAGAATGTAACAAAAAAAATTGGTTAATAGAGGGGACAGTCCTCTCTTTCATGTAAACAAGCCTCACATCGTGATTTTATACCGGAAATAAGGGAATTTATGAGTTCCTGTGGTAAATAATCAAACTCGTTCAGCAACTCTGTTTTCAAGCCTTGGATGTGTGAAGATCCCCTTGGATCTCACTTTGAGAACGAGAATAATTTTGAGTTAAAAAAGAACCAGTAACCATTTTTATAAATAACTTTCTTTATTTGGTTATCTTTCCCAAATAGAATCAAAGACTTTTAATAACAAATAAATCAAAATAGCTTTATGAGGTTTAAAAGGGACTTTCCTTTATATTAACTTAAATATTTAATGATCCAATTAATTAACAATTAGAATATCGATCAAGCAGAGATCACCGCAATAAGAGATCCCAGAATTATATTCAATAATGTTCCTACTGAACATTTAACTTTAATCTCACTCCTAATATAAAACTTTAATGAGACTTTAATTATAAATCAATATTTACCACACTGAATATCAGCTCTTCCTGTGCCTAATTTATCCACCTAGAAATCTTCAATAATAAATCTCTAACTTCACTACTATAACTTCCTACTTCAATCTCTCTCTCCTACTGCCTCTCACTTTACTATTCCGTTTGACTTAAATACTTTATCTAATCTCCATAATAAGGAATCCCTGTCCTCTTTTTGGAGTTGATTGGAAATAGATAGGGAATTAAATTTCCCTAAAAAAGACGTCTCAGAAGGTTAGTGATAAAGTTCCGTATAGATTTGTCACAGATAGTTCTCGGAAAAAAGAAGCGTGTTACAATTACACTCCCCAGAGTGACACAGGAACTCTCTATATGGAGGAGGCCTGCAGATCTAACTGGCCAATCCATTCGGCGAATATCCTCACTTTCCAGAAAATTGTCGACCAGACGAACCCTATGTGCCTCACGTTGTCATTCATTAAAATAAAATCAGGACCAACTGCATACGTGAAAAGACAAACATAGGGCTCCAAGATCTCAACCCTATGCCTTAAAGTAGTCACAGTGCTTTTTTCAAAGATATGGGGGTATGTGCAACCATACAACGTGATGCCTGATCAGACCATCAAGCCTCCATTTTCATAATGGTCAATTTCTTGGACATCAGAGGGCAGATGGAAGGTCCCTGGTTCTCTCTATATCAAAATACTGTGAGAATATATGGAGAGAAATCAGGCAACAATTACCTGATTTTATTTTAATGCAAGATACTCATCTGGTCTATGAATTTCTATAAAAGTGAGAATATTCGTCGAATAGATTGGTCAGTTAGGTCTCCAGACGTATTCGTATAGAACATGCCTGGTACGCTCTGAGGATGGCAATTGCAGCTCGTAAACCCCTCCGAGAACCGCCCAAGGTGTGAAAACAGAGTTGCTGAACGAGTGGACTTGATTGCCGCAGGAACTCATAAATTTCCTTATTTCTGGTATAAAATCACAGATCTGAGACCTCAATGAGACCTGTTTATCTGATAGAGGGAACCATGCCAATTATTTTTATTGATCAATTTATTTGTTATATTCTGCTACTGCTGTTTCATAACTCCCGACTTCGATGAGTGTTACGCGTGATCATATATATGTATATTAATTTTTAGTGGTTATTTTTTGTAATGTATCAGCCCTATGTACGTACCAAATTTCACTGTAATATTTTCTGTAGTTCTAGAGATAATCGACAGAAATCTAAAAATTCTTTTAATTTTGAACACCAGTATATATGATAGCTTATAGTGTGCTTTGAATCATCTAATAATTAAAAAAAATAAAACCCGTTGAAACTTTGATCAAGTTTAGATTTTATATTGACCTTAATCAGAGACAGCGGCTCGCTCTTATTAAAAGGTAAAGATATTCTCTTTTAAAAGTGTTTTTTAGCATTATCCAGGGTTTTTTTTTTTTGAAAATGTAGGCAAAACTTAAGCAAGGGCCAGTAAGGAACAGTACACAAAAATTTCAATAAAGACTGAAAATTGAAGAAGGGTCTAAAATGAAACGAAAAGTCACAACTGCATTATGAAATGGCTAATCAGCAAACGTTAAAACTTCATTCCCGTTGTGCTTTATTGAAAGAAAAGAAATAAACATGCGACTGTAACTTGTAGAAAAGAAATAAATCGTTATGAAACCTACGTTAGAGACAGTAAATAACGTCGACTCAATCGCGTTATTACAACGTATATTTGATTTATCTTAAAATCTGGCTTATATAACGCTCACCTATACATTTGAGCTTAATTTTTTAATTTTTAGCACGACTTTTTTACAAAGGAATCTGAAATATTAGTATATATCGCTTTTATGTTTTGAAGTCAATTCCTCTAATACACTTCATTTTACGCTCATAAACACACACACACACAATTTTCAATATTTATACACAATCCTATCAATTCCGGAACTTCCATCAGATTATAACCCCGTAATTCTTAACTTCTCCTTTAATTCTAATATACATAAGGACAATACTAGAGCAGTTATCACCTGTTGGTCAAAATTTTCAGATTATATCAATAAAAACATTCATATTTCGGACTTCAAATATATAAAAAATACAAATACTTTAGAAAAAATCAATCTGTTCACCGAAGCTGTCCGCTCCGCTCATGAACACGCCTCCCAACCAATCACAAATACGAATCACACATACACTCCACAGTACATCCAAAGTCTTTTAAGACTGAAAAATAAAGCTAGAAAAACCTTTCAAAATACATTATATAAACCCCATGCACAATACAAACTATAACAGAATTCAGTAAAAGATTAAAAAAGAACTTAAAAAATTATCAGATGAAACCTGGTAAATAAAATTAGAAGCAATGAATACACAAGACAACACCTTATGGCTGTATCAAAAAATTTTCCGTAAAAAACGCTCGGATATTCCATCACTTAATGGTGCGGCAATTACTGATGAGCAAAAAGCCAACTTACTAGCCGCGACTTTTCAGAATAACTTCACTAATAATGTAAGACCAGAGAATTTTAATACAAATGTAGATTCACTCGTAACTAATAAGTTAGAAAATTTCTTCTCAAACCCACCTTCTATTCCCATCACTCCAACTGATCCGAATGAAATAATTAATTATGCTAGTAAACTAAAAAAATAATAAATCTCCGGATTCAGGCATGATTTCCAATAAAATGATTAAAAAGTTCCAGCTCAAAGCATATTTAATTCTCACTTATTTAATTAACAAAATTCTAAAATTTAGACATTTTCCAAAAACTTGGAACAATGCTTTTATCTTCCCAATTAAAAAACCCGGTAAAAATAACCATCATCCAACAAGTTTTAGATCGATTTCTCTCCTATCCTTCCTCAGTAAAATTACTGAACACATCATTCTTAACAGGATTAACACTTTCATTTCAGATACTAACTTTATTAACCCCAATCAATTTGGTTTTACAAGGCGCCTCTCCACCTGTCATCCACTCCTCAGACTGACTGAGAAAATTACTTCTGGATTTCAGACGAACAGATCCACTGGAGCTGTTTTTCTGGATATTCAGAAGGCGTTCGATCGAGTCTGTATCAGTGGCCTAATTTATAAACTAATAATTTACAACTTCCTTCCTGCTCTAATTCACACATTATCAATTGTTATCTTACTAACAGATCCTATCAAGTTCGAGTTAAGGACACTCTCTCAAATTCATATAATGTTAATATCGGGGCCCCACAAGGTAGTTTACTCGGGCCAGTTATATTTAACATCTATACAAACGACATACCTATGCACCAACAGACCAGTCTCAATATTTATGCGGATGATACTGCAATTGCTGCGACACACACAAATCACAAATATATCACCAAAACACTGACCAATCACCTTACGCTACTTGAAACATACTTTAATGCATGGAAAATCAAACTTAATATTGACACAACTGTTACAGTACTTTTCACAAGGAAAAGAAAACCTGCAACACCTCCAAAACTATATTCCACACCACTCCAATGGTCTCAAAACACAGTTTACCTAAAACTTTTACTGGATAATAAATTCACATGGAAGCAACACATTATTTATGCACGAAACAAATTCCGGAATGTGCTAAGATTAATTTACCCTCTAATTTGCCGGAATTCCATAATAACAATTGAAAATAAGGTACTTCTCTACACAGCCGTTTTCGGTCCATTTTGAGTTACGGTTGTCCTGTGTGGGGATATGCTGCTAAAAATAATTTTAAAATGTTAGAAATATCTCAAAATAAAACTATTCGCATGATTGTTCATGCGAATATGTATATGAAAAACTCCAATATTTACAAAGCTCTTAAACTCCCGACATTTAAAAATTTCATTAAGAAACTTGCTGTTAAATTTTTTGATTCACTACCTCTCACTAATAATTACCATATTCTTAATCTGGAAAACTATATACCCCATGACAATATCAAAAGGCCAAGGAGAATACTCCTTGACTCCTATAAACCACCGTAACAGTAACTGGCCTCATTTGCCTGTTGGTAAATGATCTGTGCTAAATTTAATATTGCTTAAACTTTTATTTTTTACCTATTTTTCTTTTAATTTTTAAGTTCACAATTCACCCACACAGGCAACTTCCCCCCCCACACACACATTCTGTAATTCTCTCAATAACCTCAGGGCAGCCAATCTAGAGCCAGTTCACACTCATCTCCCTCTCCAACCACAAGGCAGTCTTTCAGCCTTTCCAGGATGGACTTTTTCACCACTTTGACTTCGTTTCCAAGTGTCTCATAGCCACGCCCTCTCTTCACGTACCAACGACATTGTTGTTGTTCAGGTTGTTCCTTCTCCACCAAGGACTGCTACTTCATCAGGCACCATTAACAACTATGATATGGGATGGAGGCTCGCCCTGCGAGCCATATGCCCAGCGACAATCTATGCTTTGAAGTCATTTATTCGAGGTATTATCGTAGACTTTTGACAAAGTAGTTTTCTTCTAGAAATACAACTCTTTTAATTCATAAAGCAAGCCATTTCTTTTAAATAAACAATATTTAGATACATATAGAAGTATTTTTTTTTTCTTTTGCTCATATCTTTTGTTGGTTTTGAAGCTATCGTTTTTATACCCGGCGTATAACGGGCTCCAATAAATTTCGATCTTACTTTTTGTGTTAAAAGTGCGTGTTATACGCTGGATTTTACGGTAATAGTTTCAGTATATGAGGTAACGGTGCATTTAAGTAATATTGAAAAATAAGACATTTTTCTTTGACATAACAACGAATGGAAATATAGTATAAGCTGCACATACTTAAGTTGAGCATTCTCTTCTGATGTGAGATTTACCGGTCCGGTAACAGGTGCTTGTTTGCGTGTGCTGTACGAAATGGGATCTTTACTTTATTTCTATTCTATGCATGAATTACAAAATCCATCTGAACAGCAAATGTTGTGTAATTGATTTTTAAAACGGTGGCAGATCAGACAAGTACAACAAAGGTATTTGAGGGTTGTATGTTTAGTATGCCACAATTCACAGCATGGCAATTGCCCTACCATTTTCAAAGAATGTAAGCTTTTAGTGAACAAAAATATTCTCTTAACGAATATTTTTCTTGCTAGCTTCTACAACATGCTTAGAATTTGTGTAATATATATATATATGACAGGCCCCAGGCCTGCTGGTAAAATGAGGAGGGCATCATCTTCACAATATTCCTTTATTACGCTTCCATCATATATAATCTAACATGGCGGACCTTTTGCCGCGCAACCGGGTGGTACAAAAAACAACCTCTCAGCGAGAGACACCAGCCAAGTCCTTTCTAGTATGCGTTCGCCTTCGTCAGTGGATGACAGTCTATTTTTGGGTACCTGGACTGATAAACAGTCCTCAATCCCATATCATGATGTCTGTGATGCAGGACTTGACTTCGTTGGTTTTTTCAGTCTGCGGAATGACATGTCGGCGATTTGGCTGTGGTGATGGAATCCGGGAGGAGGGGCTTAGAGATGACTACTTGGAGTTAAAGTTTTATACGGTGCTGAGAGCTTAGGACTGCTCTCTCAGTGAATTGGAGGTAGAAGTGAATTTAGCCTCAGGCTGGCTGCCCATGAGCGCTCGTTGCACCTTTTAACAGGCTTGTTTACTCATAAATCCTTACGCGATGGTAAAGAGTTCGCTCTATTTTCATTTATTACTTCCTTAATTTTGAACCTAAACTTTTCAAACCTGACAAATTCCCCCCCCCCTCCGCTGAAGTCTGGCACGGCCAGATTGGCCAATTCTGACTGGCAAGTCCCCAGGGAAAAAAATTATATTTCAATTATATCAAATTCCCCAAATGAAATAAAAATCTAGAAGATATAATAATTGTGTAAAAGAGTGGGCTGGTGAATCCTAACATGTACAAAAAAAATAGAAATAATGAATAACAAAGTATCAAAAATTTGGTATAAAACTTTGTGTTACATAGAATTGTTTTCTGAAAAATATCACACATCTAATACTTCCACTATGACTATAATAATAATGAGGTTAAGAAAAAACAACATAAAATAAAAATAGTTCACATTAGACATTCAAAAATATAGTAGTGCTAAACAACATAACATAAGATCAAGTGAAATTCTTACTAAATGTGCATCAATAGTAAACAATGTTAATAAAGTGATACATGTTGAAAAGTTACAAGCACTTCAAAATGGTATTGAATGTTGGAATAATGAGTACATAAATACATAGAAGAATAGGTATAGAGTAAATAACATGATTTTAGGAATAATGGTAAAGTAAATACATACAAAGAATAGATATAAAATAAGTAACAGCAAAATGAGTTTAGGAATAATGGTAAAGTAAATACATAAAAAGAAGAGATATAAAATAAGTAACAGCAAAATGAGTTTAGGAATAATGGTAAAGTAAATACATAAAAAGAAGAGATATAAAATAAGTAACAGCAAAATGAGTTTAGGAGCTCCCAAAAACAGAAAAAAAAAGAGTACATAACTATAACACAGAAACAAAATAAACACAACATCAACATTATATCAAAATATCACTAGAAATATAAAATGCAAAGAAAAATAAGGGTATTTCAGATATATCAAGTACAGGTAAAAGTACAATCAATGTAATGTAATGTTTCACACAGTCCTGTCTTGGAAAAATCATAGTTCAATGTTCATCATCCAATTATTGTTTATCTCACAGTTCTTTTGTTTATTATTAGAATCTCTACTCAATCAACTCATTTCAAAAACATACAACCATAATAAAATCTTCATAACATCACATACTATATTTTAACTTTCACAGAATATACTTATCACAAATAATCACAATGAAATTATTATAACACAATGTATCGTAAAATGACCTCATCACAATGTTTTCATACAGTCCATAATTCAGTTATTTTTTTTTAAAAAAAAATATTCTTCAATAATGTGTTCATTATGAATAAAGATACAATACAAATTCAATTACATTAAATTTTGATTTTCATAATGTAAACAAGTCTTAAATTCAAATTTTAAACACAACTTTTATTATTATTTATTTTTAAATAACAATGCACTTCTTTTAAAATTACAATGCACTTCTTTCCCCCCCCAATGTTTGAGAAAACAAACTCTATAACAAATATAAATAAGAATTCAGCATAATTGGAAATTGGATTTTGAATGAAAAGGTTTTAATCTTGTAGAATGAACAATATCTGTTAAATTTCCTGTATATTGATTTGGTTTATCTATTTCATAAGTAACATTTGAGAGTTTTCTGACAACTTTAAAAGGACCATTATAAGGAGATTGAAGTTTACTTGAATTAGGGTATGAGAAATTTTGATATAAGACTAAATCTCCAACTTTAAATTTTGCATCAACATAATGTTTATCATACTGTTGTTTATTTATCTTATGATGCTTAATTGTTCTGTTTACTGCAATTTGTCTAGCTTGTTGTATAGGTGGATAGTTTAATTTTACTTGATTAGGTAATGGCGAATCATATGGCAAAGTTCCAAACATTAAATATGCAGGTGGAAAGCCAGTAACATCATGTGGCGAGTTATTGTATTCATATGTAACTTGTTCTAATAATTTTGTCCAAGGAGTTTTTGTAGTTGAATTAACTTTACATCTTAATTTTGCTACTAATGTCTGATTAACTCTTTCATTCTTTCCATTGCATTGTGGTCTATTTGCTGAAGTTAGTAATTGTCTAATATTATGATGTTTTAAGAATTTCTTAAATTTAGATGAAGTGAATGCAGCATTTCTATCACTTAAAAAGTTTTGGGCATTGAATTGAAAAAATTTGTTTTAAGCAATTTGTATAAGTTTCAGAAGTGACACTTTTGGATGGAAATGTCCAAGCATATCTGGTAGCATGATCCAGAACAATATGCAGGTATTTCTTTTGTGAATTATGATAATTAAATCCTCCTACAGTGTCTAGTGAAATCATTTCAAATGGTTCTTCTCTGCTACAGGAACTTCTTCCAATAATCCATACTTTTTTGTGTAGACTTTTTATTCATTTGACATGTTTCACAACATTTAACAAAATTTGAAATGTCTAATATAATGTCTTTCCAGTAGTAAATTGGGGAAATTAATTTTAACATCTTTTTACACCTGGGTGACCAAATTGTTCATGTGCAGTTGTAATTAATTTTTCTCTCAAAGATAACGGTACTACAATTTTAATTAAATTCTTTTTCTTAACTGTTAATACATCATTAATTTTTATATATTTTGGATCATTAATGTTCTCTGAATTTTGGTATTTAATAATTTCATCAGTATTTAAAAAATGACAAATGGGTGATATATAATGGCATACAGGGTTCCTCGACAACATGTCTGCTTCAACATTTAATTTACCTTTTATATAAACTATCGAATATTCATACTGAGAAAGTTTTAAACTCCACCGAAATAAACGTCCAGTTAAATGCTTTACATTTTTAAGCCACTGTAAAGCAGCATGATCAGTATGTATTGTGAATTTGGATCCATGTAGGTAACAATGGAATTTATCTAAGGCATCTATAATTGCTAAACACTCTTTTTCTGAAATTGTATAATTTTTTTCATGTTTAAGTAATTGTCTCGAGTGATAAGCTATGGGGTAAAGTGTTCCATCTGGGTGTTGTTGTTTCAAGACTACGCCTATTGAATCCTGGCTTGCATCACAAAACACATGACATGGATATATTGTGAGTTGTATAATTTAAGTATAGGTTTTGATATTAAACAATTCTTTAACTTTTGATAAGCTTCTTGACATTCATGTGACCAATTCCAAATTGCATCTTTTTAAGTAACTTATTTAATGGTACTCTAAGTTTTGCATAATCTTTAATAAATTTTTGATAAACATTGATGGAACCAAGAAATCTTTGGAGTTCTTTCACATCTTTAGGTGGTGCTAATTTTCTTATTGTTTCAATATTTGGATTACTTGGGGAATAATGACCTTGTGTTATTTCATATCCTAAAAATTTTATTTTTTCCTGTGCAAACTGACATTTTGATTTTTTAAGTTTAATGTTTTCTTTTTTACAAATTTGAAATATTGTATCTAAATGAGTTAAATGCTCTTCCCAAGATTGTGAGAAAATTATTATATCATCAAAATAGTTTAAAGCAAAAGTTAACTGATATTTTTGTAAAATTTGTCTTATAGTTCTTTGGAAAACAGCTGGGAATTTTTCCAGCCAAATGGAAGTCTTAACCATTCATAGAGTCCAAAATTAGTTGTGAAAGCCAGTTTCTCTGCGTCTTTTTCATGAATTTTAATGTGCCAATAACCACTTGTTAAGTCGAGCGTAGAGAAAAATTTAGCATGAGTTAAATTATCAATTACAAAGTCTATCAGAGGTACAGGGGTGGAATCTTTTCGTGTGATTTCATTTAGTTTTCTATAATCGATACATAATCTTGATCTTTTCCCTTCATCCTTTTTGTATGCTAAAGTTACAGGGGCAGCATATGGGCTATGGGAGGGTCTAATAAAACCTGCTTTTAACAATTCTTCTATCTGTGTTTGTATTTCTTTAGATTCTTGTTGACTGTTTCTATAAGGGCGTAAACTTATAGGAAGGTCTGAAATTAAATGAATTCTTTGTGGCTCTAAATTGATACAACCTACATCATACTTATTTTGTGAAAATATGGTTTGAAATTTGTCAAGAAGTTGGGTTAAATCTCCCCATTGCTCACTAGTTTGTTTTGGTACTGTGTCCTCAACAACCATGGCTGGGTTAAACAATCTTTTCAGATCAGCTTCAGGGCTGTCTGGTACTTGATCTAAACCTTTATTATTCTTAACGTTAATATTATCTTCATTATTTGCATTATAGTAGTTCATATTTTGATCATTATAAAGAGTTTTACAATATGTCCCATGATATGTTCTCAACTCACCAACGCACTTATTTACAAATTTAATATTACTTAAATTTTTACCACATTGAAAAATACACATGTTACGAATACTAATGTCAAGCTTAAATAAATGTAAATATTCAAGTCCTAAAATAATATAAGGCAAATTAGTATCAATTACAAACAAATCTATTTGCTTAGATATACATCCAATATTCATATAAACTTTAATTATACTTTTGGGTTGAATAGTCCCACAAGTTTGATTTATTTTTACATTACTATTTTGTATAATTTTAATGTTTTTTGTTTAGATAAATTTATTGGAATTAATGACACATTGCTTCCTGTGTCAATTAGAGTACAAAAGTGCTTCGAACATACCATTGAATCAATAATTAGTTGTCATCCTTGCCTCTGGTTATTTTCGTCATTTCTGGGCGAGTGAAAATTATATCTATTCTGTTGTACAAACTGCCTAGGTTGACTGTTAAACTGTTGCCTCCCACTGAATCTCATCATGTGAGATTGATGTGGCTGTCCATGATTTCCTCTAGATTGGAATCGGTTCTGTGGATCAGTTCCTCTGTGTATACTACCGTCGGCTTGGTTATACCATCGGGTGTAACTTCCAGTCTCCACCGGTTTTCGGTCTGCGCTGTCCGGTGTTACTGCGATTAATTGTCGCATGGTTGAGATCCATTCGCAGGGTGTCGAAATCTTCTTGATAACTAGGAACTTTTGAAATTGTATGGGACTGGATAATGTCATATGTTCCACAATTGAACTGTCATCATAATTTAGTTTCTTCCCCAACGAAAGTTTTTCCGTAAAAAAGGAAATTAATTCTTTAGTGTCGTTTAATTTAAGCTTTTGAAATTTTCGAATATCCTCTTGTTTCGTCGCATCGAACACCGTCATTAATAATTCTTTGCTTTCTTGGTAAGACTTTTCGAATAATTGGTTTTCATACCAAAATTTTAAATAGACTCCCGTGAGATATCAAGGAATATTTTGCTTCTTCCATTGTTCGTCTTTTTGATATTCCAAACATTGTTGATCAAAACAGTCCAGAAAACTTTTAAAACTGCTAAACTTATTAAGATCAAATTCAGGAAAAAAGAAGGGTTCTTTGGATGTGTTGACTGGTGACTCCTGCCGGAAAGAGTCGTCCTCCATGGTAGTATCGTTTTCAATGCAGTCGCTCGTTCGAAAAAAATATTTTTTGAAGTTAATTCGTTTGGTTTCGTGGCATATTTTTCGGTTCTTTAAATCATCCTGCCGGCTCTTGACAGGCCCCAGGCCTGCTGGTAAAATGAGGAGGGCATCATCTTCACAATATTCCTTTATTACGCTTCCATCATATATAATCTAACATGGCGGACCTTTTGCCGCGCAACCGGGTGGTACAAAAAACAACCTCTCAGCGAGGAGACACCAGCCAAGTCCTTTCTAGTATGCGTTCGCCTTCGTCAGCGCTCGTTGCACCTTTTAACAGGCTTGTTTACTCATAAATCCTTACGCGATGGTAAAGAGTTCGCTCTATTTTCATTTATTACTTCCTTAATTTTGAACCTAAACTTTTCAAACCTGACATATATATATATATATATATATATATATATATATATATATATATATATATATATATATATATATATATTGACGATGAAAGAATATAAACACACTAGACGTCGCATTTAATTCCCCAATAAACATTTCTGGTAGTTTGTAAATCCACACTCGCATCAGCAAAGATTTTCCATTAATATCATCCTTTGGGCAGGAATAATTTGCGATCATCAAATATGATATTATCTCTTCTGCTGTAAAACTTTGGCGAGGTCAAGCAATTGGTACTTCAACAAATGTCACAACACTTGTTTGAAAATATTCAATTTGTCCGCTGGCGGCATATGTTGTTCCTGCAGAATGAAGTTTTCATATATTTTACGCTAGAGATATAGAATTATCTGGGTGTCAGTTTTTAAAATTCTATGAATCGGGTAAAATAGTTTTGGATATCATGACTGCCAGATCTGTCATCAATTGATTTTATTTTGTGGGGAGAGCAGAAGATTCTGGTGTATGAGTCTGTTTGATTGTGAAAAGAACCTGATTGCGAGACTTTCGGCAACTCCTAGGGAGGTTGGTGATATTTTTGCAATACTGCAGGCTTTGCATTATTTAGCTATAAGCACAACTTGTCCTTAAAATTGTTTCTTAATACATTATAACTGTGTTTTCTTTTCGTATCATCGATTTTAATACGTTGCGTTCTCTCTGAAACATGCTTCAATTTAATTTTTAAAACTAGCATTATATTTTGTTATCTGTGGTAAATACCATTTCTTAAGGTTTTTCCGCTATTTTCTCAATCCCTAAATAAGATCTTTTCCATATTAGTTTTCAGTTTACATCACGAGATTTACGGAATAAGTATATTATAAAGTGCACATGTGACACACAAAATCACTCTTTTATTTCCTCAACTACTTGCATTTCGAATTTCTAAAACTCGTACGTCATTTTTTTTTACTTTTGTAAATTTAATGAAAATTTAATTTAATGTAAATTTAATCAGATACCAAAAATGGATTTTAAAAGATATAAAATTGTAAATTTCTCTAAAATCAAAAAATTTAAGTTAAAAACAATTTTTTTTCAAAAAAATAATTGTTTCAAGTTTTTAAAAATGTATATATCTTTATATATAAAAATCTTCTGTCCGTGTGTTTGTCACTAAACTCTTCCTAAACGGCTGGACCGATTTCGATGAAATTTTTTGTGTGGGTTTAAGTAAATTCGAGAATGGTTTAGAGAATCACATTAAGTGCTAATTAATTTTTATTAATTATCATTAAAGTATCTTTTAGTCATCCAAAACAATTGTGTATATAAAATTTCCTTTCAACTGAATGCTTTAACAGGTGAGAAAAAAAACATTTTCAAATTTTGACATAAGTCACCAAAAGGGTCGCTAGGTCGCCAGCGTGGCTGTATTTGTAATTTTTTAAATAATTAGTTTTAATCAATTAATTTTTATTAATTATAATTAAATTATTGTATTGCCATCCAAAATAATCATGTGCATTACATTTCAGCTCAATTGAGCGCTTTAAAATGTATTTTATTAACGATTGAAAATTCCACGAAGATAAATAAATAAACAAACAAACAAATAAACTATGTATAGAGATCTTGAGCTAATAGTAGGAATTGAAAAAGTCGTAAGTTGGCGTCGAAAATTGATTTTCAGCCAAACTGGCCAACCCCGGTCTTTATTGTTACGAAAATGCAGACGCGATTTACGCTTTTTAGCGTTTTTAATTAATATCTTTTCAAATAATCTTTATATATGATTTTCTTCTGTGCGTGTGTATGTAACTGAACTCCTCCTAAACGGCTGAACCGATTTTGATGAAAGTTTTTGTCTGTTCCAGTGAACTCGAGAATGGTTTAGATTTATAATTCGGCTTAGAAATGTTTATTTAATTAATTTTTTATTTATATAAATTGTTGATTTTGGAATGTATTACATTGAGAATCCGGCAGACTGCGCTACGATCGCAGTATCGAATATTCAAAAATCTTTTATTATAATTCAAATTGGTCCCGACAGTTGGTGTTGTGATAATTTTAGGAAAATATTTTGTCACTTCGTGTTATTATTTTGTTGAAATAAATCGTGTGTTAATTAAATTATTACATTCAGATGTAATTAGTGTTTGAAATTTTACTCAACTTTACTCAAATTTTACTCAAAATGGTCCAGATTGTTAAAGTTTATTCATAAAAATTTGGAATTTTTGAATTTAAGATGTGTGTACAGGACAACGTCTGTCGGGTCCTCTAGTATATATATATATATTATTGCAATAATCAGCGTAACAGGAATATATATTGTTACAAATATTTTGGGTATATAATTAGTGTTTACTTTTATATCTTATACTGGAGTAAATCATTTAAATCTGCATGCTTAATAAGTAAAATTATTTTTCGTTGCCTTTATAATAATAACTGTAATATTTGAAAGCAAGACATCTCTTACATTGTAATGGCGTTTTATTAACCGAAAAATTAGAGATACAGCCAAGTTGATATTGTTTTTGGTGACTTGCCAACTATTTTTGTCTCATAGCATACCTCTCCTTTTATGTAGGGTATGGATAAGTCATATTGAATATTCTCATACGGAGGTTTATCGAAATTTCTGTAGAAGTTTATAGCATCATGACCTACGGCTAACCGAATTGTATAACAAGTAATACAAAAAAAAAAATAAGTCAATTCCTATTTAGGTTAACATAGAAAAATTTTATTTTAGTTACTTTTTAATAAATAATTACAATTAATTTAAATATGTACATACATATGATGGAATCACACTATTAAGTGGCAAAAAAGAAAGCGATTTTACTGGCCATTTTCCTTTCTATGTATGGTGTTGCACTATTTTTTTGTTTGTTACTATTTATTCACAGATTAATTTAATTATTCCAATAAAATTATATAGTACAAAGAGTTCACATTCGCAGAAATTAGGCTATCCCAGGTGGAATTCGAACTCCTGGCCTTTGGATTAGAAGTCCAATGCACTATCCATTACGCTACAGGGACACAATGAGTGATTTTCCTTTTTATATATGGTGTTGGACTATTATATTTGTTACTATTTATTCATTAATTCAAATCAATTAATTATTTAGTATTTGAAAAACTTATTAACATTAAGTGTCATCCACTGCAAGTTTAAAAAGATATATTTGAACTTGAATATATGAATAAAAAAGTACTTTATTAACGATTGAAAATTAGAACAAGATATATATATATATATATATATATATATATATATATATATATATATATAGAGAGATAGAGAGAGAGAGAGAGAGAGAGAGAGAGAGAGAGAGAGAGAGAGAGAGAGAGAGAGAGAAAGACAGAGAGAGACAGAGAGAGAACTCTAATAGTAGGAATTGGAAAACGCATTGTAAGGTAGCCGAGTAGATTATAAATAGCGGTTGCTTCCTGAAACTCAGTTGCTATTTAAGTGTTCTCTTTGGTGTGTTTGCTAACGACCAAGTAATTACTTGAAGATAGTTTTTTTATACTTACCATTATTTTTAGACACTGATAGTTTTGTGAGTGCTATAAACGGTGTACCTTTTGGTACCTTTGTACAAGTTTTATTGTTGTTTATCCGGTATTTTAAGGACTGTTTCCGTCAATAAATTTCATTGATCTTGTTCTATGGAATAGGCTTACCATAAAATCTACGAGTCCTGAACTACGCAATGATAGGAAGTACTATTAAAAACGAGTGGTATGGTATATATAAATAAGGTGTTACCTTATATATATATATATTTCAATTCCTACTATTAGAGAGAGGTCACACTTTCTCTCTATATATTTATTTATTTTTTATCTTGGTGGAATTTTCAATCGTTAATAAAATACATTTTAAAGCACTCAATTGAGCTGAAATTTTATGTACACGATTGCTTTGGATGACAATACGATACTTTAATGATAATTGATAAAAATGAATTACCATTTAATGTTGTGATTCTGTCATATGTATATACATATTTATATTAATTGTAACTATTCAATAAAATGTAGCTAAAATAAAATATTTCTTTGTTGATCAAGTAGGAGTTGACTTAATTTTTTTTATATTACTTGTTTAATTCTAACTGTAGACTTCCTAGGTTATATTATTTATTTATTTTTACTTTTTATTTCATTACGGGGTATTATTTTTTTAAAATGATTTTTAATATTTTTACCAAGCGGGGTTTTTTTTCATTAAAAAATGTTGTGAATTTTCTTCAAAAATCGTGGCATGAGAAATTATCCAAAATATTTATTTACATTTTTATATTATTTTTTAAAACTTAAATAGGTCACTCGTGCGTGCGTGTATACTTTTATTACAATATTCTTTTCATTTAAATAGTCCTTTTTTTAAAAGTCTCATCGATTGGCTATTAGATATTTATATAAAGTAAATTTACTAGAGTTACCATACAAAGTGAATGCTACAGTAATGTTAAGTAAGTACTGTTAAAAAAAGATAAAATAAAAAGTGGATTTTATTTTACCATTAAAATAAATTCAATTTCTTTTGAAAAATTGATTTTATTTTTGTTCGACGATCAACACATAAAATCAATGTTATATCGAATATATAAGGGAAGCCTTTATGTTTAAGCCTCGCCATCTAATGAACCCCTGAAAAAGATAGTGTGGTGCCAGACTATCTTATTTGTACTGATTTTCTGCAATGTATTTCTTATCTAATATTGAATCATCCAGATCCAAAAGTAAGTTAAAAGCCAGAAAAGTAAAAACCTCTCAACAGTTTTCCCCTTTATTAGCGGACAAACGAGATGTTTTGGGAAATGAGAGGGACGATTGGCTTGCAAAGGTTGCCATCAAGTGCTAAATTTTTATTTCTAATGGGCTGCGGATTTATGTTTTACCGTTACAGAGCTAGTAAAATCACCTGACGCAGGGATCTCTTTTTAGTGCAGTACAATACAGGCGGATACCAATCACCGCAGGTAATTTTGACGCATAGTTTCCCTCCTAGAGGGAGGCACCTGAGCTCTAACGATGCGAACCTGTAATAGGATTCAATTTTTCCGAGAGCACCTAAGCCAAACAGACACTCTAGGGATCTTTTACATGCCGTATAATCATATGACATGACCCTTGTAGATTTTCTACATCATGAAAATCCATCAACTTGTGCCGGAGTCGAATCCGCAACCTTTGGTGCAGAAGGCCCACCACGACAAACCCAGATAGGCTCAAACGCGAAATTGCCGTTAATATTTCTCAATCCTTTTTCAAGAGATCTGACTCCTCTAAGCTCCATGTGATAACTCGTGTAGCTAAGGGGATTTATAAATGTTTTCAATAATGAAGTAAACAAACAAACATAAAATAGGTTCTTTGGTTGTTTATTAAAGAATATTAAAAATAAATAAAGGCTATTATTTTACTTATTCAGAAAAGATTTATGAAGAATTACAAATCATTCTTACAACACAGATTTGTATTAAAAAAATAAAAGCAACCTCCTTCGTCACACGTTTTCTCCCATCTTTTATTTATTATTTTCTTTCGTTAAGAAACTGATTTCCATTTAAACTTTTTTGGGGTGCACCTTGACAAATCAAACAAATTATTACGAATGTAAGGATAGTAGAAAACATTAATAATTAATTTGAACTTAAATAAATATTGGGTATCACACATTTAAAAACCAATTTAATTAAGGTGAAATTAAATGCATTTTTTTTCAGCATTCGCGCAGCATGATAGTTAATTTTCATAACATATTATTAAAATAAATTTTAAATATTTTTTGTTGTTGCTGTTATAATACACTTTGCGTGTAAGAATATATTTTAAAAACGTAACAAAATCTAAATTTCGTTCAAATATAAAGATATCTTACTAATTCAAAATTTAACTATTTAATTCAAATTCGTAACAATGCACAGAGTAGAAAATATAAATTTAGAATTCCAAGTTCCATACAAAAAATTACTTTGCTTCGGAATTTATATAAATGCAAATTATAATAATTTTTTCCATTACAGTAAATCGCACTGGATTTTTTAAAAAAAAGTTTTGGCCAGCAAAATGTTTTAAAATATTTATCCAAAGCAAATCTTAAGCAGATATTTTCATTGAATTATACAACTCTGCCAAAATTTATCCATAATTACTTTTAAAACGCAGTAAAATCTATATCTAAATGTGCAAATACTCTTTTTGTATCGATTTGTAATTTTTCATTCATATACATCCGGTAAAGGGAGCTAAATATTGGAATATTAAGCTTGTTAAGTATCATATTGGCGAATATGTTGGTATTGATAGTTACTATTGCAAATCCTTTGGCTTCCGGCATTGCTGTTACCAATCTTTTCACCATGACTTCTGCAACAGAGGGGTCATCTGCATACAAAGGACCTATTTTCCAATATTCAACATTGTCCAGCTTTATTGAACCAAATCCTATGCACTTCCCATCCTTCATGGCCACAAGCGTTTTGCTATTTTCTTCATTGCAACTTGCTTCGATTACATGTTTTCTATCAAAACCAGCAAGTGAATAATCATATTCAAATATCGCAGGAAGGAGGCTATTTTGGAAGGCAAGAAGTTCAACTCCACTTGGAAGTTCATCCGATAATATGGCTGGATTCACTGGAGTGTCAGTTTCATATTCTAAAGATATCCAATCACTTTCAAGTATTTTAGCTCCTCTTGTAAGGCTAGGTTTAATTCTTTCAACTTTGGCGTTGCCCACAAAGTTTTTGCCTTGGGGATATGCAAAACATTCTCGTATAAGCTAAAAGGGAAAAATATATATATATATAATATTATTTATATAACAAGTAGTTCGAACATTTTGTTTCTGGAAATCTGTACCTGAAATACGTAGTATGCTCCAAAAATTTGGGGACTGCAGCCGTTGCTGACGCCGACAGCAAGTGTCTAAAGTTAAACCACTTGAAACGGATTCTCCCAAGCCTCCCCAACCTGGCCAAATAGGTTTAGTCCATGTCATGTGACGGAAAAACACGCGCATCTGTTGCCTTCCGAAGCTAGTTAGCTTTGTTCCGCGATCAAAGAAAGATGGTTTTTCTTGAACAGAGTTGAACAATAAATTCAATCAACGCTTAGATAAAACACCAATAAAGATTTTGGAAATGCTAAGTAAGGTGTATGGTGAATCTACCAAGGCGAGATCCAAGGTTTACGAATAACATCGGGGTTTTAAAGAGGGTAGAGAATCCATCGAATACAATGAACGCACGCGTTGGACGACCTTCGAATTCACAGAAAGTGAAAATGCTGCGTTGGTGTCTGAATGTGCTCGAAAAGATCGTCGCCAAACACTTGAACAAATTGCTGAGGCTACACACTTCTGGAATCCGTCATTTGAGGGAATCCTCGTCGTAAGCGGCTTCAGTTCTGGCAGAGTGATGACTGATATCTTCTACATTACAACGTACCAACTATCCCGATTGGTAAAAGTGTTCCTCGAGAAAACTCGTACTAACGTGGTTCCCCTATCCCCACCTATTCACCAGACTTAGCCCTGTGTGACATTTGCCTGTTCTCGTCAATGAGAAAACATTTACGTCATGGGCGTTGTTTCGTGTCATCAGATGAAGTGAAAGTAGCATCGCAGGAGGCCTTACGGGAGGTTGCGAAAAATGGCTTCCTGCTGTTCTTCCCGAAGTTATACAAACGCTGGCAGAATTATATTATCGCCCAAGGGGACTACTTTGAAGGTGAATATGCTTCGGTGCTATTAGCTATTCAGGGTAAGATTTTATATGTGTTGTCCCCGAACTTTTGGATCATGCTACGCGTATGGATAAATTTTTCTTTGTATTTATCATTAATCAGAGAGATTAAATTTAAAAATATTAAAGTTCATTTTACTGTAGCTATTTTCTTTTTTTTACACAACGAAGCAATCTAAAATTAACTATTTAATTAAAGCATCATAACTAAAATTTCTCATTCCAATTTACTACTACTTTAATAAAATAAATTAAAAGAAAATAAACAGGAAGTGGAAATACCACAAAAAAAGATTATTTTTCAATAATTTGATCAAAGCCCATTTTACAATAGGTAATTATATTTTGTGTCAAATGAAATTCTAAATTTTAACTAGTCTTTAATTTGAGTTTCAGACCTGCATGATATCTGTGAAATTTTCGTGTTGAAGCTTAAAACGAAAAAATAGTAGTGTGATTGTGTACATTCTAAACTGATTTTATTTCAATACTATTTGATACAAATAAAATATTTTAATGATGAAAATTTTTCTTTTTTTTTATTTCACAATTCTTACATCATGCAGAATAAATTTAAACAATTCATTTAAAGTAATTTTGTTAATTAATTTAGCATATTTGAAGGATTTGAATATTACGAAATATCTTTCTTTCACTTATTTATTTCTGAATAGTTCACTTTCAAAGTCATTTTTACTTGAAGGTAATTTTATTTCTTTTAAATCATATATATTACACATCCGGGCAAGAAGCTACAAAATATTATTCAATCTACAATAGACAAAATTGACAATTCTATTATAGTTAAGAATAATATGGACAGAATAGTACATGCAAGGTAAAAAAATTATTTCTATTTATACCTATGATTTTGAAGATTTATTTAACTCCATAGATATAGAAGACATGTTTAAGATTCTTAAAATAGCATATAGCAAATATTTTTTGAATAAGGTAATAAAATATGATAAATATATTTCTATTATCGAAATAGTATTAAAAGAAACTTATATATTCCATAATAACGCTCATTATCAGCAAATTAAAGGTTTACCACAAAGTGGACCAGCTAGCAATTGCTTAGCAAATATTTACTTGCATTTTTATGAAAATTAAAGTATTAGTTATGAATCTTGTTACTTTTTTAGATACATAGATGATTTAATTATATTTAGTAATATAGTAGACTTTGTTCCTAACTTTAATTATTATCCCCACTATTTAAAATTATTAAAAACTAATTATAATAATGAGTCAGCTAACTTTTTGGACCTTCAATTAAACGTTAAGAATAATTTGCTATTAAGTGATATTTTTGATAAAAGAGACTCATTTGATTTTAACATTATAAAAATGCCTTTCTGGGGTAGTAACTTACACCTATCAATATATTTAGAAACTTTATCTTAAGTTTTATAAAAAGAAACAATGATTTTGTTAGTGATAACATTTTAAAACATAGTAACTTTGTGAAATTTTGCAACAACTCTCTAGAATCCAAGTAAATTTATTTTTAAAAATATTTCTGTTTCAAATTAAATCTATTTTCATCTTATTTCAATATTTTTTTAAAGTTTTTTCTATTTAGTTTATTTTTTAAAATTTTTTTAAATATTTTCTGTGCTTATTTTAATTGCAATATAACTATCCAGTTTATAATTATCCAAGTAAATTTACTTTTAAATATATTTCTGTTTGATTGTATCTATTCTTAACTTTGTTCATTATTTTATTTAAAATTTCTTATGTTTAATTTATTTTAAAATTTCTTATGTTTAGTTTATTTTAAAATTTCTTATGTTTAGTTTATTTTAAAATATCTTAGTGGTAGTTTAATTGCAAAATAACTATCCAGGTAGCGCCGCGGTTTTTTCCTTCTTGTGTTGACGTTCCATTCTTTTACGTCATTTTGCGTAGGATCATAACGTAGTAGGTTGATTTTTTGATTTCCAGTTTTATTATACATGTAAGTTTTTTTTATCCTAATTTTTTCTAAATTTTTTTTTTTATTATTCCTCAGCTTGAGAGATTCATTATTGTTCTCTTTTATTAATTTCATTTTACTATATTGTCAGATTCATCCTCCACGTGTTAGAAATTGGCTTAACTTTTCAACATGGCTCTTTTTTTTCCTATTATGTCAAAAATTTATTTTTTACGAGGAAGGCTGGATCCATAAAGAATTGCTAAACTTAAATCACTGGCTTAATTCAGTGACAGTTTTAGAAATCATAATAGGTCTCTAGCTTAGTCCAGAGACATTTTTGTACCTACATTTGTTGTGTCTTGTGAGTTTCAATTTCTTCCTTCTTTAGCACAGTATGTTCTAGAACTTCTTCGCGCTTTTGTTTTATTGTCCTTATATTTAAATTTTTGCATAATTTAGTGGTGTTTTAATTGACACTTTCCGTGTTTTTAATTGAATCTCTAGAAAATTATTGAACGAAACGCAGAACTAACACTCAAGAGGCACATAAATTTTTAGTCTATTGTGAAAGCGTAAATCACTTCCAGCTGCAATACATGCCGCCACACGGGCCGGCATTGAGTTGATTAGACACCTTATGTTGTCCTGAGGCAGATGGGCCCACAAATCTTGAACAGCCAATTCTAAATCAAGTACAGAGTGACACTATGTCATCTGCCATTTTAGCTGATCCCACACGTGCTCTACAGGGGAAAAATCGGAGGAACGGCCCGGCCATGGAAGAGTCTGAAAATGATGTAGGAAGTTTTGAGCCACTCTTGCTGTATGTGGAAGAGCATTATCTTGCTGGAAAATTGCCCCTGGGAGACCATTTAGGAAAGGTCCTACATGGGGTCGAAGAATATCATCAACGTAACGTTGGCCCGTAAGGTTCCTCGCATCACAATTAAAGTGAACCGGCTATCATAGTCTATGGCCCCCCAGACCATTACACCAGCTGTGCGAGCAGTGTAACGTAGAACAGTGTAGGGGGAATTGTACCGCTCACCAGGGCGCCTCCCCAACCGTAATCTGTTATTATCTGTCCCCAAAACAAACCGGGATTCATCACTAATTACAACCTTTTGTCAATCTGTGACATTCAACATTGATCTGGCTTTGCACCACTGTAGACGTAGTTGCCGATGTTCCGGTGTTAAAGGGAGAGCACGAAAGGGCGCTTGGATTTAAGATTTGCTTCTGCAAGGTGTCTGGAAATTGTTTGTGGAACAATTGCTACGCCTACGTCTGCTTGTATCATTGAATGAGTCACTATGGGGTCCACAAGTGCTTGCCGCCCGATCCTTCGATCCTCTCTCCTCGTGGTCTTACTGGTCGCTCCAGACCCGGTTCTTCACGCGTGGGTATCTTCTCGTGTCCACTGCTCCCAACAATTTCTAACGGCACACTTCGAACGATGCACCTGGCCAGCAACACGGCGCGTCGACCAGCCTGCAGTTTTTATCCTGATGATCAGGCCTCTCTCAAACTCGCTTAACTGTGAGAAATGTCTTCTAGCACGTTTACCTGGCATATTTCGCTTACCAAAGTCTTCCTACAATCGGTGGGAAATCGTCCCGTTTATGAATCTTCGAATTTGCGCTGGCTTATATAGCACCCTCTTCCTGATTGTAGCGCCACCTCGGCGTGTATGAGCATGCGTATTGGCACAAAACTTGGATCATTTGCATATTACATTACGCTGTACTTATTTGCAAAGTTTCGCGATTGTACTTAGCTTCATTTCTTGGGTCGCTATTTTCAATGTTCTTGAGTGTATATACATATATTTGGTTAAGTTTGCTGAGAATCTCTATTGAAAAATGGTGGTTGATTCTTTTAAGCTAAACGTAATAGGAGTGAAATTAGTTTTCAACTAGCATATAAACTTGTTTCGAATATAAAAATCTATTTCTCAAGCTTTTCTGTATCCGCAAAACAGAAGAGAGTAGTCAGTTTTTAAAAATAAAACTCCCTGGCTCACATTTGTAGGGACAGAATAGTTCCTTTAACCTGGTGCAGGTAGCACCAACATTTGGATAGTATAAATGGGACATTGCTATTTTCATAGACGAGTTCAAATACATTGCAACCTTACGTTTAGATACGATCTTGGTGTGTCATCGTCTGAAAGGAACCAGGGACCCATCAGATGTATTCCAAAATTAATGAATGACCAGTATTGCAGCAATGGCTTGATTGTCTCCAAAGATATCGTGTTAGTGGAGAGAACACGACATTCTATTATTTGAAATAGAGTTTGCGAGTTATGAAGTGAAATCTTGGGGGGGGGGGACAACGTTCGCTCTTTCAGGAGAATAGATGGACTTTCTTTTAGCTCTATGGATAACAACGGTCATCGTCATGGGGCTCATTTAGGTGATAAAATCATGGCATTTCGCAAAGGGAATTAATATGCTCGATCCATAGAACTTAGCCCATCACAATGTATTTAGAATACTCTTATAAAAGCAATTGCTACTCGTCTTCAATCTTCCAGAAACTTACAACGATAAACACTGGAGCCGTGGGAGTGACTTATGTAAGCATGTATTAACTGACTTATTTCCAGAAGGAATTCATGTCGTAAAATCTGTGCAAGAGCAAAAAGCACTGCACATTGTATGAATTTGGATGAGTAGTTCATATGATTGTACACGGGTATCATAATCGTTAGAAAGTATACTTTTTGAATTAAAACATGTTATGTACATATGAATTTTTTAGTTATCATCCAGCTTTTTTTTATATGTATAATCAAACATATATATTCGTTTTTCTTTTTATTTACATTCGTAATTTTTATTCTCAATTCGAGAATTCAGATTTTTTTTTGCTAAAAGAAACTTAATTGATTTTTTTTATAATTCCAGTTCTAAGTTCTCAAGATGAAATACATATTAACACCTGTGTGAATGATCGTAAATAAGAATAATGCTCCTTTCTAAAACTACCACACATGTTCAATTTCAACTGGAAATATTTTAAGACTACACAATACCCTACAAATTTCATTTAATTTTTTTTTTTTTTTTTTTGCGTTTCTTTGTGGCTTATATCATTGGGAAGCTGGCCACTAAATTTCAGATCTGATAACAAATCAGTTTTGAAGATGTTTCAAGTTTTCCAAGCTTAGGTTTTGGTTTCATTCTAAAGCATTTTTACATTCTTAAATTTAAATAATTAAAAAATATTTTTGAGCACAATCAACTCATTCAGTGTTAAATGTTTATTAATTTCAATTTTTATTTCTAAAATTATTTTTGCTTGTTTACGATTTGAGTTTTCCGAATTCACATAGGTACTTAATTAAGATTGATTTCAAGGATAAGTTTTGTTTTAAAAAATAGTTTAGAAGCTTTATCATTAACTTTTTTCCCGTTGAATAAATGCCAGGGCCAAAAACTCTCAGGTTGCTCTGAGAAATAATATTTCGTAGAGATAAAATACTGATGAAAATGATGCATCTAAGAATCAGCTCTCAGCTGATACCGCAATTAGACTTTTGAACTCTGACTCAAGTATTCTAATTTCAGGCAGAGCAGATAAAACACTGAATATTTCCATGGTGTACCAAAATACATTATAGTAAACATATTGTATTCAGTATTTTAAAACCGTAGAAGAACTAAAACTTCCTAAACTGCCTGATTTAAAACTGAAAAAAAATTTATGAACAATCCTATCTATTTTTAGCTTAAGTTAATATCATTATAATTTTGTACACAAATGCTTTGTGTTTCAAAACTTCTATGAAAATATTAGGCTAATATTAGTTGAATAACCTGTCGTCGAAACAAATACTATCAATATTATGCAAAATATATTTTGAAATTTGAAAAAAAATGTTTTCATTCATATTTAATTAAAGTAATATTTTGATGTAGAACATGTATTGAAATATAACATATTAAAAAATTAAAATCTTACGGGAATTACAAAGTTTTGCTCTATGCCTTTATAGACTTTAAATGCGTTTTTACCAGATTTTTAATTTTGAGGATATTAGTGTTTTCTAATCCCTAAGACTTTTTTTCTGTTCAAAATAGAGTCTTGAAATTTTTTGTAAATACTCCCAAACGTATATTCTATGAAACTTAGTATGAATTTAGGTTTGAGAGATCTCTAGTTATTTTTTTTAAAAATGCTAAAGTTAATATTTTGAAAAGTTTGGTGCTTTTTCCAGGATTAGCTAGAAAAATAATTATTAAAAATCAACAAGAGAATAGATTTTTAAGTCTATTCTGTCGTCAAAATAATTTAAGAAACATAAAAATTACTTAAAAAGACTAAAAAATTTTAAAAATTGATAACTTTATAACGATTTGAAAAAACTTCAAAATTTCTTAAATTTTTTAAAATTGTAAAATATTGGTTGTTCAAACTGACTTTTTACTTTCAGAATCAACCTAGTAATATAATCTGAATATAAACATAAATTATTTTTACTCTTTCTGTCACCAATTTTTTTTGTTTTGAAAAATGGTACTCTGTAGCCTTAATATACAACATAAAATAAAAATGAGCTAAATTTAAAATAACTGAACAGACAAAGCAATACTGTTTTAAATAGGATAAAGAAGAAAATAGTTAAGTGAATCTGTACCTTTTTTCCTACGTCTGAATGCCGGTAATTTTCATGAACACAAAACAAGCCACTCACGTACAAACTTTCGGTATTTTTGACATTAGATACTGAACCAATTATTTCACCTAAAAAATAGTCATTTAATAATATATTCAGTTTATAATAATTTTCATGGGAAAAATTATTTTTTGCGTCTATATATCCGAAGTCCTTACAGAAAAATAATCTTTCAAAGATGCATAAATGTACACTACACAAAGTTTACTAATACTTATTGTTATAAATTTTTATATGAAGTACAGTATTATCAAAAGTAGCGCGTACTGAAATTTTTCGTAAAGATATTAAGGAGAGAAATCCAAATTCAATTCCCTCCATCATTTATTTGAATAGTTTAAAGAAAATTATGTTTATTCAGATAAGCATTTATTGAATAAAATAAGTAAAAGCACCAGTTACATTCATGGCAATAAAATTAAGTAAAGTAAAACAACATCAGTAATATTAAGAAAGTAAATAAAAAAATGAATTATTTATTCGGATTCAGAACTGTTTTCAGAATAAGAGCTTTCTGATGTATCTGTACCGTCTTTGTAATCGTTCACGGTTTCAGTCTTCCTTAAATTGTTCTCGTCAAACCCATCTTAATAAATGAAAATGCACCATTTCTAGAAACCTTTAAATATATATTCGGGTTAGATCATTCGCCAGGGGGGGTTTCAACCCATTCTATTAAAATGAAGACAAGTTTTTTTTAAAAAATTTCAGTAGGTGTTAATAGGGGATTTTGCGAGCTGTATACAGGATGTTGTTGAATTTGACAGAAAAATTCAGAGGTATGATTGTAAGCAGCATGAGGACGAAAAATTACCGTAGAGCAAGGGATCACAAATAACGTTTAGTCGATGAAGATCGTGGTAATAGTAGCTGACGGGAGGACAATGAGCCAGACGAGGGGAGTGGTTGAACAATTGCTGCGATAAGCATGAAGGAAGAAGGATTCGTTCTGAACTCCTTCTGTTCCGAAAACGAGCCTTTAAGCGATCACGTCAAAACGATCGTCTTCGCGGGATGACTATTACTGTTTTATATTGATATCACACCACCACATACATATACTGCCCGAACGCCTCAATGGCGTCAATGACCTCAATTCATATCTTCCTCATGTCCTCCCGGAGTTGCTGCTAGGAGTACCGGTCACTGCGCACCAGATTGATGGTGTACCAGCATATTTTTAAATGCGGTGCGGAACCCTCTCCATGTTGCATATTCCGGGAAGAGGATTGAGCCCGGAGGGCCTGTTGCTTGACCTCTATACTCCCCGGACCTCAATCCCTTAGATTTCTTCTTCTGGGCCACCTTTAACCATTTGTGTATGAAATGCGGGTAGTTTCAGTGAAGGAACTCACGGCACGGGTCGTTCTCGCTTCAGCTGACATCACCAGCACACCAAATTTGTTTGAATGAGTCCGGCAATCATTTATTCCTCGGTGTCGGCTGAGAAATGATGTACATGGTCGCAACTTTGAATAATTCCTGTGATAATCTCTTGCCATTCCATTTTTGACTTCGAGTTGTGATACATTGATCGCATAGTAAACATGTTTTACGTCTTGTAAATGTATTTCTTGCATCTTATTGTCCCTTTTCATTCCACTCTACATCACACCCTTCATAAGTATTTTTGCGGATTACTCCAATTAAACGTGGGGTACGACTCCATGTTCTACGGTGATTTGTCGTTCTCATGCTGACTACTACACCCCTCTGAATTTTTCAGTCGAATTCGGTAACTTCCTGTATAATAAACAATCGTACTATTCTTTTCGCAGTTTCTGTTTAAATGATTTAGAATCAAACTTTACAACTTGCAGCTGGGATTCTATGCCTCAAAGAGGTTATTACAAGATAGGAGTTCAGAGTTCCAGTTTTTTCCTCAACTCCTGGCGAGGCATGACCTTCGGATCTGTCAATTACTGGCATGGAGCTAGTGTTTCTCAGAGAACCTAGCTGTTTTCCCCGAATGATATTCACAACATTCAAATAAACTAATATAAATGTTTCTATCACTAAGCTCCCCCCAAAAAAAAACCGGCTCTAGAATGAAGATTTTCTTTGGTCATTGTTTGTCGTGTTTCAATATAACGTAGTATTGAAGTTTTCGTCCATCGGTAACGAGAGCAAATGCAAGAGTAATTCTGATATTTTCCTAACAAGTTGACTTCATTAACCCTCTAAGTGGATAGCACGGAAAATTCCGTCAGTGTAAAGATGCTTCGAAAATGCACTGCACGGATTTTTCTGCTTTCAAGTAACGTTTTCAAAAGCGGATTAGCCGCACTTTTCTGAAATCCTTTCCCCCTTTTAAAGGTTTAACATCTTGAAAGATAATTGGGGACGGTGGAAGCAACACAGCAGGACACTGATAGGAAGTTTTATGGCTCGCAGGAAACCCCGTGTTTTGACCCTGGGGCAATCGTAAAAAATCGGGGGGAAATTTCTTTAGACCCCAGGAAGTGTTTATTTGTTACCTCGTATTTTAAGTTTTCAAAAGTCCCAACGCATAAGTAAAATATGTTACAATTCCCTTTTGGTTTCATATTAATTTGAAACTGTAACAAGTTGGGGCGTGTCAGTGCAATCTGCTATTTTATATAGTTAGACAAATTATCTTTTTTTAAGTATATTCTTTCGCTTCATTTTTCTTATTCTAATCAAAGCTTTCAGTTTTTGAAACATGATTATTTTATTATAAGATACCGAAAAAATTAATAAAACACCAAACTATTTAAAATTTGAAACCTTTTCAATTTTCCAACCACTAAAAATGAATAAATTTAAACTTCATCAAAACATTTGAAACATTTTCTTACACTTTGATAAAAATAATAACGAAAAAAAACTAATTAATATTTATTAGTTTTTTTTTTTTTTTTAGATTTCAAATTCCATGTGTTCAGGGAAGTTTAAGTACAGTGCCTAGTTATATATTGTTAAAATACACCGAATTATATTTGAATTTTAAGTGCTTGAACTTATGTTTACATCAAAGACAACATGAATGAAGATTTTCACACATTTTTTTTATAACTTGAATGTTTGAATAAATGGTAATCAAAAATATACGGAAACATTTACAGTAGACATTTATGCATATAAATAAAGATAAAAATCAATTTTAAATTCGAGCTATTCAAAAACATTCGAATTATTGTTCAAAAATATCTATTTATACAAAATACCTCAACATTTATCTTTTTTAAAGGCTAACTGAATAAGTAATTAAAATCTGGATATTTTTTGAAATCTCGACCGTATAAAGCTAGAAATTTTATGTTAGAAATTTCATTTGAAATATTTCGAGAAAAAAATGCATCACGCAGTTAAAAATATTTACCATAAGTTTTAGCAATTGTTTGAGTATAATAAAAATTTCAAATTTTATTATATAGCTTCTTTGGTATCTTTTAATATATTTCGAAGATTTCATACAATTCAGTTGAAAACTGCATGCTAAGAGCAAAAAATATGCTAAAAAAATTGATGAATATACAATTACAATAAATTCTTACATAGAAGCAAACCTGAGAAGCTAAAGCGTAGGAATGAAAAATTTTGAGTATATCTGAAGTAGTTTTCGAAATATTTATTTTAAATTTCAGAAAATTTGTGTGCGTTATGTTATACTTAATATTAATTAAATGGTTAAAATAATATGTTAATATTAGTCATGTAATCGTTTGATGACACATTCATATACTAATAAAAATTATCATGGTCATTGATGCGAATGTCAAGAATTTTATGTAATTTTAAATTCAGACATTAAGATATGGATGTAGAAAATATAAAACGACCATCTAAAATACATGAAAAATGCAGTCTGCTATAAAATGATCTTGACAAACAAAATTCGGCATTTTCACTTACTATGGCAGAGCTGGCTTAGTCAGGGGCGATCTGGAAAAACAGAGAGAGAATCGCGGTTTTGATGGATGCCGCTCTAGCTTTTAAAGCTCCCAGAAAAAATTATATATATATATATATAAATTACAAATGCAAAAATAAATCTTGTAATTTTCCATACATTTTTATAACAACGAATTATGGAATTGGCTTCCAATACATTGTTGTGTTTGACAATATGTAAGGTAACCAACCCTACTTTAGATAGATTTGTACTACTTTTTCGTAACCGTATTCCTTTTAAAATTAATTCGTGCAGCCGAAATACACCTTTTGCACCCTTAAAAATGTATGTAAACTATTATGGTTAATTTTAATTTATGCAACTTGTGAAATGTTCATAATTAACCATTGCCGTCTAAACAGTTTACATGGAAAAAAAAAGTTCGGACTCCCTCATTCATTAGGGATTTATATAAGATTCTAACATTAAATTTTATTTTCACGAAATAGGATCGAGTGGTAGTGTATAGTGCTTCCACAGCACAGGTCTGGGGTTCTATTAACGGGCTGCGCAAGGTCGACTCTGCCTTTCATCCCCGCTACTTTGGGTCGATAAATGAGTACCAAGCTTGCTTCGGGTCTTAAACACTGAAGGTTTCTCTTCAGACAGACCACCAAATCGGGACATCTGTTAATGCACCTCAGCGTCCAATGGTCACGTGTATTATGATGGGCACAGTAGTTCCTGACCCTCATGGATTGTTGTGCCACTGAGTTTGAGTCTTAAGTTTGAGGATTACCTCACTCTGGGGATACTCCTTAGATAAACATGTATTTCCACTCATTTGCAATTAAACATTTTTCTTTCAATTACGTTTATTTCAGAAGGAAGTTTGATTTTTCAAATGTATTTGCTTAATAACATGTATATTTGTGTATTATATTAAAAATTTGATCAATCCAAAATTACATGTTTTTAGCTCCTCTAAAAGCTTTTAGGATTTTACAACTGTTCTTACAATCCATATACGTTTTATAGTAGTATATTTAAAAATGATAGACATTTTTACGACTGTGTGAGCTGTTATGCCTCTTTTATAAATATAAAAAATTGCATTCAGCTACAGTTTTTAAAATGTACAGAAATAAGTGGGGAAATAGGATACTTACATATTATGAATATTTTTGACTGCAGTAAGATATATTTATATATTTCAGTTTCTTTACAATTTGAATAGAAGTTGTAAGCCACATTTTGCGAATAGTTTGATACTGAGTATAAACCCATAGGCTGTTTAATATTGTAAAGTGTTTTACTTTGATACCAGCACACATTAAAATAAGGCGCATTTGCAGTTATATGATCAGCTTCAGTGATATTTAAATTTTCAAAAATAGTCTACACGTACGAAAACATTCTTTCACAACCGCACACCTCATCTCATACTATATCTTCCCTACAGCAGGAAATATTTGTGTATACTGAAAAATTTAATACAGGATACATTTGCAAGTGTTAAATTTGTTTTTTAAATTTGGTATGAATACATTGTGGAACTGTCGGTTAACTTCACTGAACAAAATTGTTTTAAGTGTACTGTTTTGAAAGACAAAATTAATTAGGGAGAACTTTTCTCACAATTTAATTTGTAATGACTGAATTGTGTGAAAATGTAGTTATCGATGTGTGACATTTTTCCTTGTAATAAAAGAAACAGAAAGAAAAGAAATTTAACTTGAGTAGAAAATGGTTAGAAGTACTGTCATGCGCATTTGAAGAAGTATATCCCCCATTAAAATTAAAAATTATTGACTGAATGTGTGTTATGTCCATCACAAATGCCGATGTAGAAAAGATATTTTTATTTAATACAAGGAGTTCGAAAAGGAGAGCACTAGGAATGAAAATTTAGATTTTTCCGAAAAATATTCAGTTAACATAAAAATATCATTTATATGATTTAAATTTAAATAAATTAAAAGTATTGAAATCATTTTTTATGTTGTTCTAAATTAAAAATATAATTCAATAGAGAAAGATCTGTTTTATTTCATAAATATAATCATCGTATGCACCATTTATTGTCTTATTGTTAAAAAAAAAAAAGATAGGGCGTTTACTCTTTTACCTCATAACTTTTTTAAAAACAGGAAAGTGAGCGCGTTTTCTTACTCTCATATTCAAAAATGAATACAGGATGCTTTTTTCTGGTTCAAATCGCAATACCAAAATATTTTTTTTTTAATTTTTAAAAATGACAGAAAAATAAATTTTTTTGAAGAAAATATAACTATTTTTCAACTTTTAACACGCCATTTATTTCATGTTTTTTTTACCCTTCATTTTGTTTTAATTTTACTGTGACTGAATCTATGGGGAAAACGACAGAGTAGAACTACGGTTTTCATACAAGATTGCCCAAGGCAACTTAACAGCTAGCTGTAAACGATTGCTATCCTGGTTCTCACTGAACAAAGACGCCGAACTAAGTCATAAAATTGTCCCCTTTCAATCTCCCAAGTTTTAAAAGGGGGAAAGAATTGAAGCATGTTGCATTTTTGAAGGGAATAGCAAAATAAGAGTAAAACGCTTTCGGAATAACTTTTCAGGAGGAAGGTATCCACTTACTGTTGGTTCATCTTTCCTGCTCACCGTAAAGTTAGAAGGCATGTCACTCACACACAAAATCGATTGGTGCTTAGTTTCATTCATCATATTTACAAAATTGTAGCTCTGTACTTTGCGTAGAAGTATAACATGTTGCTGAAATTTCCCTATTTTTTTCACTTATGTCACCCGAAAGTTGTTTTGGCGTGAGAGTTGAGTAAGGTTGTAGTGATATTACCCGTTTTAATTCATCAAACTCCTGCACCAACTCATACTTACTTTGAGTTCTTTTTTAAAAAATTCAAACAAGGAGCCTCTTCTAACGCTTTGAATTTTATAGTTTCATAGGATATTGAGCATCCTTTATTTCGCTTTTCTATTACGAATTTTAACAATTGCTGCTTTCTTAACTTGGTTAAATCTTATTTATTCCAATAGTTTTTGATCCTTCTGTAATAATTTCTTGAGAAATATTCATTGCTATACTTGTTCAACTATTTTCTCCAGAGGCGAATGTTCTATTTTTGGAACTCACAAGCCTTTCGTTCCCTCTGATAATTTCTAACCGAAATTTTAAAATTCATTTCGTAAGTTCTCCCGATATCTTTATTTTTGTGTCTTTGATAAAAGACACACAATACAATGAAAAATTGACTTTGAAAAAAATACAACTACTATTACTAGCCTCGTCCATTTTTTTCAGTCGGGAGTAATGAAGTATGAAATAAGTACCTGTCAGTAGAGCAAGCATACAATATATCACTTGTGTGGGGCCCCGTTAAGCTAACTTATTTGTTAATTACAGATACAATACGTAGTATGATCCAAAAGTTCGAGGACAAAGTGCAGAAAACCTTACCCTGAATAGTTCACAGCATAGAAGCACATCCACCTTCAAAGTTGTCCACTTGGGTGACGATACACCTCTGCCAGCGTTCGTATAACTTCTGGAAGCATAGCTGGAAGCCCTTTTTTCCCAACCTCCCGTAAAGAATCCTGCGATACTACTTTCACTTCATCTGATGACACGAAACGGCGTCAGTGTAAATGTTTTTTCACTAATGGGAACAGGTAATAGTCACATGGGGCTAAGTCTGGTAAATAGGGGGATGTGGAAGCTAGGGATGGCGATTCTTTCCGAAAAAAATCGATTTTTAAATCGTTTCGAATCGTAACCTGATAAATCGATTCACAAAAAAATCAAGGTCTAAGAGATCGATTTTTTTTCAAGTCTGCATTTACAATGTAAATGATAAATCCATTTTATGACAGAAAAAAAAAAGAAATATACCATAATAAATGATCTCTTATCAGTAAAATCAGGGAATTTTTTTTAGTTCAAGGATTTCGAGACAGTTGCAATTATTTTATTACCATATTATAGAGCATCAGGTATAAAAAACATTTATTTTCTAAATGTATTTGTTACATTAAAAAGTTTAGAAAATAGATAATATAGCTTATAGTTAACATTTAAGCTTTTTAAAAACAACAGTCTGTCTACTGGGATCCGAGCGGGTTCCGCTCATCACTTGCGATGTTGCCTGTAATTGAAAAAGGGCACTCACAAGGAACAGATGATCCAACGATACTCGTATACATAATGGCTATTGATTTAACGTGATGACAAATAGTTTTTGAAGTTATACTTCTTATTGCGTGCGCGTTTGGAAAAAAAAGATGAGGGTAAATGTTTACGATGCGCGCGCACACCATCACGGATGCGCGCGTCTCGATATCGATGCACCTGCACAACGTTGTCTAATATTATCACGTAGAAAGGAACAAGGTGACGTTACCCAATACAAGGTTTATTTTATCGTAGTATCTTACACGGGCAGCACCACAACTGAAGCTTGACATCTTTGGGAAACGGAACGCGAAACGTTCCTCCATCCCATATCGAAATGTATTGCAGCCTTGAAATGGACAGGCCTGGATTGAGAGGGAGCTTCCTGATTAGTGGACTAAAAGATTCAGTGAGTTAACACTATTCGCTGCCTTGAAGTTATGGAACAGAAATTGAATTGGAAAAAAGTGTTTGCCTCTGTGGTTTGCAGATTAAGAAAATTTTAAAATTAAGAAAGGAAACATGAGAGAGAAAGTAAAATGACAAATTAGGAAATGGTCATGATGCAATTAGTTACTATGGGGGATTATACGAGTCCAGAAGGATTCTTCTGGACCTCTTAGTATTGACACTGGGATTGTAATTTTTAAGATTTAAGACATTTAAGTTATTAAAATTTGGCAGATTATCAAAAATTTTAATTGCTATTTTTTGAATATATTTTTAAAGGGATACATGTTAATAGCTATGTAAATATTTCTATTTTTAGTGTATCTACATGCCTCAGTTATATTCCTGATTAAAGCATTTTCGGCATTTTCTAAAAGTTTAACGTTTGAATTAGCTGCATAGCCCCACACAAGGCAAGCGTACGTTAAGATGGGTCGTGAAACAGCAGTGTAGAGAAGTACTTTGTTGTAAAGATTTATTCGAGAATTCCGGCAAATTAAGGGGTAAATTGAGCGCAAGGCGTTCCGGAATTTTTCATGCGCGTATAAGATGTGTCCGTTTCCATGATAAATTTTTGTCTAGGACTTCTAGGTACTTCGACCTCTGAGATCAGTGTAGTTGTGTGGAATAGAGGGTTGGTGGCGTGACTGGTTTTCTTCTCCTGGTGAAGAGTACGGATATTGTTTTATCTACCTTAATTTTTATTTTCCAAGTGTTAAAAAAATTTTCAAGAAGATGTATGTGTAAGTTGAGTGCACGGGTGATAGTGTTGTGATTTTTATAAGAGAGAGGAGCCAGGATAGCAGTATCATCAGCGTAAATATTTGTATTGGTTTGAAGGTGAGTAGGTATATCAATTGAAGACTTATCCAGCTCCAGTACTTTTATATCCACACCTGGCGGAGAGTTCTAGAATGACCACCAGGGGAAGATTAACATAAATTCAATTTGCAAATGGCCATAATAATAATTAACGAAAGTCATAATTAAAATTAACAAACCAGTATCTGGGAGGCCCGAACCCGAGAATTAGAAATAACGAAAGTCATGATTAAAGTTAAACAAGTATCTGGAAGGCTCGAACCCGAGCCGTCTCTGCATGATAGAGCAGTGCTCTAACCGTTCGTCCGCTCAGAGTTTAACAGTTTGTGACAATATTTTAACATGCCACTTTTTTGGTGCTAGGGGTTTGATATTTGGGGGATAGTAATAACTATTAATATAAACCATATCTGTTGAGACGCATTGCCTCCCCGGTGCATCCCCCCTCTACAGCTCTTTGGCCAATATCTCGGCATTCAAGCCTGACAGTCCATTCGAACCTGGCTCATTCGATTCCTCTCTATCTACTCTTCCAGTTATTATAATTTCATGCTCATAGGGCTATTTTTTCCATAGTTTTTAATTGTTTTAAACTTTTTTTTAATTTTTAAATTTATTTAAATTCACAATATCTTGGCTCCTGTTTGAGTCTTGGACTTGAAATTTGAACCAACTGTTCCACTCATCGAGACTCATCCAGTGATCTACTTCATTCCCATTTTGTAGGCATGGGGAGGGCTTTAGCAATAAATTATCATGCTCCCATGTTAATCCTATGGGGACTGGAAAAAATTTCACCCCCTAAGGAATTGAGCTTGGAACTTTATTTTTGGAGATCCTCCATATTTTCTTATTAGCGTGAGCTTTACGTGGAATTGCTCCCTTCCAGTGCTCCCCCCCCCTACAAGGCTTCCCCAGTAATAGATCAAATCCTATTTCACCTTGGTTGACCGCACCGGCTGTATTCGGTTGTTCTTCCTATTAGCATCCTAAATAAATTTTTTTAGGACCATAGCCCCATTTCTTCATCCATATTTAGCATTTTGAAATTATTTTAAAGTTTTAAATTTTTTTAGTCACGCGTAGATCCGAGGATTTTTTAGCTTCGTTAATGAAACTGGGACCATAGGTTCTCCTCGTTGAGCTTTTTCATCTGTTATAATTAGATAGATAGTGGTTCTAGGGGGGCGTTATCACTAAAATTAGAATCCCCATATTATTCCTATGGGGTTCAATCTTTTGATGACGTCACGATATTATAGAGATAGAAGGATGAAACTTTGGGATTACCTGCTACTCTGTGTATCGTTGGATGTACGTGACTATTTACGTCAAAGTTGTCCCCCCTCCAGGGAGTTATTTTCGTTTTCCCTTCCCGACCTAGTGCTGCCCCATTTGCAACAACAGATTGCAGACCGGTTGGAATGGATTCCTCTTGTTTCCTCATAACCATGCCGAGTTTCGAGTTGCTGGATGTCGTGCTTCTATTTTATTTAATTATTTTAAATATTTAAATTATTTTAAAATGACCTTAACTCGGAGGCTCTTCAGGCGGATGTCTTAATTTTCTCAGGCACGATTCTTTTCGCCGAGACATTCAGTATGAGGTCTCAGGTGTCACATTCGGTTCACCTCTTCTCCAGATATAGTCTGCAGAAAACCCCATGTTATCGGTTCTATTGTCCCTGAGTGAGGGTGTTTAAATTTATTTAAATCAGATTATTTTAGGTTTGGCTGGTCCGATTGACTTAAGGTTAGTATCGTTCAACTCTGCTCGTGACCGCCTTTCGTCCTTGGCCCAGCTTGCCCTGCTGAAGATTTTTAAAAAGATTTTAATCTTGTTTTTTTTCTTGCCATAAAATTAATTTTTTAACTGCCATCACCGTAACATAACAGGTTTTAAACATAGTGTATTCAACTAACTGTAAATAATTTTATGATTTTTACCAAAACAGAAAAAATCGAATGCCGATATTATAGGATGAAATATCGACTCACTGAATCGATTCAGTCCTACATATCGATTTAAATAATCGCTTTTTTTTGGCCTGAGAAATCGATTTTTCGATTAATCGCGCGCGATCTCGGATCGCCATCCCTAGTTTAAGCACGTTAGTGCGAGTTTTGGCGAGGAACTCTTTTACCAATTGGGATCGATGTGCTGATGCGTTGTCATGATGAAGACACCAGTCGTCTCTCACTCTCCTTGAACTGAATCCATACGAACCTTGACTTGAATCCATACGACGAATGGATTCTTTCAAACGATGTATTTGAGAAGTGTGCAGCCTCAGCAATTTGTTCAAGTGTTTGGTGACGATCTTTTCGAACACATTCAGACACCAACGCAGCATTTTCGCTTTCTGTGAAGTCGAAGGTCGTCCAACGCGTTCATTGTATTCGATGGATTCTCGACCCTCTTTAAAACCCTGATGTCATTCGTAAACCTTGGAACTCGCCATGGTAGATTCACCATACACCTTACTTAGCATTTCCAAAATCTCCATTGGTGTTTTATCTAAGCATTGACCGCATTTTATTGGTGTTCAAGAAAAGCAACGTTTCTTCATCTTAGAGAGATAAGCTAACTAGTTTCGGAAGGTAACAACTGCGCGTGCGGTTTGGTCGCATGGCATGGACTTCCCCAACCTTGTCTGTAAGGGGGAACGCAGGGAGAATCCGTTTCAAGTGTTTTACTTTAGGTACTTGCTTTCATCATTCAGCAATGGCTGCAGTCCCCTAATTTTTGAATATCGTATATAAATTTGGACTTCATCAATTTGGCTTTAGTGGATATGCTGCGCTTATGATATTCCGAACATCTACGCAAGTATGGGAGGCATACAATTACTAATAAGAAGAGTTGTTACATTTCATTACACTTAGCCTTTGTAATCACCTTGAGTCAATTTTTTAACGGGGGATTATTAGTCAAAAAATTTTACGTTATTTTAAGGGCATTGAGAAATGCATATGTTTTCAGTAAAATATTGATCTAAATTAGTTGCAGGTAGTCGTCTTTTTTTGAAACAAAAGAGAATATTTAAATTTTTGAATTGTGTGAAGTTTCGAATAAAAATTTTTAAATATAAAATCTAGTTATTATAGCATGGTTAAATTATAACATGGGCTATGATTAAAAATTTATTACGCGGATAGTGAAAAATTACATGATTGTAATAAAAATATTTTCCTTAAAATAAATTTATGTTTTTTACATTAGTTCAGTCTGGGGAATTTCGGCGATTATACAGCCGCTAGTAGTAGCTGTTATAAATTTATCTCAGAGATTTTCTTTCTTTGCGTGACATATTTTTTTCTAAAAAAGCCTCACTAGTTATAAATTTATGAATCTTTCAAAATTTCAATGGTATATCACAACTTACAGTTATTTTGAGAATTAACTTGAAAATTTGACCAGTATACAAAAAGTATAGTTATTTAGTGTAATCAATTTTAATGAATATATTCCAATACTTTGTATATAAATAGGGTTAATATAATCTATTTTACAAAAGACGTGTAAGAAATGGATATATTTCTAAAGTTTTTCGGTATGACAATCTATCTGTTTGTCTGTGTCTGTCCAAGTATCTAATAAATAGCAAGAATTAAATATGTAATAAACGCACATAGTATTAAATTTTGAGTTATGTATGTAATAAAGATATTTATTATAAAGTTAAGTAATTTCACTGAAAAGAATATTGAAAAATCCTATAATTAGAGATTAAAAAATTGAACCTTGCACTAGTAAAAAAAATCATTTCCAATTAAAATAAACATTAAAATTTACAAAAAAAATATTATTAAAAGATAAAAATAATTTAAATGTCACCCATGATAGATATTTTCAAAATTAGAAAAGTATAACAGGAAATATAGAAATAAAGTTTTTAAATTTTAAGGAAAATAATGTATATGCTTTTAAAAATCAAGTATTAATGTAGGTGATTTAAAAATTGATATTTTGAGGAATACTTTATACATATATTTAACTTCATATATTACTGAAAATGACTGCAAAAGTACTTAACCTGATTCCGTAACCGCTACTTTTATTCCGTCCGGGTCTTGTGCATGCCAAAATTTCAGAGTGGAAGGTGGAAAATGGAAATGATTCGGGCTGGTTAATTCAACAACTTGTGGAATTTCTTCTATTCGCATCGGTCGAATCTTGAATGCTAATTCAGGGTCTTTTTTCTGTTCTCCCAATTTCCTTATATGAATAATCATTGATGAAAATATAAAATATAGTTATTAATAAGCACATACACGAAGAAAATATGCTTCATCTTATTTAACACGATATTTTTTAAATATTTGTTTCTAAAGGCGTTATTACACAACTATTCAAGGTAAATGTTCTTCGAGAAAGATTGAGATATTTGTTTATTTTTCTGCTGAATGGGTACTATGCTAGAAAGATCATTTGTGAGCCAACAGAGAAGGCACTTCAATAATCTTAGTGAGTATAAGTGGCATTGGTGACAAATCTATTTGCTAAAATTAAGCATTCTTAAAATAATCCAAAAATTAATAGGACGATTATTTAGTTTCTCTTCCTTGCCTATATATTAAGAATGAGGAGGATAGAACTCGGTCTTCTGATTCGTAAGCACGTAACATGTCACTGTGCAAAGGTGTTCACCGCTGTCCGGAGGCTGTTACTGGCTTATGTAGATACCACCACTACAATACTTTCCCACCAGTGAGTCGGTGGATATGTGGACGAACGAAATATTTGTTATGGTGAGCGTGTGACTTGTTGCTGTTGGGTCAAGTGAGTCTGACGTCTTTTTTTTTGCCCCGTCAAGTGCGTCTAACGGCTGTGATTGCTCTTTTTTTTGCGGGTAGATGGCACCACACGAATTGCGCGAAGGTTGCCTTTTTCTTAATTCCGTGTCAAGGTCACCAATAAGGAGAATAGAACTCGGTACCTTCTGATTCGTAAGCACGTTCAATACCACTGGGCAAAAATGATCACTGATATCCGGAGACTATTATTGGCTTATGTCGATACCACCACTACAAGACAATGAAGGGAACTAACATCGGAGTCGCACGTTTCAAAGAAATTGCGCGTTTCATTTGCCCTATGCTAAATTGTGATTACGGATTTGAATTTCCTGTATTCAATACTTTTGGTATTTTTAAATATGTGCCATTAAATACATGCGTATGTGTATTTTTTTCCATTTAGGATAAAATTTAACGCATGTATTCCAAAATACATTACAGTTTTCTCCGAAAGAAACCGCGTGTTATTTGTTTTTCTGTATTTGTTTAGCCATGTAATACTTAACGTCAGAAGTGTTATTAGTAGTAGCACGCACTAGAAAAAGTAACGGAGAAACAATTCAAACCTTTCATAGACTTTGAGAGAGAGATGAAAAGCGAGATGAATTTGAAGAAGAAAGTTTTTTTATACTATAATTATTACTATTTTTTAATTACATTTTTTTAATTTACTGCTTTGTAAAATTTAAAATGTTAGCTTAGTGCACTTAGTTCATCAAGAAAGGAAGCGGTGGCATTGTGTAACGCAAATGAATTTTCTCCTTGCATAGAATTATTTGTTGAACCCGAGACAAGAAAATATTTATAGTCTAACTGTCTTCCTTTCAAAACATATTCCTTCTTTTGACGATTTTTAAACAATGGAAGTAAGAATTTTTTTTACTTGGACTTGAAGTGCAAGATGAGCTGTTGTTCCTAAATTTATTTGTAATTTTTTCACATCGTTTACTTTAATTTTATTGAATTGTTCAGATTTAAGAGCCATCTCATTCAGCACGATCTGAAGAAACAGTCTCTAGCTTGGGTACAGAAGAAATTTTATCCAATTGTCATTTTGGACTATTTAACTGACCTTTTAAGTCGTTATTAAAAACCACGAAGAAAGATAACTTAATTCGCTCTGTAGTATGTTTCCTCTCTAAATGATTTTTATTTTAGATCAACTGAAGACGTTTTCCCTAACACTGTTATATGTCATTCTAACCGATGCGCCATGTCATCTGAAATATTTTCTCCGAGGACTAACAAATCCTCTAGGAAAATGTGTGAACTTCCTGTTTCCTAAACTTCCAACCAAAAAAGAATTGTATTTAAATTTTTATTTCTTTTGTATTTTCCAAACTTCTGTAACAGATTTCTAAATGTAACTTATTGTTATTCAACACATAACAGATATTTTTTCTTTTTCAGATACAAAATTAACAATAAAATTTCACCTGCGATCCCAACCACCCAACTGTGATTCTGAGGTAAAAATAAAACAGTTATTCATAATTGAATTATTCTCATTTTTTCTTTTATTAATCTATATGCTCGCGGGTGATCTTATTTCAGAGCCAAATAGTTTTCATTTAGTAACAGTTCTCCGTTTTACAGCTTTTACGGTATTAGTTTTAAAATAAAACTGTACGATAAAAGCAATTTTAGAAATGACTTAACATGTTTGTTTAGTATTGTGATTTCAAATTCTTAAAAATACAGATTTACACAAGGATAAAAGAAGAAGACAAAGTAATTTTTTAAAGTTGACTATTATAAATTTAACAGCCAATGTTAAGAACGTCCGGCAATTGAATTTTCAAAAAACTATCGCGATTTTCACATTTTTATATTTTCTAAAATTTCAAATATTTCTGTTTAAAATGATGTATGATATTAAGGAAATACGATAATTAGAAGTATTTTTAAAAGTTTTTTTTAAATAAAGCTACTCCTTGATGCGCATCAAATAAGCTCTGCTAGGAGAACCCGTGTTGTCCCCTGCATAAGTTTCTGATGAGCGTGAATCCATATGATGTTCAAGGGGAAAAATTAGAGTGTATTGGGATTATCCAAAAATGTATGGATACATGTCTTTGGGATCTTAAGGCGTGTTGGAAAGCTAAAATCTTATTTTTTTGACAATTTGAGATTTTTACATTTTCAAACTGTATAGATTTTAACCTTTCTAAAAGTACCTTACTTTAACCTCTAGTTTATTTAGAAGCCCTTAAAACGTATTTTTAAATAATCATTGAATTTGGGCCACACCCATTTTAATGGCGAAAATTGTAAACAAATTACTTTGTTTTTGATTAAACGTATAACGACTAATATAAACCAAAACATGTCTCTTTTATTTTAAATTGAGCCTTTTATTTTTTTTATTTCCTAGTCAATTAGACGTCTCACTGTATACATTAAAATCAATTTATCTCAAAATGTAAATTTTAATGTGCGATGTACCTTTTCTGAGAAACTACTGTTCATAGGTATGTTAAGTTTTTATGAATTATTTATAATGATGTCTAATATATATACTAAAATGAGCTTTTTGAAAAAAACTCAAAAATTTAATTTTTACAAATTTTTTAAGTAAAAAATGGGTCAAATTTCGCAATGTTTGATAAAATATTTCATTATTTATTAAAATTTCAAAATTAGCTAAAAGCTCATTTTAGTATAATGATAAAGGTGCACTTTAATAGTATGAAAAATTTCAAGCATGTACATAAAACAGATTTTGAGAAAAGGTACATCAAAAACAGCCAATTTAACATTGTCAGTATAGAGAAAGATGTTTCCAACTCCCCTTAAAAAGCAAAACAGAGAAAAAAAGTTGATGGAAAATCCCTTAGAGGTCGTCACCAACTCACCGACATTTAATATAAAAAATTCAAAAATATTATACACTCATGTCCATAAATTAAGGATAATTCAGAATCACACAGAAATTGAACTCTAAAATAAAAATTTCACCTGTAGAATGATCACACACATCTTGAAGAAGAGTATGCAAATTACAGGAAACCTCCAGATGGCGCGGATAGTACGTCACAATGACGAGAATGTAAGAGAAGAGTATATAAGGAATGATGGCAAAGAAGTAAAATTGTTCACAAGCGCTTTAAAAGCATTTCCGTGCAATAACCAGAAAGAAAGCATTTGGATGACTTTTTACGTGGTAGAATTATTGGGCGACTGGAATGTGAACGTACCCAGCTGGAAGTATCCGAGGAACTTAGAATCGCCCACAGTATCATCTCCAGGCTTTGGCAACGATTCCAAGATGATGGTAATGTGAGTAGATGTTACATCAAAGGTCGCACCCCAGTTACAACGCCGAATGAGGATCGGTATATATATTTGGCAGTTACTACCAAAAGAAACAGACGGAGCACAGCATCAGACCTGTCTCGTCAGCTCTCTTCAGCTACCGGTACGACAGTTTCAAGGCAGACCATGTACAGACGCTTAGGGCACATTGGTCTGTATGATCGTAGGCCTGTAAGATGTGTTCCACTTACCGCAACTCACTGTCGCCTGCGATTAAGCTGGAGTAGAGAGCATGCATTGTGGACACCACAGCAGTGGTCTTGTGAGATGTTTTCCGACGAGTCCAGGTTTAGTTTGCAGTCTGATTGTCGCCGGATATTAATATGGAGAGCGCCAGGTACCCGTTACCTCCAAGAGAACACCATTGAACGACACCGTTACGGTGGTGCAGGATGGCTCATTTGGGGAGGAATTATTCTAGGTTTCAGAAATGATCTGCATGTTCAGAGTGTAACGATGACAGACCACATCTATCGGGATGTCATTCTGGAACAACATGTACGTTTGTTTCGGTGCGCCATGGGTGCTGAATTTCTGTTTATGGATGACAACGCCCGTCCTCACCGTGCAAACATTGTAGACGAATGCCTTCAATCGGAGGATATCACCCGTATGGATTGTCCAGCATACTCACCGGACTTGAATCCTATAGATCATGTGTGGGATATTCTTGGCCGACGAATAGCAGCCCGTCAACCCTCTCCCACCATTCTACCAGAACTTTGGAGGGCATTTCTTGATGAGTGGTGTAATATTCCCCAAGATTAGATTGATAATTTGATACTCAGCATGCCTACGCGTTGTAAGGCCTGAATTGCATCGTCCGGGAGACATACTCCGTATTAACCATCATACTAACCACGTTATACTGTTTTTTTGTAAATAGGCTCTTTTTTGAAATTTGCTCCAGGGAGTAAAAATCGTAATTTTTGTTAATTATGTCAAACATAAAGCATCTTTTTTGCTCTTTACCTTTTGTTTAATAAATAGACTTTACAAATAAGTCAAATTTGTTTTGCTTCATCTCTTTCTTTGCCTGAACTTCATTATTCTTAATTTATGGACATGAGTGTAGTATGGTTATTAGAAATAATATCAATGATCTACACAGCATAAAAACTGCTGCTGCGGCTGTTTATTTTTATCATCTGTTTTCAAACGAGAGCCCTCAATACAGACTGTGTCCTACGATTGTAAATGCCTGGTGTAAATTTCAAAAGATCGAAGCTGAATGCAACGAAAGGTACTATGATCATAAACACGCACACCATAATGAATTAGATGAAATCAATTTCTGGATAACTAGGTGAGAGATGAGAGAGAGAGAAATCCTATGCTATTTAGAAAATCTTTATATGGAAAGCCGCAGAGCCCAAATGAGTCAATTAATAACACCATATGGTCAGTGATTCCAAGATCTACATTTGTAGAATTAGAAACTCTAAAATTAGGGGTAAATATGGCTATTGCACAGTTCAATATGAGTCATGAAGCAAAATTAATGATCTTAAAACATTGTAATATTGAACCAAGTTAAAACTGTGCGTCATGCATCAAATAACTAGTTACGCGTAGGATTCATATAGCCCAGCGAAAGCATCCTAAGATCCCCGAAAAAATACAAAATTGTTAAAAATAATGAAAAAAAGAAAATTAGAATAGTGTTTTGTATGAGCAGAGATTAAAGAAAATGCTTCATATAGTTCTGGAAAGTACTAAAAAAAGTAAATGCTCAAAATATTATAAATTTTTGCTTTAAAGCCTGTTTTTTCAAAATGTAATATTTTTTATATCATGTACCTTTTTCTCAAAAATTACTAATTATATAAAAATCAAATTTCCAGTGAGCAGACTTTTAGCACGTTTCCACATTTTAATTGAGGGAATTAGATATATCTAGCAAACTCTTTTAGATATGGCATTTTTAAACTAAATTTTAAAGAGATAAAAATTGGACAATTTTTAAAAAATTCATAATTCATTTAATTTTTAAAAAATGGACAAAACCCTTCGTTAAAGTGCTACGGATAGTACAGATATAATCGACAGTAAAAATTTTGTGTGGTACATGAGTGAATATTAAGTCGCACTGTTTAGCTACACAGGGGCTCTTGGCGACGGACCACGTAATTTTGAACCATGGACAAGTGACGTGGACGACACCTGAGCTGGCACCCCCTCTTTTAACTACCACACCACACCAACGGGAGGATGTTTCAGCTCTCGACATATGTAACGTGCATCGCTGCCTTACACGGTGGGTCAGCAGTGGTACTGGGCTCGAACTCGTAACATGCCAGCCACGATCCTATACTTCGACCACTAAGCTATCGCGGTCACAGGATTCTAACCAGTGAGATCTACTGTGAAATCTAAATAGTTAACTTTAATGCTCTTGGGTATTCAGGTGCTCTTCTACATGGATCAAAGGGCTAAGTTATGTCAAGAAAACATCTCTCAAACAATACAATTGCCTTCACTACCTTGAAGAGTTGTGGCAATGCAAGTACTCATGCCTTCATTCTGGTTTCTTTATATTCGCACCCTTCCTTCTGCATGGGGTGATTTAAAACGATATTCATCGGACCACATGACCTTTCAAGTCACCTATTGCACTATCCTTGTGTGTCTTGGTGACTTCAAAGTCTGTTTTTGTTTTAAGGTTAATAGTAGAGGCTTTCAAACAGGTCGGCTACAATAACCTATACTGTGTAATGTGAGGCGAACAGTCATTTCAGAGACGTTCGCAGTTGCTTCTCGATTAAGATTCCCAGCAATTTGACGTACGGTTGCTCTTCTGTTGGGCTTGATATCTTTCGCAATTCTTTACCAGGGAGTATTCAGTAGCCTGTGACGACCACAGGCTTGACGTTTAGTACAGGTTTTCTTCTTGGTAATCCCTTCTCTGTACACAAAATAATAACTCTTGAACACTTCACAAATGCAGTCCTTTTGCTGATACTGGTTTCGGCGCATCGAGCACCTGCAATTATTCTGCGTTCAAACTCAGTTAAATCTCGTTTTTTCCACATTCCTTCACAAACAGCACAATGCAATTTATTTCACTATTCAAAATACCCTGAAGGAAGCATGCAAAACATGTGGAATTTATAGCATGCGTTGGTGGTAATGAAATATGTAAATCATTAGCATTATAGCGCAGACGCACATCACGGAGCGTATCACGCACATCATGAACGTAGCGCCACCTCTAAGTGCTATATAAGGGGAGAACAGATTAGTGATTCGAAGCAATTTTTGTGATTGGCAATTGTTTTTTCGAGCATTATTTTTTGGTACGCTTTTTACCTATGCCTTGTGGAAGATATTGAGTGTCTTTTGACCAGGTTTCAGAATTCTACAGAGGAAAAATATAAGCTTATAAGGGATTGTGAATTATCATTCTAAGAAATTGGTCGACGTGTTGGACGATGTGTTGTGTGCATGACAGTGATGGATCGCGCAGCCACATCATGAAACATGGCACGTCGTTTACGCATCATTCGGAGTCCACTCGTACCATTCGATGCTATTTTCAATTAAGTGGAATGTCCACAAGGAGTCCATTGCTTCATCTACTCTTGACTGGAAACTACAGGCGTTTGCGCCACCAATGGCGTGATGAACGACATTAATGGAACGACATTGTGTTTACTGACGAATTCCGCTTCTGCCTAGAACATCCCATGGATCAACCATTGATCCATGGTCGGATTTGAGTTAGGAGACACCGTGGTGAGAGGTTGCTGAACTGTTGCGTTAAGCATCATCATACTGGTCCTACAACTGGTATCATGGTTTGGGGATTCTATTGAATTTCACTGCCTCTCCTCTTTAGTACACATTTCCGGTACAATGAACAGCCTGTGCTACATTTCTGAGGTGTTGGAGCCCGTAGGCCTTCCATGCATTCAGTGCTGGCCTTCAACCATATTCCAACAGGATAATGCGTGACTATACGTGGGGCGCAATTTTTATGAGTTCTTCTTTACCCATCGGATTGAATTGCTCCCTTAGCTTGCTTGTTCTCCCGATCTATCGCCAACCGTTAATATGCAGTCCATGTTTTCACAACGACTAACCTGGGATACCCTCCCCCCGCTGCTGCACCAGATCATCTTTGGCAATATAAGGAAGCTTCATGTACTGCTGTACCCCAAGTATACATCCAAAACTTCTTTAATTCTATGCAGAGGCGTGTGGCAGCGATTATAGCCAACAATGGCGGCTACACAAACTACTGATTTTGTCATCATCCACACGTCACAAGAGGCTGTAATTTTAATCGTTTGTTCTTTGTACAGCATGTTACCTGCCAAATTTTCTCTATGAAAACTCTGGTCCTTCTTGGTGTTGCATTTTGTGTGGCCAGCAGTGTAGCTATCTCTCCCTCTAGCGACTACAACATGGAGTTATTGTCAATCTATGTATAAATGTCAAGTGGTGATAATGAGTGCATATGCTATAACTATAACACTAAAATTAATCTGAAGTTTGTCTTTTCTGCGGAAATATACGTTACGCATAATATTTCTGTGTGTGTGATTCATAATACAAAAATTGGCGCACAAAGGGGAAGTGATCTAAATGGGACGAAATTCCGTATGTATATACTATACGATTGAGAATGCAAATGATTAACTTTTGGGCCCGCTGACTAATTAACTGGAACTCCAACCCATTTCAATGGATGATTTCGATTGTGTATAAAACAAAAAATATTTTAATGCTAAGACTAAACTTAAGTGCGAATGCAGCTCTTACTATACACATAGCTCACACCGTTTCCTCGCAGACAGATTTAAAAAGTCGGAAAATAAGTCATCATTGCAAACTGGATGAGTATTTAAATTAAATAAATTAGGATGGTCAGACTGCAATATCTCTCGACATTTGGTCCGAATAACGCTACATTTCACTAGCGTTTGTAGAAATGGATAGAACGCAGCTATATACAGAGTGTCAAAAATGAAATTGGCGACTGAAATAAAAGCTTAACAAGATGATAAAGTGACCATTCAAATATCACTCACTGAGCTTTAGGATATTTATTCAAAAATCTGAAGTGAAATTCTACAATCAAGACAGCAGTGTTTCTAATAATCATCGATAGGTGAATTGGCGAATAGGGACTGAGATGTGGGTGGACATTGCCCCAATTGCCTTTCACATCTACACACTTGCCAAGATCATTTGCAGTGTTACCAGTCGCACTGGGAATGGGATATTATGGACTGGATTGCAATTGTTTTCAACAGCGTCTTCTAATTAGGACAGTGTTTCTCAAACTTTCAATACTGGCGACCCAATTTTCAATCATAATTTTTGTCGCCCCCGTACAACAATAATGTATTTACTGCACTAAAAATGCACTTTGAGAGAGAGACGCTAAAGTTACAATACTATCTTAATTATAAGCCGTACAAATTAATACGATAAGTATATTAAATTTTGTGTATATGTAACTTTTAAGTAATATATATTTTAAGAAAATTACTTAAAATATATATTACTTACTTATTATGTTATTTTTCTTTCTCTAATTTTTGAATTGGAACAGATCGCAAAATGATGTATTTAATTAAGATTTATTTCCTTCAGCGCGCATTCATTTCTCAAAGTGCAAATGTCATTAGAAAAATAGTCTAGTCTATGTTGCTCTCTATCATATCCATCCCATCTGGCATTATAGGGTACGTTTGCGTGAGTCTGGGTAACCTATCGAATGTCTGCGCAAAACATGTAAAAATGCTTTTACTCGTACAATTCCAGTCAGTTTTGGTCGACTCGATACTCCTATAGCTACCGAAATTAGCTAGAATGTACATTTTTTAATTTGCACGTTAATTGTAATTCACGGTAATTAAGCATTTACGGCAGTAGGTTAAAACAAAATCATACATATATTTTTAAGTCGTAAGCAAACATTCGACGATAATAAAGGATTAACAAGTACACAGACGAGTATGGTTCCGAAAATTAAATCAAGGATATATTCTCACAAATACTTAAATTTTGGATTTACTACTACTGAAGTAAATGATGGGGGGAAATGCCCCAGCTCCTTATGTGTTAAAACTTACATATCCGAAGAAAAACATGAGAAAGTTGTTTTTAAAACCATGTAAAATCATTTAGCCATGTTGGCAAAGAATTTTAAAAAGTATTTTCTGGATGAGGACAACTTGGTAGCAATTTACGAGAGGATTTGAGATCTATTTCAAGATACTCCAGAAGGTCTCTCAACTTCCGAAGAAGAAATCTTCATAGATTTCACATCCAGTGAAAAATTAAAAGGCAATTTTGTAATAAATCGCTCTTTGAATTTTGGGTAGAGGTGGATGATGAATTTTCTGTACTGAAAACAAAAGCACTTCGTATACTATGACCATTTTCAACATCGTACCTTTGTTAAACCGGATATTTTCTGCGGTGGCTGCTTTGAAGACAAAATATAGATCTTAGCTAAATATAGAAAAATAACTCAGAGTGTCAGTTTCTGATATTAAACCTCCCTTTGAAAAACTTTGCTCTACAAGACAAGCCCACGGCAGAAGCCACTAATAATTATTAAACTTGTTCTTAATTTAGTATTTAGAAATTATTTGTAAAATAAATTCTTCAGCACTGATTCATTAAACGTATACTGGCTGAAACATCGGCTCTTCGCACGAGTTCATTTTTTTAAAAAATAAAACATTATTCTTGATATAATAGCTGAACTTTAAGGAGAGTAAAACTGCGTGCACACGACATTGTATTCAAAAATGTAAAATGTTTTTTTAGATAAATTCCATAATTGTAAATAACTGTTTAAAAGAATTGTAATTTTTAACCTCACATAATTAGTATTTAGAATTATAATGTTAAATAATGAAAAAGAATATAAAATTCCGATGAATAATAATTGTGTTACTTTTTAATATTTAAAGCAGAAATACTTCAAAATGTTTTAACCCTGGAGCAAGCGCGCACTCGATGTTAGTTAACATTAGTTACACTAATGTTAGTGCGGGGGGACTCAGTCACCCCATCATTTGTTTATAATTATTTTTACTGCACACGATACAAATCGGAATACCAGTGAATAATTTAATTAATAGAAAGTATACTTACCAGCTTTCAAGGACTATTTAATTTTTCTTTGATGATTTGAGAAAAAAATCCAATAAAACTGAACTAAAATTAATCAAAAGTGCAAGGCCTTAGGACGCAAATCAGATACTTTTCACTAATATTACAGAAATATTATTTGCTGGCAAAGCTGTCATATTTTGTTCAAGGAACGGACCTAATGTAAAACTAACCATACCAGTAAGTTTGAAGGTCAATCAAATGATCGGCAAATGTATTATGCTGCTTGGCTGAAAAGTGAATCATGTCTTCCTTTTCTTTCTACAACTAATGTACTGTATTTCAATAATAATTACACTGATGAATTGTTTATCTTCTTAGAATTTTTCTCAGGGTCTGGATTTCGTTTTTTCTTTTAACAAGTAATATTTTATGTTAAAACGTAATAAAAAAGATCTCTCATTGAGGAAATACACCAAATTAAACAAAATGTTTTTTTTCTTCTTTAATTTGGTTTTGGGATCAAAGATAGCTATTTGATGAAGGAAAAACGCCAGATGATAAATATAAATTATACCAGTGTTGTGGTGTATTTTTTTTATTATGGAAGAAAGTATTTTGTTTTACTTCTTTCCGGTTATTTTTTTAAATCTTAAAATTTTCGATATGCTCGCGCCCCCCTTGTAGGGTTGCCGCGCCTCCCAAGGGGGGGCGCACCCCACACTTTGAGAAACACTGAATTAGGATTAAGAATCCCAGATGAATCAAGAACTGCCTGAAGACCTTCAGGATAATGGAAATAAACGCACCTAACAGTTTTCCATCAAACAGCCTGACAACCAGGAGTTGTATTACGGCGTGTCATTTAATTTGATAGCTGAGCTCTGGTTGTGATTCATGACAATCTTACAGTATCGTAGTACGTCGACGAGATTCTATACTCCTCAGTGTTATCATCCCATTCTCATACTCCTGACTTTTCATTGCACAAGAACAGAGGTGTCAAACTTGAGGCCTGCGGGTCACATGCGGCCCCCATTGAGTATTTTTGAGGCAAGGTCAATATATTGGCACACAATAATACATAATAAACTATCAAAATTTCTCCCGAAGTAGGAAAGATAGTATTAGAGAAGGGACATCAAGTATCAGGATGTACAAATATAAAAGAACAAGAAATATTTAATATGTTTATTATAGTGTATTTTTCGAAATAATCCAGCGTTTTTATGAATATTGACTTTCTTTGCGGCCCACCCTAAGTAAAACCTTGTTTATTTGGCCCGTCAGCCTTTGATATCCTTGAATGATGCCCATCAGGTGTGACATGTCTTTCTAATGCTTAGATTCGTATTTCTCTAATATCACATAGATCAGCAATATTAAATGTTTTAATGAATGCAATCATGTATCTATTTCTTAATTAACGATATTTTAGGAATTTCCTGGATTTTATTTTCTGATAATATTCATGAATTTTATAGGAACACTTATAATGAGAAATATGCAAAAAAATAATTGCTAAAATAACAGTGATTAAATTAATTCATTTGTTGTTGAAAGGTAACATAATATTTTAAAGAAAATTATTGAGTTTGCAGTAAGGAGATAATGAAAGATTCATTTCAAATTCCTAACTAAAACAATAAAGCAAAATTTACTGAACTTTAAATACTGTGAAATTGTTTTTGAAGTATTTCTGTTAATTTTCAAAACAAATACTTTAAACAACAAAATTAACTAAAAGTTGACAACCTCTTGATTCTAGATTTCGGTATTATTACTAATAAAAACTGTTTATGATCGTAGTTCTGTTAACAGTACAACTAGCGTTTATTTTGTGTTACAGTAATAATTTAAAATTATGTATAAAAGCATCTTATTTTAAAACAAACTGCTTTCTTAGTATTTTTCTAGAATCAAAACTACATTTTTAGATTTATTTATAACGGTTTTGCTTTAGGTTTAACTTTTTTTTTCTAGAAATTTTTTACCCGTAATATAATTCAATGTTGACTATGTGAGTTGAGATTTTAAAAATATATTGCAATCTTTAAAACAAATTAACTTATGAAAATCAATTTAATTTTTTTAAAATTATAAATATCACAAAATCAAATTGAAAAATTATAAATATATATACTTACCTGGTAGAATTTGAGAAGAAACGTACATTTTGTCTCATAATACGCAGCATCATCATTTTCATCTGTTCAAACGAACCTATACTTCGGAAATCGGGCATTCTACGAGGTAAAAATATTGTTGCCCGGTACACAAAAAAGATAAAATAACCAATTTATGTTATGATCATGATGATAATAAACCTTAGATATAGCGTTCTTTTCCTTCGTAATAACTTACAAAAAAGGCAATTCTGAATTATTATAGAATTTCGGTAAAAAACACAGTAATTTATAAATTTTATTTTCTTTGTTCAACTACATAATTCATTTCGTTCAGTTGTATTTCCTACTTAGAATGACGATCGTTTTACTGAATACGAGTATTTTTTATTAGTAAAACTACATAAACTACGCCATCATACATACAATTGCTTTAGTTTGAATTACATAGTATCATGTTGAAAATATATTACCATAAAAATAGGATCGAAATGATTTCATAAAAATTATTTGTGAGTTTACAAAAATTTAGGTTCAAATAATACGTGCACATGTGTACTTGACTAATGAAATTCTTTACGGGGGAATAACATCAGGAAACACATTGCTTTTTGATAAGTGTTTTTTTTTATTTTACAAGCTTTTATTTAACTTGCAATGTAATTTGTTCTGGTGGAATATTGCTACTCAATTTTGAAGCTAATGTCTTCAACCAATTGAGCTGGGATTTTGTACACACATTTAGTTTGGATGACAATGCATGTTTTGACCATTTATATTCCGATATTGTAATTAGTTAAAAAGATATTAATTAAAAATCTTTCATCCCTGTTAGTTTTTTAATCTGCCAAGCAGCTTATCGGATTGAGAGAGCTTAAAGAAGTTCCGATTTTTCAAGCTTATTTAAGATAAACCATCTTATATTCTTTCTATCAAGCTGAGACCAAAATAATTACATAATCGGAAAGATCTTTTATTTCGCCACGATACGGTATAATTTTTTTAAAAAATAAAGATATTTTCTATTTTTTACGATTATTTTTCTAAAATGAGTGAAAATCGATGCATTTTCATGAAAATGATTTCTAAATCGTTCCTTATGAATTTTTTTTCATGTTAATGAATTGATATTTTGCACTAAGAAAGTTCAGGTATTTCTCTTTTAGAATTAGTCATTTAAAAAATAAAATGCCGAACATTTTTTTTAACGATTTTTCAAAAAATACTCAAATTTTTAATAAAACCTTTAAAAACTCCGTCATTTTTAAATATAATCGCACGAATCTTTTTTTTTCGTTTGTAGAATGGTATTATCCCAATTCTGCACAAAGATTGAAAAAATTGGTTGAAAAATTGCGGGTTAATTTTTTTTCTTTCTGTTTTTCGTTTTTAATATAGTATTATACTAAAAGCAAAAAAAAAAAAGAGTTTTAATATTTAGATTCATTTTGCTTTGTCCAATGTTGTTTTGGTCTTACAGTGTTTATCCCCCCCCATTATCCTCTTTTTCGACCCGAGTGAAATAACTATCATATGTACGTGGGCTGGCGGGAAAAAAGATCCAGTACCCCAGAGCTAGCCTGTTCGAAATTAACTTGCAAATGACCTAGCAACAATGATGCGTTCAATGAGATGAACAGACTGAGAAACCTGTCCAGTGAAAACTAAAAAGTAAAAAATAAACTAAAATTAAAAAACTTTTTAAAAACCAGCTTTTATTTAAATGCTCTAAGAAGAATAAAATAAACTTTTCTTTTAAAATTTTTTTTGCTATCAAATTATAACGTCATTACACAATTTATGATATAAAAGCTTGTCACGAGATTTACCTGTGTAGATAAACATGCAATTTAAATAACTTGATCTGATTGATTTTAATTTTAAAAACTTTTAACTAAGTAAGTACGAGTACTTAAATCTCGCGACAAACTATTATATCATAAATTGCGTAATGACATTATAAGTTGATAGCAAAAAAATTTTAAAATAAAAGTTTATTTTATTCTTTTTAGAGCATTTGAATAAAAGCTTGTTTTTTAAAAAGTTTTTTTATTTATTATTATTTATTATTATTTTATATATTATTATTTTTTTGTATATATTTTTCAATTCCAAATATCAGCTCACTCTCTCATTTTCTCTCTATATCAGTGGTTCTCAAACTTTCACTACAGGCGACCCAATTATCAATCATAATTTTTATCGCGCCCCTCCCCTAAAAATAATGTATTGAATGCAATAATAATGCACTTTAGCACTAAAGCTACAATACGATCATGATTATAAACCGTACAAATTAACAAGATAAGTATTAAATTTTGTATATGTTACTTTTAAGTAATTTTTTTTTACTTTTAAGTTCGATTCACTATAAAAGCGTCTTTTTTAGTTTGTTTTAAAACTATAATTTATTTTATAGTTATTTTTACTATACACGATAAAAATCCCAATTCAAAGGAATAATTTAATTTAAGAGAAAATGTACTTACCTACTTTCAAGGACTTCTCAATTTTTCTTAGAAAATTTGAGAAAAAATCCAATAAAACTAAAGAAAATGTTCCAAATGTGCGTGTCCTTAATAAAGCACATAAATCACAGACACTTTTCGCTAACAACACATGAACGTTATTTTCCAGCTAAACTGTCATATTTTGTTCACGTTTTTGTAGTTTTGCTGTTGTTTGAGGATCTACAAATAGCATTTTGAACTTTTTCTTCCTTGTGTCTTTTTGACGAGGCGAAGTGCTACATTATGGCTTCATAGTTTTCTTCATAGAGATTTTTATGCATCATTTGAAAATTTCAAATCAACTCTAACGTTTCATTTCTAACGCTTTTCTGATATTTACTTCCGTTAATATGATTAATAAAAATATTTCAGTAGGATCTTCAATTGCTTGATCAGTTTCAACTTCCTTCAATAGGGATCACAGATGCCCATTTCTTTTAATATTCTGCTAATTTACATTTATAAACCATAGTTAGTCGTACAACACAGCAACCAAAACTACAAAATTGTTCATGGGGAAAGTGTAGCATATTCTAAAAAATAATTGTGTAAAACGTTTTTCATTATGCATTATATGTTTCAGAATACTCATGCTTATCCATATATCATAAAACTCTTTCACTTAGAAAAAGATGAAACAGAAATAAAGTATACTAGCTCGTATACCCGTTCTTCGCACGGGTGAACTGAAAAATTGAACAACACAGATTGAAGGAAAAAGAAGTTTTTAATGAGTTAATTTTATGTGAATTGCAAATTAAACAAAAAAAGCTTTTTGCATATCTCAGCTAAACAAAAAAAAAAAAAAAAAAAAGAAAGAAAAAAACACCTTTGTTAAATTTTAAGTATGTAGAGCTGATGAAAAGGATTTTTTTTATTTATAATTCCTCGTAACACTCTTGAGGGTCAACTTTTCAAAATACCTCCCTAAGCTGATCTCTGCTCAGCAAAAGTAACATGTTAAAAGTTTTGCATTATGAACTCTTAAAGTAGTGTAAATAATTTATATCTGAAAGTGTAATACATTAATATTACTTTCTGTTGTATTTATTTTAAAATTGTAATATTCGCAAACAACGCCGTTTCTTATATTATGAGGGCGATTCAATGAAAAACATAGCGAAATGTTAACGATAGAGTCAAGTTGGCAAATGCCTAGCTACTTTCGTAGCTCGAGCTTTATTAGAGCTTTGTAAGACCCGCCGTGTAGGGGAGAAATGCACTTTAATACTTTATCCAACCGCATTATGATTTACTGCAGTTTTTCTCATACAATATTTTTTTTGGATCACTAAATTTACAAATTAAGGGATATACATAAAAAAATACTCCACTTTGGAAAATTTAATCCGTTAGAGCTAATAAATTAATTAAAAATATTCCACTGTAAAATTAATTATACACACCGTTCACTTAAAATAAGTAGTCAAATCATTTTCCCAGGTCTTCACTAAAAGAACAAAAACATAAGACTCTTAAATTTTGACATAAACTATTTTTTCGGGACAAAAATAATAATCTTTGCAATCCTCTGAAAACGCCGTCAGCTGAAGACGCAGTATGTGCTACAAAACTATTCGGCTTCCCCGCTAAAAAACTCATCATTGAACCAATGCTGTCATATATATCTTGGAAGAGTGGATTTCAAAGAATATTCCTGCTAAGTATTGGTGGAATATTCCTTCTAAGTTGGTGTGGTGTGGTAGTTAGGAGAAGGGGGTGCCAGCTCAGGTGTCGTCCACGTCACTTGACCATGGTTGTTCAAAATTACGCGATACGTTGCCAAAAGCCCTCGTGTAGCTGAACAGTGCGATGTTAATATTCACTCACTCACACACTCCAAAAAATACAGTACAGTAGTTATAATTATTTTTATACTTAAAAACGCAATATCAGCCTATTCAATTAAAATTATAGCGTTATAATTAACTACTAACCACAAACAAATTTTTAAAATTTGTCCAAATGATGTAGTGTGAAAGAGAAAGTTTATTTAATTTAAGTACAAGAACCGATAAAAGCATTTATTTTGAAAAAAGATCAATTTCTTACTACCAAATATGCATAATAAAATCATAAAAAAACATTAAAATAAAGAGAGATTTATATAACAACCTCTCCCTTCAAAACTTAGTTTTATTCTGAAATAAAAAAATAGGCATTATTCTGATCACAGGAATTAATTCGAAGTGAGCCCCTTGCGTAGCCAAAACAAAAAGAGTTTTTCACAAACAAAAGATAGATATATGCTGTGGTGGGCTTTTTTGCAGCGCAAGCCAGATTTGCTTGCAGATGCCAGAATTTTTTCCTACTTACTTGACAAATATCGTTATATTTTGGACACTTTTTACAAATTTTTATAAATTATAGCCTATGTGTTATTCTGATGTATGAGCTATATTACTGTAAAGTTTCATTAAAATCCCTTCAGTTGTTCATGTTAAAATCCATTCAGACCCACAAACATCCTCACAAACCTTCACATTTATAATATATATTACATATATTTACAACTTCCCTAAAAAAAAGACGGAGATAACCATCCAGTAAGTTCGAAGGTCAGCTAAAGTAATATTTTAGGTTAGAAGAAATGCAATGAAAAAATCTCTCATCGTTTGATATCGTTAAAAGAAACGTAAAAAAAATATATCTCATCGTTTTCATATTGACCGCAAAGCAAATAAAATATTTTTTAAATTTGGTTATAGGATCAAAGATGGCTAATGAGCGTTTGAGGTGGAATCTTTTATTTTTGATGATCACCAGATGATAAAAATAAATTATATCAGTGTAAATGTGCATTTTTTTATTATGTCAGAAAGCATTTTGTTTTACTTCATTTCAAAAAATTATTTTTTTAAACCTTTTATTTTCAATATGCTCGCGCCCCCCTCGCATGGTTACCACGCCCCCCAGGGGGCGCGCCCCACAGTTTGAGAAACACTGCTCTATATATAATTGACTGAAACTAATTATTTAAAGAATTACGGATACAGAGTCACGTTGGCTTCACTTTTAGCGAATTGGGTCAAAACTGTAAAATATTTTTTTCCTCGCGTTTTAAAGCATTCAGTTGAAGTGAAATTTTATATATATGATTGTTTTGGATGACAATACGATACTTTAATGATAATTAATAGAAATAAATTACCTCTTAATATTGTGATTCTGTCATATGTATGTACATATTTATATTTATTGTAACTATTTGATGAAAATTAAATGTAAAATAAAATTTTCTTTGTTGTTTCTTAGTAGGAATCAGCTTAAATTTTTTTATATCACTTGTTAATAATTGTTATCTAAAATCGCGGGAAAAAAATTTCTTTCTGTAAACAGTTCACATACACATTTTGAATAATTCATTACTTAGGGATTTATTAAAAAATCGTCAATTTATAACTCATTTAATGTGATTTATATAAATGACACTTTTATTTGCTAACGCACTACAATCATTTTGAAGAATGCTGAGTATTTTGTTAATATCTTCCTGTAATTTATATTTTTAACTATTGGTAGGTGCTGTGTTTCATTTAAAGGCAATTTAAAGTATTTTCTTTATTCCGGTTTAGTTGCATCTAAGGATTCGAACTGGAACTGAACCGAAAATCGGAGAAAACTGTTATTGTAGTCGGAACGAAAAACGAAACTGAACAGAAAGTAAATTATCAGTTTATTCCGGTTAAATATGTCTTCAGTAATTTTACTTAGATCCATCCAAAACTTCGGAGACTGCGGCCACTGCAGACGACGATACCAAGTACCTAAAAAACCATTAGAAATGGATTCTCCTAACCCTCCAACCATGGCCAGTTTGGTTTAGTCTATGTCATGTGACCGAACCACACGCGCAGCTGTTATCTTCCAAAGATAGTTAGCTTTGTTCCGCGATCTAAGAAAGATGGCTTTTTTGAACCGCGTTGAACAATAAATTCTGTCAACGTTTAGGTAAAATACCAATGGAGATTTTGGAAATGCTAAGTAAGGTCTATGGTGAATTTACCATGGCAAGATCCAAGGTTTACGAATGGCCTCAGAGTTTTAAAGAGGGCCGATAATCCATCGAATACAATAAAAGCGTTGAATGACCTTCGACTTAACATAACGCGAAAAATATTGCGTTGGTGTCTGAATGTGTTCGAAAAGATCTAAGCCAAACACTGGCACAAATCGCTGATGCTACACACTTCTCAAAGACGTCGTTTGAGGGAATCCATTTGTTGTAATCGACCTTAGTTTTGACAGAGTGACGACTGCTATATTCTGCATGAAAACGCACCAGCACATATATCCGAATTGGTAAAAGAGTTCCTCGCCAAAACTTGCACTGACGTGCTTCCACATCCTCTTATTCACCAGACTGTGACATTCCCTGTGTGACATTTGCCTGTTCCCATCAATGAAAAAATATTTACATGGACGTCGTTTCGTGTCATAAGATGATGTACATGTAGCATCTTTGGAGAACTTATGGAAGTTTGCGAAAAATGGCTGCCAACTGTCCTTCCAAAAGTTACACGAATGCTGGCAGAAGTGTATGTTCGCCAAGGGGACTACTTTGAAGGGGGATGGGCTTCGGTGCTGTGAACTATTCATGGTATGGTTTTTTAAACTTTGTTCCCGAACTTTTTGATTATGCTACGTATTGCTGTAGCCAACTTATAAATATATTCCAATTTTACGTAAACCATATATTATCTAAATTACATGTTCATTGCTTCTCGATTTCCTGTTTTGATGTTCATGAGTACTTTTTTTGTTTCAGTTTCGCATGAAACTTTTGTAGGTGGCAGATTTAATTCATCTGAATGAACTAGAAGTATTGAAGATTTTTAAGTAAAATATCAGTCTAAGTTACATTTTTCATTAAAAATACAAATTAATTTTAAATATGATATCAATGTTCAGCAAATTTATTAAATCATTATGGATAATGGAGTAATATGATTTCATTTGTCAATTTATTAGGATCCGAAATTGAAGACGAATATTCAGTCATCACGATATGGAAAATGAAAGTTCCGAAACTGGGGATCATTTTAAAATCTTATTACTTTTTGAAATCATAACTTTTCTATTAATAAACTTATTGGGATAAGATGTGCTGCACAAACGCTGCAACTAGAAATAAAAGATTCTATAAAAAGGGCCGATTTCATTGAATTTATTTATGATGATCGGGGATTGTGAAAAAAGTTGCGCATTCTATATCTTACGTTAAAATTTAAAGACGCTTTGTATCATCTATAATTAGATGGAATTGTACATATAATGTTAAAATCTTTAATGGAATGAAAGATTTTAGTTCATCTTTAGCGGAAAGTAGCTTAGATTATTAAAAGACACACACACACAAAATTAAATTAAGGAAAAAAAAAACTTCTAAATTTTGATAGAATTACATTTTTTGTTTATGATCAAATTATACTTTCAGTACAAATAACAATATAGCAATAAATGAAATAAAATTATTCATTTAGATCTGAACGAAAAACCGAAAATCATTATTTTTGACGGAGCGAAAACCGTAACTGGACCGACATATTATTTCTTTAGTTTAACCGGAACTGAGAGAAAAAGTTTACGGTTCGAAGCCTTGGTTACACATTGCATCGATTTTTTAAATCGATTTACTAACGATTGTATGTTCTTTGAGGGAGTAAAAATGTTTATATTTCTTCTTTTCTTGATTCGCGTCACATTTGGTCATAAAGGTTATTAATGATTAATTGTTGCAAGGAATGCATGAATATGAAGTTTAACTATTAAACATAATTTATAAATTAGTTTTGAGATGCAAATTCTGAATTTTAATTCATGTGCAATATTTTGCTTGAATCGAATTATTTTTTTCAGATATGCAAGAGAATATTTATGACTCCTTAGAGAAATGCTCCACAGCCTTTTTATCGCTGTGAACCGGTCGACGTTTGATAATTTTACCGCGGCCAGCTGAGAGTGGGATACGTTGATTGTTTATATTTTAGATTGTTTTGATTTAACAATTTTAATTTAGTTACATTTAAATATGCCTTCAGATTAAAATATAGTTACACCAAAAATAAACAAAAGTGATTTAACATGTAATATAAAGTGATTTCCGTGGAAAGTTGCGCAAATCCGAGAGAAATGCACCACTTTAAATAAAATGGCAATAATTTAATGTTCTTTAGGCGGTCCGGCTCCATTTGATCCGCGGACCGGGAGTTGTGGATCACTGCCTTAGAGTATGTATTAAATTAATCAGTAAATAGTTAAATGTCATCTTAAATGAATCTGACATCTAAAATGGGTTATTTTTTGTGTGGATACTTTTCAAAGTTTTAGTCAAAATAAGATATTTAAATATATTTTAGTTTTTTTAAATCATGCAATAAATTACACAATTTTATCTAGCATTAAAATGTTGTAAGATAGCAAACGATTTTGCCTGCCATATCGCGCCATGATACAAGTAATTATGCATACTTTTCATTGTTAAAATATTAAATGGGAAGGTTTATTGAGTATTTTAAGCATATCATTTTGTTGTTTATATAGTTGTTGAATATTACTTTAATTGACAAAATAAGATAAAATAATCTTTTTTCATTAATATATCTAAAGAGCTTTCTGCATCCTGAAAAATGATTAACCTAGTAATGGTTACTTTTTATTTCCTTTTTAAATTAAATAATTTTGAACTAGGAAGAGAGGATCTCTCTGAAAGTAAAAAATACATGGGAAAAAACTAAATTTGAAACCATTTATTGCCGTGCAGTTGCAAATTTGCTTAAATATGCTCTTCTGTAAACACATGGAAGGTAAACATTTGTTTTTAGTTACTTTTCAATTATTTCGTGACACAAAATTTAGCTGCATTTTACTGCGAATTGTGTTTCAAAACGAGATACAGCTGTTATTTAACAATTAAATCTTCTTTAAATGTTATATTGCAATTGTGCTTTTAACAAATTTGTCTCTAATACTGTTTTTTTTTTGTAACACACCATTAAGTTCTGGGCCTGACATATAGATGTCACCGCCTTCTAAACTTCCTTATCCTAAATCGGAATCATCCTGGCGGTCTTCATGCTTACGGAAAGAAGCCAATTTTAAGAGTATTGCTGATTATATTTTAGTTCAAATATTGAGAGGTGCTTTAACATTCTATTTCTAGCGTCATTTTCTCCTGTTGCCATTTTTATATCTATTTCGTTTATATAATCTACGAGTAATATTTCACTTGGTAGAGGAAGATGGAGGGATGTCCTTGAACTTATACAAATGATGGACAAATTTGAACGACATGTGTTATTGGGCTGACAAGATTATTTTGTAATTGAGAATTGGCAATTATTCCGGTTTTGTCTGCCTCATTAAAGGCAATATTGGCCTGACTGTTAATGACTAGTATAGAAGGGGCCTTTTTCCTGAAATCTCAGGTAGCCCTCCACTCCACAGGGTGCAGAGAACTGAAGGATATTCCCTACAGTGCTTGCGAGGGAAATCTATTATATTTTTCCTTATTTCTTTTTTAATTTTGTTTAAAATGCGTTTATCAACACGATCTTACGTAACTGCCAAGTTTTCCGGCCAAGATTTGTATCTGTGAACAGTTGTTTAGGTTCCCTGCTGGTGAAGAAGGAATAGTTACTTTTGAAAAGTGTTGTTCCCTGTTTGTGCGATGTTTGTTGCTTAAATGTGAGGTCAGTGAATTGTTGCTCTATGTCAATGGTCTTCAAACTGTGTTCTATGGACCTCTGGGAAGGAGACCAAGAGTTACCAGGACCCATACCCAAGAGCTCCCAGATTCAAAAAAGAAAAAAATCGGGAAGAAAACTTTAAACATGTAGGTCAAACAGATTAATGTTCTCTAAGGAGTTAGAATGACCACAAGTATCTACCACTATTGTCACAGGGAAGCGATGAAATTAGGGCTTTCGTCAAATCCCTAAAGGAGAAGATCAATTCATGAAAGTTGTTAAAATAATGTCCCTTTGAGGTCTTTTCCCTGTTGCAAGTAAGTGAATTAATTAAATCCCCGAACTGTTTTAGTGAAATTATGAAATGAACGAGTCAGCATTTGAAGAGGTTTGCTTACGCTTAAGACCACTCTCTTTACCTCCCCTCCCCCCCCCCATTCGTCCCAGGAAGCGCCGGGCTTCTGACATCACGCGCACACATCGCCCAAACATTAAGGCAGAAAGGTTGCAAGTATTTTTATTATTCTTATCTATCTTTCTTTTCTGTTTTATTAAGTACCTACGCCAGGTCCAAACCGTGACTTTTAGGGAACCTGGGCTAACTATATTTGAGGATCTCCCTAAATAATTAAATTTTTCCATTTTCCTAAAAAACAGTTTTGAGTGGGAAAATTTAAAATACACGAAATTTAAGGGGGGTTATTTCAAACAATTTAAATACGTTATAAACAATAACAAAATTTACAAAAAAAAAAACTTTTTTTACACAATTGTGCTGCAAATTCATTTATTTGCCCATCACATTTCAAGTCTTTGGTGAAATCAGTATAATTATACAAAGAAGTAATAAATAATTAAGCCAATTATTTATCATTGTTCTATATTTGTTTTCTACGTAGGACATTTTAGAGAACACACGCTCTACTTCACTAGTAATAGGGAGCGTTAGAAAAATGGTATACAAATTTGGAAAAACGTCAACAAGTTTCTTTTCAAAAATTACATTGAACATATCACTGCAAGTATTGGACTCTTGCTAAATTGTTTTAGATAAGATTTGAATTGAACACCTTCATTTACTAAATGTGGGTCTACGTCATCTGATTAGTAAACAATAATAGCGCATGCATTCTCCAGGTCAACGTTCTCCTTACTTTGTGTGTGTGTGATCTTGCAAATCCATCAAAAATTTTAATTTCTTACTATATTCTTCTATTTAAATCAAGGATTAGCTTGCCTAATGCAACACACATACAATAAGCGTGTCTCTTTTAAATTTTTCTATCCCATACACAGCTTTTTCTGTGGATTTATCTGCAAATTTTTAAATAACCCGTCTCTTGTTCACATCGCTATGTTCTGTTTCTATACCAGGACTTAATTTTCTGGCTGCGTCTTGATACTCCTTTAGTGGTTCATGTCCTACATTATTATAAACGTTCTAACTGACATAATTTACTTATTCCCGTCACAGATGTCCAAACCAGGAGCCTGTATTTTTTTATTAACTGAATTAAATATTTGTAAAATTTCTTCCTAAAATATAATTAAATTGGCGTTTTCAAGTTTTATTAATTTATTAAATAAATTTACTGCCTCTTCTAAAATCAATTTTCTCATTTCATTGTCACTAAATGTCTTAAGAATATTCATAATATTACCCTAATTATCTTTTACGTTTATCTAAGTTTATCTAGCTTCAACAGCGTCGTAAAGACAAGACCATTTGGTCTGACTAACTTTTTAAGGTAAATTTCGGTTTAATTTCATGATTTAGAAGTTCCCACCAATGGGTTGAAGCAGAAAATAAAACATATATTTGTTACAATAAACCAGATGTTTCCAAACTTTCATCTCATAGACTGTCATGTTTTTCGGTTTGGGGGTCACCCCTGCTTACCTAATATAGAACTTTTCTAAATTATCAACTTAAATGTCTTTTTGACTGCTGTTATAGAACTACTTGCTTTTTAAGATACTTAACCTAAAGATTTAAATGTCTTAACTGTATCGAAATATAGTGTTTAACACTTAAGAAACACATGATAATGAAATTAAAATTTTTAATTGACACAAATTGAACAAATTTTTATTAAGTGAAGGATGAACATGGTGCTTCAATAACTAATTTTCAACATTTGGCATCAATCTCATCAGGTATAACCCGAAATCTCCTTGGTTTTTGTAGTGTTCAGTCGTTTTCTTTCTTTTATTTTAGAGCTTAAGCAACCGAACTGAAACTCCTTTTCACTTGGAAAAGCAATTAAATACTTCATAATTCGGGATAAATATAGCAGGCATGTATTTTTAAATCCAATAGTGCTGACATCTGTTTTTAAACTTTACTTTAAAATCTCAATTACTGCCTATTTCGATCAGTTCCTCTTGTAATATGAAACTTTTTTTTATCAATATGACCATTTAGGTTTATTGCCTACTGCGTTAATTACCATAGTTAAAGCATTCTAAAACTTAGTTTTAGAATCTGAATAAAGAGCTTTTAAGTGAGTGAGTGAATATTAACATCGCACTATTAAGTTACACGGGGGCTTTTGGAGACAGACCTCTTATTTTTGAATCATGATCAAGAGACGACGACGCCTGAGCTGGAACTCCCTCTTCTAACTACCACAACACGCCAACGGGAAGACGTTTGAGTTTACGACCGATTTAACGTGCGCTGCCCTACACGGCGGGTCTTTAGTGGTACTGGGCTCGAATGACATGATCCGATATCTTGACCAAAAGGCGTTTAAATGTTGTACGTAAATTAAAACGTCATTTTCCTAACAAATTTTTACAAAAAATATAGTATATTTCTGAGATAATTAAAAAAAAAAGTACCTAGTTTATTTCAAAAAAATTTAAAAAAATCTCTCTTTGCTTATACTCACTAAAACCTAAAACGCTGATTATTATTATTTATTGCCCCATCTTTTTAAAGGGGTTTTTATAAAAATAAACTGAAGAATTATTTTTTTTGCCCCACTTTAAATAAATATATTTTTTCCATTGTCAGCCATTATTTACTATTGCAAATCATCGTTACACTCTGAACATGCAGGTCAGTTCTGGAACCAAGAATAATTCCTCCCCAAACGAGCCAACCTGCACCACAGTAACGGTGTCGTTCAATGGTGTTCTCTTGGTGGTAACGGGTACCCGGCACTCTCCATATTAATTAAAGTCCGGCGAGAATCAGACTGCAAACTAAACCTGGACTCGTCGGAAAACATCACACAAGACCACTGTTGTGGTGTCCACAATGCATGCTCTCTACTCCAGCTTAATCGCAGGTGACAGTGAGTTGCGGTAAGTGGAACACATCTGACAGGCCTACGAGCATATAGACCAATGCGCCCTAAGCGTCTCTACACGGTCTGCCTTGATACTGTCGTACTGGTAGCTGAAGAGAGTTAACGAGACAGGTCTGATACTGTGCTTCATCTGTTTCTTTTGGCAGTAACTGCCAAATACCGGCCCTCATTCGGCTTGTAACTCGGGGGTGACCTGTGCTGTAACATCTACTCACATTACCATCATCTTGGAATCGTTGCCAAAGCCTGGAGATTACACTGTGGGCGATTCCATGTTCCTCGTATACTTCCAGCTGGGTACGTCCACATTCCAGTCGTCCAATAATTCTACCACGTAAAAAATCATCCAAATGCTTCCTTTGTGCCATAACTATGCGGTTATTGCACTGAAAGGCTTTTAAAGCGCTTGTGAACAATTTTACTTCTTTTCCACCACATTCCTTATATACCCCTCTCTTACACTCTCGTCATTGTGACGTACTATCCGCGTCATCTGGCGGTTTCCTGTAATTTGCATATTCTTCTTCAAGATGTGTGTGATAATTTTACTGGTGAAATTTTTATTTTAGAGTTCAAAGTCTGTGTGATTCTGAATTATCCTTAATTTATGGACATGAGTGTTGCATTGGAGCAATTAAAAATATTTTTGTAAGTAGGTTGTCCGCATATACTACAAAGTGACAATGGCCGTGAGTTTACGGCCGCTGTCATACAAGAATTAAAAAATCTGTGGCCAACGTGCGAAATTTTTAATGGAAGGCCTAGACATCCAGCTGGACAAGGATCTGTTGAGCGATCAAATCAAGATGTTAAAGCTATGCTACGTGCATGGCATTTAATAAACTAAGGCAAATAAGAATTTTTCTCTTATTCTCTTTTATCTACAAAGAATTAGCCTAAACATTATCTTGTTTAAATAATGTTCTACAATGATTATATTTTCTATATTTTTACTACTACTTCTTTTTCTTCAAAAAAAATCCCATATAAAAATACTAGCTAAAATAATTTTTTAAAAGTGGAATTTGGTTTTTTTTTTGTTTTTTTTATAAAAAAAAATTATCTCAGAACATAATTCAAATAAAGTTTTTAAGAACAAAGCAAGCAATGATTCATTGCTGTAACTTAAGGCAAAATTTTAAAACTGTCATGAAAACTGCATATGTTTATGTATCACAACAATAGTAATTAATATAGGAATAATAAATAATCAATAGAAGAATAATCAATAGAACTTGATAGCAGAAATTCTTTTTTAATTTACTGTAAACTTTTTAAATTTATAATGCTAATCAGCTTTAATATGATTTTTTTATATATATAGTCAAGGGCAATTAATGAAACATTTTGTCATACATTGCATTCTATAAGCTAAATACTTTTTTATTAAACAGCACTAAGAATAAATATTTGCTCGGATTAATAAATTAATCCTTTTTCAATTTCATTTTAAATATACTCATTCACATAAAAATTTGCGCACCAAGAAAAAGCCGTCAAAATGAAACGAAAATTTACGCATGTAATTATTACTTTGGTATAAGTAAGGGATTAGAAAATCAAAGAAAAAGTATCATTTATTGCAGGAAAAAGTACAAGTGAACGGAAAATTTAGTATGCTGGACCCCTTCTAGCGTGCAAATGCACGATGCGATACGAGCGGGCATCGAGGCGTACAAGTTCCGTATGATGTCCAGAGATATCTCATTCCACAGTTGATGTAAATGCGCCTCTCGTTCGATCAAACTCGTAGGCTGTCCAACTTGCCGTTCCAAATGATCCTAGATATGCTCGATTGATGACAAATCTGGGGATCGAGCAGGCCAGGGGAAGGTGGTAATGTGACGGAGGTGGTCTAGTGATATCCTTGCTGCCTGTGACTGAGCATTGTCTTGTAGAAAAATATTTCCTGGGAGCCCTGCCATGAAGGGCAACACATGTGGCTGAAGGATATCATGGACATACCGCTGGGCTGTGATTTTGCTATGGATCAATATTAGGGATGACCATATACCGTAGACAATGGTGCCCCATACCATCATACCAGTTGCTGGAGGGGTGCATCGCTGTAAAGTAAAGGCAGGATTGAACTATTCACCATGAAACCTCCACACATGAACACGATTGTCTTTACTTCTCAAATTGAGTCTAGATTCGTCACTGAAGACAACCTGGTTCCATTCCGTTGCAGTCCAATCCCGTCGTGCGCAACACCACTCCAAGTGGAGACGTCGTTGGTGGATGTGGTTGGCAACACACGTGATGGGCGCCGCTATACCAGATGTCCTTCAGCCAGGTGCCTTGCTAAGTTTCGGGAAGATACAAGGGCCCGTAGTGAAAATGCTGCCTGTGTCTGGACAACGGCCAAAGCGGCAGTTGGCTCCAAGCGTGCGGGTCGTGTGATGTGACGGTCTTCTGGACGACTGGTCTGTCCAGGGCCTGGTTACTGTGTCTTCTGTCAACTGGTTCAACACCTCCTCACAGTCAAAATCTAAACGGCCGACTTGACGAGCTACTCACCAAACTTACCATTCAGCTTCTATCATTCTGATGATTCTTCCTTCTCGATCTCTGACAGCTGCTCATATTGTATTCGATATCGGCTTAATGACATGCCTACTTCAGCGTTTCCTTTGCAAAAGACTTAAGTACATTCAAACAAGCTCTGCTTATCTGTTCTATATTCTAAAGAGAATGAAGTTCAATGCCCTCTAGAGGCATTACGCAATGCACAATCACGCTGCATTTCTAATCATTAGCATATCTACTCAACATATACCTCCATGCCAAGTTTCATTACGATCTCACAATTATTTCTTGGTGAGCGAATTCATATAATTACATCATTTTTGAATTACACGAAAGATAAACACGCATGCTTTCTATTTGTATTTAATTTTTTAAAAAATATTTTCTATTTTTTCCAACTAATTTCGGGCAACTCCCAACGAACTCTTTTTATGAAACGACAATTTAAGTTTCTTCATTATAAACATTTTTATTTTCCTGAAAACACCGAAGTCATACCTACAAACTACTATAAGACCTTTTTTGTTGTTGTTTGTTTGTTTCATCATTAATGGAATGAGAATTTTGTACGATATACAAGTACTCAAATTTTTTGGAAAAAAATCGGTTACAAAACATTAAAATAAATTTAGTTATAGTGAGTTTTAAACCAGGCGATCAGGCACGTCCACATGAGACCAAGTTAAATTACGTAAGTTTATGTACCTTTCGCTCAGAAACTACTACTCATGAATAAAATTTTTACCGTAAGCTTTGAATACTATCAATAACACTTTAACGAAGGATTTTGTCTTTTTGTTGAAAATTAAATTAATTCTGAATTTTTTAAGGACTGTCCAACCTTTCCCCTGAAACTTTAGTTTTAAAAAGTCATATCTAAAAGTGAGAAATTACAACAATTGATATCGAGCACACACACCACACTTTTACCACAATGACATTAATTTTATCGTTAGTCTATTTATTCTTATGTTATGAATTATTTTTTACTTTTTAGTTTGATTAAAATTAAAAACGAGTATTTTTTAGTTTTTTTAAACTATAATTTATTAACAAAAAGATTATAGAAGCTATAGAGAATCGAATGCATCGCAAAGGGAGATATATCAGTCTACTTCTCTCGAATGAGAAGACGGTTTGAAACTTTACTTGATGCTATTAGTGCTGGAAAAAATGCTGAAATAAAAGAAAACAGGGATTCACATTTTTTGAAGAAAAAAAAATAGCGGTACATATATAACTTTGAGTATCAACACGCACAAGCGTGGTTATCACATCAGATAAAGAAGAGTATCGAATGAGTGAGTGAATGTTAATGTCGCACGATTCAGCTACTCGAGGGCCTTTGGCGACGGACCTCGTAATTTTGAACCAATCAATCGATCAAGATTATCGAAAGTAACAGTGCCGTCATATGTTGAATTACTCTGCATTACTTCTCACTTTGAATAGGAGTAATAATAATCTTTGTTTTAAGGTATAGGAGGAGACGAATATTAGTGACTGAAGCAGCTACAAGTGTTAAAACGCTTATATTTTTAGAATGCACTAGAATTTTAAAAATAAGTGCGTTTATCTGGTGTATATATTTTTTTAACTCTCTTGATAGTAAAATTTACTTTTTAACTTCCTTCAAAATGTAAATATTTCGAAAGTCATGGAAGAATTACAGAATACTCAGGAGTATTGAAAAAAGATAGTTTTAGTGTGTAACATTCTTTATAACTTTTAGCCTAAGGGAATAATCATTTTTTTTTCTAAGATTGGATCCAAAATAAAACAGAGAGTAAAAAGTATCGCAAAAACTGTTTTGTGCACTCAAAAAAAATTACAAATTTATTTAAAATATATTTAAAAAATGTCATTAAATATTGTTGAAAAATAATATATGAACAATATTCTTTTAATTATCGAATTATAAAACGAATTTTAAACATTTATAAGTGTTTTTATAAATTTATTTTTTAATCTCCTTCGTCAAAATAACCATGATAAAAAAGAAAAGGTGATAGCTGAAGGGCTATGATTACGATTTATTTAAGCAAGGCTTCGAACCGAAACTGAACCAAAAAAAAATGTCGGTTCGATGTATCTTCAGTCATTTTATAACTGTAACTAAGTAATCGACATTTTCTAATTTAACGTCAACTATATAATTATCATCATTCGGTGTACATTGCTTCTCGCTTTCCTGTTTTGGTATTCACTAGTACTTTTCTATTTCAGTTTTCCTCGAAACTACTTGTAGAAGGCAGATTTAAAACAATTGAATGAGCTAGAAGTATAGATGATTTAAGATAAGAATAGACATAAAATAAAATTATTCATCGGAACTGAACCGAAAACCGTTATTTTTGTCAGAACGAAAACAGGAATTAAACCGATATATTTTTCTTTAGTTGAACTGGAATGAAAAAAATAGGGTTCGAAACCCTGGTTATGAAGACGCAGATATTCAAGTACTACGTATTTCCTCTAGTGAGACCCGTTGTACAGAATAAGAGAAGTGGCAGTTGCAATAATAAAAATAGTGGTGTATGCAGCTCGAGAAATTGAGATGCCGCATACAAATAATTCGATCATGTCTCAAAATTACGAGATTTATTGCGAACAATGTACTCGTATGACTAATCATCATCTAAATGTAAAATTATATATTTATCCAGCACGCTGTATTTTTTAGGTATTTTGGATTTTGGACCCTCCCATTTTTGTATTCTGCCTTTGGGCATCGGCCCATTGACGAACACGAAAAAACAAATCCAAAATAGATATGTTTTCTCTTCTTATATAACTTTGTCATGTAAACTAAGCATTGGTTGATAAGTGTCCCTCATTTAAAAGACCATGATCAGATTATGATCTCTATACCTCCCATTACACTACAGGCGCATTTTGAAATTCTGACAAAACCCTTTATTCCAAACGAGGGTCTTTGGTGGATTCGATTGTTGCATTTGCTACCTTTCTAGCCTGGTCTCTCTAATGTATGATGGTTGCAAAATAAGTCATAGCAACATAGATATAAAGCAATTTTTAATGAACTTAGAAGTACAATTACATTGAATTCCTTCTATGTAATCACTAGCAAAGCTTATAATCTTTTGCAAAATATCGGGAAACCATTGGTAAGGTGTTGATTGTCACTGTCAGTGATAGAGCACCTTAATTTACGATGTATAGATGTAACGTCATGAAATCGGTGGCCTCGGAGAGATTCCTTCAACTTCGGAAATAGATCGAAGTCACAAGGACTCATGTCAAGTGAGTAAGAAAGGTGTTTCAATGTTTTCCACTTCCACCCGTCACAATAGGAGAGTGACATTGCTTGCAAAATGACAACGAATGTTGTCAAGCAACACTATAGGGAGACTGTTTTGAGTAAACGTGGGCGTTTGCACGCATCGCTGGACGCTGATGGTGCTGCATAAATCGTCAATTGTAGTCTGGGTTGACAGTCTGTCTTACAGTCATGGCATGCGTAAGAATCGCACTCTCCCAGTAGTACTCAACAGTCAGCATTACCTGCACCCGACTGGATACCTGTTGAAACTTCTTTGGAAATGGCGAACCTCGGTGATGTCATTCATTTGATTGACGCTCATAGGCTCATGCCCGCGTCTCAATAATGGTGACAACATTCTGCAAAAATGCGTCTCTGGTATCTCCAGGTTGATGTCAGTCAATACATACCGGTCCCCTTTTTGTACTTCGGTGAGTAGATGTGGAATCAGCAAGCTGCAATTTTCCTTAACTTCAGACATTTCTTCATTGTATGTCACACCTTTTGATGACTAAGGCCAACCTCTATGGTTATATCCCGAACAGTTCATCGAAGGTCTATTGAAGAGAGACCCTTCAGGATGTCAATTTGATCTTGCGGAATGGAGGACCATCCTGCGCGGGAGTGCAAAGGGAGTCAAATTTCGACCCGAATGAAATGCTTTAACCCATAGTGCAACCGTCCTATTTGGTAATACATTTTCGCCACATGCTTCCTGTAATCCTCGATAACATTCTGTTGCATTTTTGCCACCAGTAACCTCAATTTTTAGCTACGACCATGGACCACCTTTCGAAAACATGTTTTATAGCAATGGAAACAAAACTATTCATTTTAAAGCCACACAACAGCTACCCCTCTATCTAGATTGGATGTATTTTGCACTCTACACATCAAGAACAGAGCCACCTCAACGCTCCCACATATAAATTTTGAGCATTTCCGCTCTTCTGTTAGTTTCTAGGTTAAGTTGCCACTATTTAATTTGCATTCCTCGTAGTTGCAACTACTCTGGATCACCCATTGAAGGACGTACTTTTTTATTTAGGTATATATAGTCTTTCTCTTAGGGATTAACATCGCTGAGCTTCTCTATCGAAAATAGTCAAGAGATCGAAAACGAATGGATGATTTTTATAAAATTGATGCCACATTACAACTACATAATAAGCCTTGAGTGTTGGTTTTCATAAATATAACTATGGCTAAATAACGAGAACGCGAGACACTTGAGGTTGCACACACACGCACATTTCACTCTCAACTCTATTACAATAAGCTCTTATAGATTTTAGAAACCAAAATAGTTTAAAGGGAAATGGCATCAATTAAGTAATGCGCTTATTAATGTTTGGCAACCATCATAAATAATAATGCCTCATTTTACATTAAATATTTATCTGTGAGCTGGGCATGTCTTCTCAAATTATTGATGACTGAATTTTTTTTAATTATTTCTCTAGTGTCGGTTTATTCAAAGTCTCTTGGGGCAGGCGCTCCAATAAGCTGGACTTAAACAGATTTTCTGGTTATAAATTTCGATCCATCAGTGTCAAGGGAGCCTGTAGATCAAGGGTGGGCAGACTTTTACATGACACGGTCTACTTTTAATTTTTTCAAGGTGTCACGGTCCAGCATGTGACGTAGCAAAAAAAAAAAAGCTCAACACACACAATATCTGTATTACAAATATAATAAAAACAGAATGTGTATACTTACCTACATAACTACAGCAGAAAAACAAAACTTACTCTTTTAAAACAACGTTTTAAGTGAAACGCAAAATACAAACATAATAATTGTACCTATAAATTTAATATCAAATGATGCATTTTCAAACAATTCACAATACATCACAAATTAAGTAATTTTCCCTTAAATTAGTTTTTATAGCTATAGTCTCAATAGACGACTTAGTCTTCATATTATCTGCCTTAATCTTGAATACCTCGGTATATTATTACTAACTGCTAATCTTACACTGGATTCTAAGTGGTCGTCTGTGAAACGGGAATATGTTGTTTTAATTATATTCTTCGTTGAGAGAAAATGTAGATTCTCACAGGTAAGTAGAGTGAAAGAACGATGTTAAATGAATTGCAGCTTTTTTAAAATTGAGATACTTTACTTCGACCAATAGATTCCAAAAGTTATTCTTTACAAATTACGTCCTTTTGAAAGAGAAAAGCTTCGTTTTCCTCGAGAGATAAAGAAAACATGTAACATACACTTGCTAGAAGAAGTCTGCGTTTTACCCTTAGGAAATCATATAGGAAAGGTAAAATTTAATAGAAATATAATTTTTTTCTAACAAAATTTCACTAATTTGTTTACTATTATTTAAATACTGAGCATGCAAGAATTCGTTAATTCTGAATGATAACTACTCAGGATAACGAGAGTTTTGTAGCAAAATACACAAATAGTAGGCAGAAAAAGTCTGCGTTCACTATTTGAATATTCTTGGAATTTGTATCAACAGGCAACAGAGTTTTTGCATTTAGTTATCAAGTAAAATTGCTTAAGAAAATTGTGACGCAATAATTGTAACGTTTTTGTGATATACGAAGCAATTCAAGAACATGGAAATTAAAAAGAAGGAAATTAGTACCAGTGAGTGTAAAATCAATGTGAAAATGTAAAAAGATGAAAAAAGTCGTCGGGATATAGCCAGATTCGTTGAATGGCAGTATTCATCTATCCAGCATGTATTTATAGCTTTAAATCTACAAGAGTTTATACATCCAAACCTCTTTTAAGTCGTCGATCTAAATTCACGATCAGAGAAAAACGAAGTAGGACATCAATGGTGGAAAAAAAATCCGTGTTTGTCTGCAACTTAAATAGCAGCAGACATTCACGAGCAGTTTAACGAAAATATTTGGGTGGATATTGCAAGAAAAATCTTGAAAAAGGGTGGATAGCATAGTCGAGTGTGGTTCGCAGAAAGCCTTATATTTCAATGACCAACCGGCTTAAGCGCATAGCTTTTGAAAAAGATCATATACATAAGCCTCTTGAGTTCTGGAGGACTGTGATATTCTCTGACGAGGGCAAATTTTGTATCTTCGGCATAAAAGGTTGTAAATTAGTCTGGAGAAAACCTTGCACAGCGCTTCAAAAAGAGTATTTAGTAGCAACGGTAAAGCACGGCGGTGGTTCAGTCATGGTGTGGGGGTGCATGGCGAGCAATGATGTTGGCAAGTTGGAGTATATATAATAAATTATGAACAAATATGATTACTTTGATGTCCTAAGAAACAATTTAAAGGAAAGTGCCACCAAACTCGGATTAGGATAATCGTTTCGTTTTCAACACGTTAACAGACCTAAGCACACCGCTGAGATTGTGAAACTTAGGCTCTTGTATAATGTCCCAAATCAACTGCACATGGCTCCACAGTCATCTGATTTGAATCCCATAGAACACCTATGAGATTTGTTGGAACGCAGGATTCGTCAACACGATGCATCTAGCAAGGGTATAATGAAGAGTGTTCTTAAGGACCAATGGGAAAAAATAAGTGCTGAAAAAACCCCAAGATTTGTTAGTTCAATGCCGAAACGACTTCAGGAGATTCACAAATGATGAGATTAACCAACCAGCTACTAAATAGCTCATTATTCTCTTTTTAAATATTTTTTATAGTTAATACTAAAACAGTGAACGCAGACTTTTTCTACATGATTTTTGTTATTATCGTTACAAACCTGTCTTTATTTAAAAATCTATGAAGGCAAACCAAATTAACTTTTCTTATTCAGAATACTTAAAAGGAACTAAATAAAATCAAATTAAAATTTGTTTTTTTTTAATTCCAGTTTGTAAACTTTTTTTTCATTGTTCATGTAAGCAATAGTATGTGTGTGAACGCAGACTTTTTCTAGCTAGAGTATATTTAGTTATATTTTTCACATCAACATTGTGAAATGAATAACCCATGAATGCAACTTTTGTGGGATTCTAGTCTAGTAAATTCTTGAAAACGTCTCTCAAATTTAGTTTGGAATTTTATTCACGAGTGTTTTCATTATCTTGGTAACTACCTGTGTTTCTTTTAGTATGCGCGTCTAAGATTTTATGTGAAGGCGGTCACCCCAAAATGTCTTGGTGGTCCACCGTTCGATCGCGATCGACTTAATGCCCACCCCGGCTGTAGATCATCTGCGCTCAGGCCCTAAATGAGCTTAAAGCGGCAACTGTGTATTGCCATTAAAATATTATAAATTTAAATATTTCACGCATACCGTATGCATAGTATTCGCAGTATCTTACACAGTGAGAATTATTAGTACAAAATTTGGAATCGTGAGTGTCAAAGTAGCATGTTCCGTATCTTACTGCAAGCGTTGTTGAAGCAGCGGGAATGACTAGTGAAAAAGTAAAAATCGAGCTCGAGTGGGCTCTAAGTGGCCCTGAAATGAAATGTGAAATAATGTTTCAGCTGTCCGCAGTGGCGTAATGTACACCCCCGCAACGCGGGGAGGGACAGGGTTCCAGGGGGACTAATCCCGACTCGTGCCTAGTACGTATCCTTTGTAAGCTCTGGCTTGAGGCCCAAAACCTGATTTTGCAGGGGGTAATACTCTCTGTTACGCCATTGGCCCTCAAAATAAATTAGCAAAAGTGATACAGTATCGATGTGGTATTTTTTAGTAAGGGTCGTTTTGTAATCAATCCAACTGCGAGTGAGCATTCCAACTTTCCTAAAAGGGCCTTACTTTACTGCAGGTAGATCTCGTGCTGCCCTCTGTTGTAGACACTACAAAACATATTTCATGAGCAAATTTTGTTTTGTACAAGCAAAAATTGTTTCAGACTTTAAATTCCTTCATTTTTTTTAATAAGACAATATAAAAATTTACAAGCTGAGGTTCATTTCATACTGTGCAATAGAATGAATAAAATAGAATGGGCAATCGAAAATCGTCATTTTCAAAGCAAATAGAAAAGTTATTTGCGCGATTTAAGCAATAGTTTCTTTTTCAATTCCTACTGTTAGTTCACGCTATATTTATTTATATATATATGTATATATATTTTGTTAAAATTTTCAATCGTTAGTAAAATACTTTTTATGCACCCCTTCAAATTCAAATACATTTTTTTAAAAACTTGTAGTGGATGGCATTTGATTTTAATACAGTTTTTTTTTCAAATATTATTTCATTAATTAAATTAAAAAATGTATAAATAGTAACAAACACAAACAATCGTTCAAAAGAATATATAGAAACGAAAATCGTTCATTGTGTCCCTTTAGTGCAATGGATAGCGCTTTGGACTTCTAACGTAAAGGTCGTGGATTCAAATCCCACCTAAAGAGGCCTAATTTCTGTGAACGCATTTCCCCCTATTTTTTTGAAATAATTAAATTTAATTTTTGAATTTCTTGTAACAAACAAAAAAGATGTACCATCACCATATATAGAAAGAAAAATTAAAAATTGCAAGGAAAAAATCGCTTTGTCAATTATTATTGTAATTCTGTCATATATATTAATACATATTTACGTTAATTACAATTATTTAATAAAAAGTAACTAAAATAAAATTTTCCTTTGTTGACCTAAGTATATATATATATAGAAATTGACTTAATTTTTTTTATATAACTGATTATTCATAACATTACTAAGAGATTAACGTCAAATTTTAATATTCACAGTACACACTTAAAAATCTTTAATTTAAAATCTTTAACATATTTTTAAACACTTAGAATTTTGATATTATAAAAGTATAGCATAAATATCTGGAATTAATGGCATAATAATTAAATGAAATGAGATAGTGGTTTATTCTCAAAAGAAAATTGCTTCAAAGCATAATTTTTAATTTTTGGGTTGTGGTTACACTTATCCACATACATTTGATAAAATGTATATACATAAACAAAATAGATTAATTACTATACATTAATAAGATACCTGTATTTTTTTTTAAAAAATTATATTGCAACATATAATTCTTTATAGTAAATTTATAATACACTGGTGTGCAAAACTTAAGCAACAGGTGGGTTTATTGCCATAACTTCACGAAAAATCATCTGAGAGACATGAAATTCAGAAGTGAGGGAGAGTATTATGTACGTAAAGAAGGGTGAAAGCATCAGCGCTGAAAAGGGAATACAATGCATACGGTATGGAATCAAACAAAAACTAGCTTTATTCAACGCATAGTATCGTGACTCATGATGGTCTATCCAACAGGAAGAACAACAAGCAGATGTTCCTTAATATGGTATATGCCCTCCCCTCACTGCAATGGTTGCTTCGCTCCATCTCCGCATACTCAGAACCAGCTGGTGCAACATTTCTTGCGGTAGGAGTGCCCATTCTTCAATCAGCGTCTGTTTGAGTTGTTGGGTGTTCTCCGGATGATGTAAGCGTGCTGCAATACGTCTCCCCAAAGCATCCCACACATGTTCGATGGGATTTAAATCTGGGAAGTACGCTGGCCAATCCATTCGAGTGATATCTTCACTTTCATGCAGCTCCTCAACAGCAAGAGTCCAATGTGGCCGTGCATTGTCATCCATAAAAATGAAGTCTCGGCCAATGGCACCTCGGAACAGACGCACATGGGGAAGAAGTACCTCCTCACAATAGCGATCCCCGGTTACAGACCCTCTATCGAAAATGTGGAGCTCAGTTCGCCCGTTCAGCATAATGCCTCCCCAGACAAGAACTCCAGGACCACCGTAATGGTGTCTTTCCTTGATGTTACTGGTATAAAACAGTGTCCCGATCTCTCTCCAAATCAAAACGCGTTGAGAATCACTTCTGGTACTGAACCGACTCTCAACCGTAAAGAGGACAGGACTCCATTGATCAGTTGTCCAGTTTTTGTGCTCTCTGCATCACTGTAAACGGTGGCGTTGGTGGTCAACTTTCAACGGGAGGCAGCGTTCAGGACGGCGGGCGAATAGGCCCCCTTTGTGAAGGCGTCTGGCCACAGTAAACCACGATACTTGTCGCCCCGTTGCTCTAGAGAGTTGCTGAGCAATGACGCTTGCTGACTGTCGTCGGCCTCTTTTCACCTGCAGGAAGATATATCGGTCATCCCCTGCAGTTGTCGTCCTCGGGCGGCCACCACCAACCTTTCTAACAGCTGTACCCGTGGTTTGGAACGCTTTCCAAATGCGCGAAACGACACTTTTGTTGATTCCGAACTATGCAGCTACACTGGTGACGGTGCGCCCCTCCTCCAGCTTTCCGATCATTCTTCCACGTGTGAAGTCGTCCAGGTGATTTCTTCTAGCCATATTTCACGAACTGACTCACTGGCACTTGCAGCGAATATGTTGAATTGCGTCTGCGTTCTTCTTTTATTTTACTGTTGAACAGCACGCGCCGACATCACGCGTTTTGCGTACGCTCACGTCGCTTCTGAAGTTTCGTTCCTGATATTTGCATACGCATGACGTTTCTATTGACTTACGTGTTCACTGTACCTATCTCCAGACCTCCTTTTCTGCAAGTTCATGGTTAATCTGCTTAATTTTTACATTGTTGCTTAAGTTTTGCACACCAGTGTAATAATTTTTACAAAAATGTCTTTATTCTTTTTTTTATTAAAGGTTTATACAACTTTTCTGATTGATTAATTATAATTTGACGTTCTCAGAAGCAAAAAAAAAAAAAAAAAAAAAAAAAAAAAAAAAAAAAAATACAGAGGTTATTATAGGAACTGAGACATCGTAGTTTTAAACTGTGGTCAAGTGAAAAAGATGAAACCTGAACTGGCTTGTCATCCTCCAAATTCCCCATCATGCCAAAGAGAATATGTTGAATATTGACAAATTTAACTTGCATAAGTCTCTCTAAGCTACTCACCTTAACTGTGAGCCCTGGTAAATAAAAAAGGGGGAGGGGTGTGCGGAAACTATAAAACGTTTTTCAAAATTAATCTTTATGATTAAAAACACTTTTCAAAGCTAATTTTCTTATCCAGATTTGCACTCAGGTAGTATTTTGCTTGGTTTGACAAATGAATTTATTAACTGTAAAATTTCATGGCGGAATAAGAGATCGTTGGATTTTTTTAAGTGCCAATTTTTATTTTTCAGTCATTTAATCAAAACACAAAATCAAATATTTGTGAATCAGTAAGTTTTATTCAAAAAACAAAATATTAGGATCTAGGATAAAAATATATAGCCGTATTCAGTCAAACTTTTATAACACGCCAACAGGATAACTTTTTTTTTTTTTTTTTATGCACGATAGATTTAAGGTAAGACGCGTCCAAAATTTCGACGTTTTTTCGAGAATTTTTTTTAACTAGAAAATAAAATGCGATCGTTTTGTAACTTTTATACGTTTTTATCAGTACTTCAAAATGTACCAAAAAGATTTTTTTACTTAATTTTGCGTTAATTTGTTTATAATTTTTTATGTCAAAGTCGAGTCCTCGAAAAAAAGGTGGGCAGTTTTGGGGAAGCACACAACCTTCCGTAGTCATCTGAAATAAAAAAAAAGATTATTGTTTTGTAGACTTTATTCTAATGAACTAACCAATAATATGCATGTTAAAAATAAAATTTAAGAAAATGGCGAACTTAGGAAAAAAAGTGTTTTAAAATCTAATTTTTTTTTTCGTTGATAAATTGTTTAGAAGAATTAATTTATTGTTAAAAGATTGAATGCTTGAAAGGGGTTACGCATTTAGCTATGTGTGTCTAAAATAACAGTACAAATTTTTAGCAAAATCGGTTGAATAGTTTTAAATCAGTGGTTTCCCGAAATTTCAGAAACATGGTTTTGAGAAAAACGCGTTTAAAGTTTTGATAATACCTACATTAAACAGCTATGCCTGTGCCTAGAGCAATCTCTCTGTTTCCTCAAAGTTATCATTTTCAACGGCTTTGAGAGCCCTGTGTAAGGTTCTGGCCTCTTTACAGTTAGCTTCTGCAGTTTTCTCTGTCCTCAAAATTCGTGTGCATTGTCGATAGCGTCAAGGTAATCCCTGGCTGTTTGACTTATTGTGACGCCCATCACCTCTCTAACTTTGAGTACACGTAGAAAAACTGTACGGCAGGCAGCCGTATAGGTAGCACTTTCCAAAACGTTTTTTCTTACTAAGGTATGCTTCGGAGCGACATTCCATACACAGTGATTGAAACTTTCACTATTATTATTGTGCCCCCCGAAACATCTTTTTAACAAATCGTTAGATGCTAATGTCTTGTACATTGGTTTTACAATATTTACATTTTGCTTGTCAAACGTTACTGTTCATAAGTGCTCTCTTGATTTTCCGCTTTCAATTGTTGTTATTTGCACCAAGAATGTGGGCAATACAAGTGTGCTGAGGGTTTTGTATGCTGTACAAAATCCTTATATTTCGTTGTCAATCGAAAAGGTTTGCTATAATACGCAAACCTGCATATCCTTGAATAATAGGGATAGAAGTACAGTAAAAAATGGAACTGTCAGAGCAACTGCCGCTGGTGCATCAACGCATTTTCATACAACCTACGGCTCGCTCTTTTCCTTTGGCTGCAACTTTGAAAATATTAAAAATTTCGGTCTGAAAATTTTAGGTATATTTTAAAAATATTTTTCTTCAGAAAAATGTAAAATAAAAAATAATTAATTTTTGAACCCCCGTCACGCCAGACTACTGCCTTAATGTAAATCAGCCAACTACTCGGAGTACCTTCTGTGGCAATGAGATGGATAGAGGTGAAAAGCAAATGTAAATGATTGCATTTAGTGAGCCTCTGATAAAAAGATATTCATTTCTCGCTATAAAAGCAGCAGTTGGCGCACTCCATATATGCTATCAGTGACAAACTGCAGCATCGGAACTTTTGGAATAGTACAGGATATGCATCAGAAACATCAATGAGCTAAATACCAGCAATTATCGCCAGCGAAACGACATGTAGTACTCGTAATATGACCTTGATTTGTCGAGGGGTACCTTTGTCTCTCTTGTTGAGAAAGATTGCTTGGAGACTAAGGGAAATTACTCCTTCCGGGAAACCTTGCCCAGTACTAGAGTTTCGGACATTTGGTACTCGCTCGGTGGTGCCGCCGGTGGCCCGTAGCTACCATCCGATAAGAGAACGGCTGAACGCCTCTAAGCCGGAAGCCTACCCGGAGATGGTGAGGATTATCTCGGTGCCCCATGCATCTAATGGCTTATTTAGAAACCTCCTGTTCTAAGTGATGAGCACTGGTTTCGAAAGAGCCCCTTCGTACGCCTGAGACTTGATGGGCCCTCCTCAAGACCAGAGGGTCCTGCACACAAGACTCTGCCCTAAGGTGGGTGTGATGTGTGCGGGTGCAGAGTCGTCTGCAGACAATGTACGTTCGAAAAGAAGTTACCTTGAAGATGACTTGGCGACAAATATAGTCCTCACTCTGGGATGGGAGCATCCATCACGTTTGACTGTTGATTCATGACTGATGAAAATTTCATCTGCTGAATTACATAGAAAGATGTGTGTGTGTAAAACCGGATTCTACCTGTGTGAAGACGGGAACTGATTCTAGTCTTATTTGAGCGGGAAATTACGCAGTCTAATCTTGGTCAGTCAAGTTCGCAGTGATTCTGATTGATTGTGATTGACTGATATTCGTTTGGTGCGAAGGGAACCTTAGAAGGAAAATTGTAAATACCTACTTGTTATTTTTAAGGCGCGTTGAAATATTTACGTTGCTTGGTTCACTTACTAATATAAATGTTTCGGTATGCAAAAAATGAAAATGACTTGTACTTTAATATAAAATCTACATTTTATTGATAGCCCAAATTCTTTATTTTTTTAAGTTCTGTAAAAGAATATGACGTTAATAATAATAAATCTCTAATATTTCTTGTAGAATATATGTAAAGGGTGTTTTTTTAGAGGTATAGAACTTTAAATTGCAATAAAACAACGATGTATTATTCGATTGACATGAATTTTTTTTATTCGAAAGATAATCTTGTGGCATTACATTTTAAATATGATTTCTGGCATAGGACTGCCACGGCTGGCTCGGATGCAGTCCAATCTGGACGTCCCATTTTCGATGACTTTTTCCAACATTTGTGGCCGTATATCGGCAATAACACGGCGAATGTTGTCTTCCAAATGGTCAAGCGTTTGTGGCTTATCCGCATAGACCAATGACTTTACATAGCCCCACAGAAAATAGTCTAGCGGTGTTAAATCACAAGATCTTGGAGGCCAATTCACAGGCCCAAAACGTGAAATTAGGCGGTCACCAAATGTGTCTTTCAATAAATCGATTGTGGCACGAGCTGTGTGAAATGTTGCGCCGTCTTGTTGTAACCACAGCTCCTGGACATCATGATTGCTCAATTCAGGAATGAAAAAGTTAGTAATCATGGCTCTATACCGATCACCATTGACTGTAACGTTGTGGCCTTCATCGTTTTTGAAGAAGGATTCCACCAGCCCATAAAGCGCACCAAACAGTCAGTTTTTCTGGATGTAACGGTGTTTCGACATACACTTGTGGATTAGCTTCACTCCAAATGCGGCAGTTTTGTTTGTTGACGTAGCCATTCAACCAGAAGTGCGCTTCATCGCTAAACAAAATTCGCTTATGAAAATCGACCATTATTTTCGAAATAAAATTGCACAATTTGAAAGCGTTGTTCAGGTGTGAGTCTATTCATGATGAATTGCCAAACCAAACTGAGAATAAATCACTTAACAGCTGTTAAATCGGTCACCATCTTCGAAAGTAATGCCAACTTAAGGCTACAGTGGACAGTTAAAATGTGGGAAAATTGACTAAAATATCGAAAAAAAAATTTTTTGACTTATTTTAATATTATATTAGCCTCTCTATCAAACGCAAAAAAAATTTGGGGTTTCATGCATTTTTTACTGAGTTATGGGGTAGTTCCGATTCAGTCATCCATGACCACGCCCCTTTGTTTACATTCTGATGTCATGCTGACAAAGCTGTCATGTACTTTGACAGTACGAATTTTATTTACTGTAGACATAGCCTCTCTAATTTTTATTTTTAAATGTTAATTTATCAAGGTCTGGATGGCAACAATTTGTTTTAACTGTATCTGAGACCTAAATCGGCATTATTTGTTCACAATTCGTTCGATCTTGCGTTTGCATTTTTCGTTCAATTTTATTCAAACTTTATACTGATTTTACCAAAACAAAAGTTCTTTTTAGAACTAAAGTTCATTTTAAATTGCCTTTGTTATTTAAAATTTTTATAATGGATCTTATATCATCGAGATATAGAAAACCTAAAGTTCTTCCTAACAAAAGGAGAAAGATGTTGGCTGAAAATAGCAAGAAGCGATGGCAGAAATATTCTAAAACTGTTGATGAAAAAAAACAGTATTAGTATGGTATTGCAGAGAGATACATTATCTGAACCGAGTATATCTTCCCAACCTGATGCAAGCTATATTCTCACCCACAAGGCTGTGTTTTCTGAACTATTGCAGAGAGTTCCTTGTAAATATTGTACAAACTGTAACCTTGTTATAAAACAACACCATTCCTTGGGGTATTCTACAAAGTTGGAACTTTTATGCGAATCATGTCATGAAAGCTATGGAAGTGTTTTTTCAAGTTTCCAAGAAGAGGCCAAAAACTCACATGATATAAACAGCAAACTGATCAGTGCCTTCCTATCCATAGGCAGAGGGCATGCTGCTTCGGAAACGTTTTCATCTGTGCTCAACATGCCAACAATGGACCGAAAAACATTTGTCAAATGCATGCACAACTTATCCGTGAAAAACAAAGAGGTGAAGAAAAAAATGCTCGAAATGTCACGTCAAGCTGCTAGAGAAGCTCACGTAAAAGTTGATGCTTCTCTAAAAAATCAGGAAATAATTGATGTGAGTGTGTCATATGACGGTACTTAACCTAGGATTAGGAATAATCCTCGATATCCTTAGTGGACTTGTCCTTGACTTTGAAGTATTGTCGAAATACTGTCAGAATTGTGTAGTTGCTGGTCGAGATATGAGAGTCGATAGTGCAGAGTTTCACATATGGCAAAAAGGACATGATGATGAGTGCGACAAAAATTTTGATGGAACTTCTGGAGCCATGGAGATGCACGCTGCACTAATTATGTGGAGGCGGTCAATTAGTGATTGCCAAATGAGATTCGTTTCCATGCTGAGTGATGGTGACTCAAAAACTTTTCAATTTTTGTCGGACAATAAAATATATGGTTCAGATAAAAAAATCGAAAAGGAAGAGTGCCTGAATCATATTGCAAAGAGGCTAGGCACATCGTTACGTAACAAAGTGAAAGAATGGAAGGTGAAAAAAGTGACTCTTGGTGGGCGTAAGCAGGGAAGCCTTACAGATAAAAACATCACAAAGTTGCAAAATTACTATAGAAAGGCAATAAAAGATAATGTCCCTGATACCGATAAAATGAAAACTGCTATATATGCCAACCTGATGCATTGCTCGTCAACTGACAAAAAGCCTATGCATGGTAAGTGTCCTGAAGGGGAATCATCATGGTGTTTCTTTAAAAGAGCTATCGCCAAAGGTGAAACCCCAGGGTCACACAATTCCATGAGAACTTACTTGTCGCCACAAGTAGTGGAGAAAATTATGCCTGTTTATCAACGTTTCGCTTCAGACACCATTCTTGAAAGATGCGTAGCAGGCAAGACGCAAAATTCGAATGAAAGTCTGCATAGCTGCATTTGGCGAAAATGCCCAAAAGAGTTATTCGTCTCCAAAAGGAGGCTGGAAATAGCAGTAATGGATGCCATCGAAAACCACAATTTGGGCTATGTGAAATCTCTTGAAGCGAAAGAGGACTCATGCCTAAATGACAGTTTTTCTTTGACTATTGCAGAAAGACAAGATAAATGACGCATTTCTCAGAATATTTCTACGAAACAAAAGAAAAGGAAAAGAAATGCCACGAATACAAATGCAGCCTATAGTGCCGGGGCTTTTTAAATTTTTTTATCAGACTTAGCAAACAGTTTTCTTGTTATGTGTAATTAAATTTGTTATTTTTTTGAATTTTGTAATTTAATTGTATTGAAATACCTTATTTTTACTCATTGTGATTAATGAAATATATTATCTGGTTGATGAAATAATAATGAAACACATTATGTTAATTTACTTTAGATTTTATTGGAATGTTCTTGCTTACTTCAATTTTTATCACTATATATATTACATGTCAATGTGACTGTTACAATAAATATTGCAGAATCTTATACATATATTCTATGTTTATCTTATCTTTATGATATTACTGTTTTTCAAATTTATATGAATGTCTTTAATTGTTTTTAAAAAAACTAAGTTTTTTTCTTTTAGAATAAAAATAGCTGTTTTTCTAAAAATGAAAACTTCCTCGAAAACATTGAATTTTTGTAATTTAATCCGTTTGAAATACTTTATTTTTACTCATTATGATTAATGAAATATATAATATACTATCTAGTTGAGATAAAACAATGAAATACATTCTGCCAATTTACTTCAGATATTATAAGAAAGTTCTAGCATACTTCAATTTTTATCACTGTATATACCACGTGTCAATGTGACTGTTACAATAAATATTGCAGAACCTTATGTATATATATTCTGCATCTATCTTATATTTGTATGATATTAGTGTTTTTCAATTTCAAATTCATATTTATATCTTTAATTTTTTTTAAAAAAAATAAGTTAATTTCCTTTAAAATAAAAAAAGCTGTTTTTCTCAGAATCAAAAATTTGCCTCGAAACCAAAACTCAAAATGTTCCATGTGTTGCAATTTTTGTCGAATTATAACAAAACTTTCCAAAAGTATTCATCTAATGTATACTTATAAATTCTTGGATGCATTGTAGTAATAGTGATAGGGTGAAAGAAGAAATTAAAGTTTTTTTATGTAGGAAATCATCAAAATTAAAATTTTTTTATAAAAATTTGCGTTTACCCATATTTTGTAAATTATCATATAAAACATTACATTGTATGCATACATTTGTAAAGAATTGCTTAAAGAAGTTAAATCAGGTGAAAATATGAAATTTAAAAAAAAATCAAAACTCATGGAACGTTTTGAAATTTTTAAATTTTCGTTAAAATTTTTTTTAATTTTAAATTTCTTAAAAACTAATCATTTTTTTCTCACCAAATTTTTTATATGGTTTTAGTTCTAAGTTACATACAGACAGTAAAAATTTGGGGCATGTTTGTAAAAAATTAAAAAAAATATTTTTTGCTGTCCACTGTATCTTTAAACTTCTATGCCTGGAAAAAAACATTCTGTAGTAGGGAACTCTTTACCACGATTGCCAAATAGTCATGGTCTTGAATTCGTGGTCCGTGTTGTCAAATCGTAAATTCGCATTCAGGTATCACTGAAAACTCAACGTGTAGAAGGACTGATATATTTTAAATATTTTATGGTTAAAAATACTCAAATTGTTATGGCGTGTAAAGTTGAAGAGTGCAATGTCAGTCACGTATTGCTAATAAACAATCTCAATAGTTCTTAACTCATGGCCGGTGTTGTTTCTGTGGATTCGTGGGTTCGATTCTATTAAGGACTCATTATATGTAAGAGCAGATGGACTCTAAATCTGAAGGGGAGAGTGAGGGAATATTGACATTGCAATGTTCGGCTACACGAGGGGTTTTGGCGACGAACCTCGTAATTTTGAAACAGGGTCAAGTGATGAGGACGACACCTGAGCTGATACCCCTTCTCCTAATTTTCACACCACACCAACGGGAGGATGTATGAGCCTTGACAGATTTAACGTGCATTGTACGCCTCTGGATGGAGGGTCTTCAGCGATACTCGCATGCCGGGAACGAGTCCGTCACCTTGACTACTAGGCTACCGCGGCCATAACTCAATGGAAGATGCCGTTCTTGTTATTTAATCAGAATTCAAAACGCGATTGATTCAACTTAGGTATTGACTTACCTGCATTCGTTTGAGTCCTGACTAACTGATTGCATAAAAAGTTATTTAAAAAAAATTACTAATACAATTTTGAATTGTGTATTTAGTAAAAGTGCTCCCTCAAAAAGTTTTTTTTAGGTCTTGAATTTTTCTCAAAAATATTATCAATACAGTTTTTTTTCAATTCCTACTATATTATATAGTTCATTCTCTCCCTATATATATACATATATATACAGTCGGACCTCTATATAACGAAGTCGCTAAATCACGGAAAAAAGTTCCTTATATGGAAAATTCGTTATATAGAGGTTCATCTTTTAACATACTTTATAAACCACATAAAACAAATACTTTAAATTCATAAACACTATACATTAAAAAAGTAATTATCCATACCTTTTTTAAAAATTAATATCTGTTTTTTTATATATCTTACCCATCAAAAAAGAAAGAAAGAGAGAAAAATTGCCAGGAAAACAAGAAAAAAGAATGTTGAAGAACTCACTGTATTTTCAACAAAGAAAATAATTTTATACTAATATTAATTAATTTTAATGACATTTTGTAATTTAAAGCATACAATTAAAATTAAACATTTATTATTTTATAATTAGTACACGGGGACATGGGACAACTCCACTGAGGATGAAAGAGGATATCGAAGATGCTTTTAGTAACCTGGGCAATGGGGGGTAAGGGTTGCACTTCTTGGAGGAAACGTCCAGAACTCTATTGTTCTCGGTGAGTTAGGATGTAATAAAACTAGTTCAAGATTTTTGACCACCATAAAATGTGTCGAAGGGAGAAACACTTGAATTTTTTTCAGAAAAACTTTTAAAAAAGGGAGAACAAAAATTGGATCACAAAAGAAAAAGTTTGTTACATAGAAAACGCCCTTCGCTTTCGAGAGGTTATTTTACGAAGAAAATCGTGAAATGTTCAAGCTTCCAGGAACAAGTTTATTATACATAAAAATTCGCAAAATAGAGGTTCATTATATAGAGGTTCGACTGTTCGACCAAGCTTGTTTTTAAAAACTGTCTTTATTCATCAAACCTTCTACATGTTCTGTCCCTGAAAGAGAACGACGCCAAAGTGAAATCAAAGTGTTTTCAACACTAATGCCTAGATGTGAAGTACCTTCTTAGTTATGGGTAATACTTGAAAGTTAATGCTGACTTATAAATAATAAATATAAAGATAATAATCTGGGATTAGAATTATTTTGAGGTTGGACCATCTGTTTCGGAGAAATAATTGGGTGCTTAATAATTTACTACTTGAAGATGTAATAGAAAACAAAAGTTAAGTTTGATGTATGGAATTATGGAATTTAATTATCCTTTATATGTTTATTATTATATTTTTGTTTATATATTTGTGTATATGTATACATATGTATAAATTTATATATATATATATGTGTATGTATATGTATATAATTATATATTGAATTTTTTTTATATTGGATTATATATATATGTATCTATATGTATGTATATGTATATAGTATAATAGTGAAGAAGTTATAGAACCTACAGTGCTAAAAAAGGAAGAAATGGGAATTTACAAGAAAAAACAGATGTAGATACAAAAAAGTCTTTGGACTAAACTGGAGTCCTATTATGATTTCTAAAGCTGTCGCTGAATTAGGCCAGCCATTTAGGGTTAGCAATGCTTTATGGATCCAACCTATCCCGTACAGCAGAAATTTTCGACTTAATAGGGGAAAAATAGAACCCTGTTGCAAAGTTAAGCCTATTACAACACGTGGATGTAGAACCTGACAATATATTAAAAAGAAATTAAGAAAAGAGAACAATATTGAATCTACCAGGGTGAAGAATAATAAAAAAATATTATATTGAAAAATTTAAGATAGAAACTTACATGTAATATAAGAACTGGAAATCAAGAAATCAACCTTCTGCGTTAAGATCCTACGTGAAATGACATAAAGGATTGAAATGTCAACACAAGAAGGCTGACTCATTATTATAGTTAGTTTTTAATAATTTTAAATAGTAGGGATAATAATTAAAGTTAGGAACAAAGTCTACTATATTACTAAATATAATTAAGTCATCTATGTATCTAAAAAAGTAACAAGATTCATAACTAATACTTTCATTTTCATAAAAATGCAACTAAATATTTGTTAAGCAGTTGCTAGCTGGTCCACCTTGTGGTAAGCCTTTAATTTGCTGATAATGAGCGTTATTATGGAAAATGTAAGTTTCTTTTAATACTAATTCCATAATAGAAATACATTTATCATATTTTTTTATCTTATTCAAAAATTATTTGCTATATGCTATTTTAAGAATCTTAAACATGTCTTCTATATCTATGGAGTTAAATAAATCTTCAAAATCATAGATATAAATAGAGATAATTTTTTTACCTTGCATATACTTAATAATGCCCATACTATTTTTAACCATAATAGAATTATCAATTTTGTCTTTTGTAGATTGAATATTTTGTAGCTCTTGCCCGGGTGTGTAATATAAGTTTTAAAATCATTCGTAATAGTTCTAAATTTAACAGGATATTTATGAAATTTAGGAGTTAAGAAAATATGAGGGAATTTAATATCCAAAATACGTAAATCTATTTTTTTTATTATCAAAAACAGAGATTCGATTAAAAATTTCTCTTTTGCATGAATTAGATTTTTTAAAAGCCGAATTATTATGCAAACGTTATTTATAGGCAGGCAATGAACATACTTATTAAAACATTTTTGAGAAATTAATGTTATTATAAGATTTATTCATGAATAGAGTATGCTACAATACTCAGTAGAAATATTTACTAAATCTATATCTTCAATATAGAATTTATGATTGAGAAAATTAATAATAGCCTTAATAATATATAAGGCATGGCATACCAGTCTTGAAAATCATACTTTTTGGGGATATCTCTAGTATACCTAAACCAAACAAAAAAATGCTTAATTTGTTTAATATTAAAAGACTTTTCAAAATTGCTGCAAAAATCTTTAATTTTAGAATCTATCTCCACTGGAAGTCTATGCATTTTCCTCTTCCTATTTCGGAGATATACATACATATACATATATATATATATATATATATATATATATATATATATATATATATATATATATATATATATATATTTATATTTATATATATCTTGTTCAAATTTTTCAATTGTTAATAAAATTCTGTTCATCCATTCAAGTTCAAATAAATTTTTTTTAAATTTATAGTGGATGACACTTGATGTTAATACAGTTTTTTCAAATACTAAATCATTAATTAAATTAAAAACTGAATGAATAGTAACAACCAAAAATAATAGTCCAACTACATATATAGGAAAGGAAAATTGTTCGTTTTATTCTTGTAGCGCAATGGACTTCAAATTCAAAGGTCGTGGGTTCGAATCCCACTTGAGATGACCTAATTTCTGAGAATGTGTTTTGTTTTTTACCATACTATTTTATTGGAAGAATTAAATTTAATGAATGAATAAATTGCAACAAATGAAAAAATAGTCCAACATCCTTTATAGAAAGGAAAATCGAAAATTGCAAGGAAAATCACTTTCTATTTTTTTACCTTATATTGCGACTTAGTCATATGTCTATACATATTTATATTAATTGTAACTATTTAATGAAAAGTTACTAAAACAAAATTTTTCTTTATTCACCTAAGTAAGAATTGACTTAATTCTTTTTTATTTAATACTAGTTATTATATAATCAACGTAATCCAAAGCGATTATATGCTGTAAACACCTAACGAATCCTTCTTTATTTAGAAAAGATAACTTCCAAACTTTCTTTTGATGTTATTTGTTTCGAGATCAAAAAGAAAAATGAGTCTACTATCAGTTGACTCTTACATTGGATAAGAAATAATTTCCATTTCAACAAGGTTAAAACCCTATTCTAGAATTTCTATTTCAGACTTTGATCACAAACAATTCTTTAACTGCCTCGGTGACTTACGTAATATTTAAGCAGCTTTTCATCAACACAATAAAAATGCTTCAATCTATAATAGGATAAGGAATCGGACATGAAAATAAAAATGATAAAAAAGGGTCAATTCTTATTCTTATCGTTAGAATTTGAATTGTTATTGCAAATTCTAATAAATTATTACTAAATTATTAAACGTAAAATTTGCATTATATTTAATCTCAGATAATTTAAAAATAACTCAGAAATAACTTAAAAATAATTTTTTTAATTGTTCATCTTTCAATGGACTAGTAAATAGAACTTAATTTTATATCAATGACACACACACAGTTATTGATAATTTTTTCCTCTATTTTTCTAAGTTATTCTTAAAATTGATTATTTATTTTTATATACCTGGAATCTCCCATGAAAAAGTTCTTTTTACTCATGCAAGTTAAAATTTGATTGGAAGTAATTATTTTATATTTTGTAAATCTACTGAATACCTTTACAGTAGCACGCAGTCCTGTATTAATATCTAAATTATCCAGATATATATATATATATATATATATATATATACTGATGAAATAAATTAAGACAATTTACATATTTTATCGAATTGCATGAAAAGAATTGAACTTAATGAAAAACACTGCTTCTAGACAAAATGCAAATCTTGAACGGCAAATACGTAAGCGTACACATATGTGTAGGCGGAGCCAGCAGAAAAACAAGCTTTATAAGCGCGTGTAAGTTAAGACGTATTTTGTTCGCCAGCACATCTCGGCGAATTTCTTGGTGTTAATTTCAAGCAATCTGTTCACTTAAAATTATCGCAGTAAAAATGAGTAACCACGGAAGTTTAGATGGTAGAATGAGGTGGCAAATTGTGGGGAGGCTAGAAGCAGGCCTATGTCAAGTCCAGATTTGTAGAGAGTTCAGTTTAACTTCTAGCGTCGCGTGTAACTTATGGAAACAGTTCCAGGATACTAGATTCATCGAGAAAAACACTGAGCAAGGTCGTCAAAGAGCCACGATAGCCAGAGAATATCCTCATTTGTTGATTATAGCGAGGCGTAACGGAAGGGCTACAACTTCTCAGCTATCTATTTGCTTGTATACATCCACAGGAACCCGTGTATCAAGGGTGACTGTTTCAAAAAGACTTAATCAGAGGGTTGTTTTCCAGAAGACCTGCTGTTTGCATCCCGCTTACGTCTATGAACAGGATAGTTCATTTAGCATGTACAGACAGCATAGAGATTGGAGTATGGATCAATGGGCGACCGTTTTGTAAACAGATGAGTCCCTTTTCAGCCTAAGTACCGATTCTCGCCGTACGCTCATGTGGAGAGAACCAGGCCTACCTGTCCTCCAATGTCCACGAAATCGACAATTAGGGCAGAGGAGGCTTAATGGTCTGGTCAGATATCATGTTGGATGGCCGTACACCTCTCTGTGTCTTTTAAAGAGGCTCTGTAACTGGTGTGAGGTATAGGAATGAGGACTTGGAACACTTTTTTACAGGTGCATGGGGCCCCGAGCTCATTTTAATGGACGATAACGTGAGGCCACACAGAGCTCTTCTGGTCGACGAATTTCTTGAGAGTTAGGATATTTGCCGTACGGATTGGCTAGCCAGGTCTCCAGACCTCAACACTATAGAGCATGCCTCGGACGCTCTGGGAAGGGACATTGCAACTCGTAACCTCTCTCTGAGATCCATCCAGAAAATGAAAAAGCGTTGCTGGACGAGTGGGACCAATTGCTACAAGAACTGATCAATTCAAGTATGGCATGGCACTGCGAGCCCCCGCCCCTGCCTTATTTATTCTGCAACCACTGTTTTATACCTTCCAACGAGTGATACACACCACCATGCATGTGTATTGCAATTGTTAAATGGTTATTTGGTTTGTATTACATATATATGAATGTGCGTACATATCAAATTTCATTAAAATCGGTCCTGTAGTTCTAGAGGTAATCGACCAAGTCTGTAAAAATTCTCTTAATTTCCTACACCAGTGTATATGTCACCTATATTACTCACACTTCTAAAATTATGTTCCTATTCAGCAAATTCACTAATAAAATCTAGAAAAGTATTTTGCATAAAACCATAATGTATATGTATTAAAAGTTATATCTTGGATTTTCGTAAATCCGAGAATTCAGTGAATGTTTTAATAACTACAAAATTTAGATATTAATTTAGACTACAGATTGTTTTAATGTAATTGAAATTTGTAGAATATTATTTCACTCAATGATACTCTATAAACCGCATAAAAAAATTTAAATTCATAAACACTATACATTATTATGAAAAATAATTATATATATATTATATATATATATATATATATATATATATATATATTGTAAATTAATATCTATTTATTTTATATATCTTGCCTACGATAAAGAAATCTGCAAGGAAAGCAAGGGAAAAAAGCTTTGCCCAGAAACACACTGTATTTTTATCTTTAAAGAAATAATTTTTAATTAAAATTAATGAATTTTAATGACATTTTCTACTTTAGGCCTGCAAGAAATTTCAACACATACATTTTTTTTGTTAACAGTAATTTTTAAAGATATATCATATCACATGGGACCTTAAATTTAATTACAGGTTAATTTAATTACTGGTAAAATATATTAATTTTGTTTGAGATTTGTGTTTGAAAAAAAGAGTGATTTCTCATAATACAGCTCGTGTGTCGGCTCCGGTGTCTCAGAGGTAGCGTGCCTGGCTGGAGTCGATAGATTTTCTGGATGCGGAAATCGTAGGCACGCATGTCATATGATTATATGACATATAAAAGATCCCTTGAGTATCAATAGGGTTCTGGTACTCTCGGCAAAATCAAATCACGGCAACATTTAGCATCTGACGAGAGCTTGAATTGTATACATTCAAGCGTCCGAATTTGGTAACGAAAGCCTCTACTGAAATAGTTCTCACATTCGGGGACTTGCCGTTTCTGCAAAAGCAAAGTTGCTAATATACAGCCCATTGAAGAGAAAAAAATCATATACTCCTCATCTCTTTGTAATGCTCTTAAACTCCCTTTGGTAAAGTTTTCTCACAGTGTAAAGCACGTCGAATTGTTTCAATTGATTTTATCATTTCATCATATGAAGATCCAGGAATATTTTTAAAATAGGTAGAAAAAATATCAAATCTTGAGAGGAAGAGTCCATTAAATATAAAATGCACTTCGCTATTTGGAGGTTATTTTATGAAGAAAATGGTATAATGTGTTCATAGTTCCAGGAAAAATTTCACAAAATAGAGAAATTTATAAGGACGTCCGACTGTACGCCAATTTTTTTTCTAATTGCATTCTACGTTTTCATGAAATTAACACAATGAAGAATTTTTCCTGAGCATCTAATATTTCCTCTGATTCGTGAAAAGTAAACAATTCAGGTATAGTATGGGTCTTTTTAACACGCTTTTATAAGATTCACTTGTATGTAACAGAATCTTCAACTCGATTTTTACCCACTTTAAAAGATCAGATTAATTCGAAATTTTGAACATTTGTCAAGGACCGATGGCAATACAATAATTTCATAATTTTATTTCATTATCCTCATTAAGATCCTCAGAAATGAGGATTCTAAGAATTTCGAGATTTGGCGACTAATTCATTATATCGTTTCCAGATTTGGCGACTAATTCCATATTCCATTCCTGGATTTGGCGACTGATTCTGTATTCCATTCCCAGATTTGGTGACTAATTCCATATTTTATTCCCAGATTTGGTGACTAATTCAAGATTTGAGGACTAAAAGATTAAGTAATCTATATATATAAAGGAGAAAAGCGACTCACACACTCACTCACTGACTCACTGACTAATCACGATATCTCCGGAACTATTAAACCTACAGACTTGAAATTTAGTAGGTAGGTTCCCTTCATGGAGTACACGTCAGCTAAGAACGGATTTTACATTAGAAACCCAACGGGCGTTACGGGGTTTAAGGGGCGTTATAGATAATTATTTCCATTACTAAACTATTAGATGTACAATCTTGAAAATTCGTACACAGATTTCTTTCATAAAGTAGAGATTCCCTACATAATGATTTTTACGAAAATTGACCTCTAAGGGGCGTTGAGGGCGCTTAAGGGGCGTTATACATAATTATTTCCAATTTTAACCTATTAGACGTACAGTCTTGAAATTTGGTAAGCGGATTCTCCTTTCATAGAGTACAGATCCCCTACAGAATGGGTTTTGTGAAAATCGACTCCCAAGTGGCGTTGTAGAGAATTAAGGGGCGTTATATAGGCAATTAACTCTTTTTTTAAACTATTAGACGTAAAATCTCAAAATTTAGTAAGCTGATTCCATTCATTGAGTAGAGATTCGCTATAAGATGGGTTTTGTGAAAATCGTTTGTTAAGGGGCGTTGCGGGGGCTTAAGGGGCGTTATAGATAATTATTTCCATTTTTAAACTATTAGACGTACAGTCTTGAAATTTAGTAATTGGATTCCTTTCATAGTACAGATCCGCTGCAAAATGGGTTTTGTCAAAATCGACTCCCAAGTGGCGTTGTAAAGTATTAAGTGGCGTTATAGGCAATTAACTCTTTTTTTAAACTATTAGACGTAAAATCTCAAAATTTAGTAAGCTGATTCCATTCATTGAGTAGAGATCCGCTATAAGATGGGCTTTGTGAAAATCGTTTCCGAAGTGGCGTTGCGGGGGCTTAAGGGGCGTTATACATAATTATTTTCATTTTTAAACTAGTAGACGTACAGTCTTAAAATTTGGTAAGCGATTTCCTTTCATGCTGTAGAAATCCGCTACAAAATAGTTTTGGGGAATATTGATCCCCAAGAATCACTGAGGGGGATTAAGGGGCGTAATAGATAAATATTTTCGCTTTTCAGCTAATAGAACCACGTGCTTGAAAATTAGAAGGTATGTTCCGTTCATGGAATAAAGTTCCTTTTACAAAGATTTTTGCGAAAACGGACCCCCAAAGGAGTGGGGTTGCGATGGATTAAGGCGTGTTATAGAAAAATTCCTGTTTTTGAATTTAACTCATTTACTTTAAATTTGTTGAGCACTTTTCTTTAGTTGAATAGAGTTCCACTAAGAATGGATTTTACGGAAATCAACTCCAGGGGGAGCGGGGAAAGTTATTGGGGCGTATTGATTGACAAAATTCCCGTTTTTGAACTGCTAAGACTATAATAATAAAATTTGGTTTGCATGCTTCTTTTGTTGAATTGGAATCTGCTAAGAATGCTGTCAACGAGGTATTGATGATAAAAATTCCGTTTTTGCTCTGTTAGATTTAGACTTGAAATTTAGCACAAAAGTTTATTTTATGGAGTAGAGATCCACTGAAAGTTTCTTTGGTGGGAATCCACTTAATTATTAAGTTAAGTGTGCGAAAAATATCTTTCTACTTCTATTTTAGATATAAATAGAAATTATATATTATAATTTATGTTCTTTTTATATCAAGGGGTGAGAGTGTAACAGCTATAAATATATTTTTCAATACAATCGAATTCTTAATGCTAGATATCAATAATTAATATATATGTAAACAGTATACATATATACAACATCATGAAATACCCAGTGAAGCGGGTGGATAACGGCTAGTAACCCTATAATAGAGAAAACGTTTGCACAGCTATTTCTTACCATAATATTAACAGTATTGTCTAGTTTTTCAGAAATGGAAATAAAAAAAAAAGACTCATGCATGTCAAAAAAAATACGATCTAAGCCGGTGTTTCTAAAACTGAGGGAGAGGGCGAGCATATCAAAACGTCCAAAATAAAACATTTGAAATAATTATTAATTTACCAAAAGGAAGCAAAACAAAATACATTCTGACATGATAAAAAATAAAATACATACTCACACTGATATAAAATACATATAAATGTATCAGAGTGGCAAAAAGTATTTAATAATTGATTTATCAACACTAAATTAAAAGCAAGTTTAGTAATTACTAGTGACTTCCATGGGTTTGGCATATACAAAACATAATACATATATTGGTAATATGTGCACTTTATAATATGTGTCACCTATACGGTATAGTGGTTAGCGAAGCTGACTGCTGTGCCCTAAGGCAAGGGTTCGAATCCCGGTGAAGACATGGATGTTTGTAAATGTATAGTGCCTTCACAGCATGGGGGTACTTAAAATAGCCGTCGAGCCCCAAGTCCTCTCGAGAGTTCGGTGAAAAAGAAGAGAGGTGGGAGCCCCTGACGACCCCCAAGATGTTCTCCCTCAAAAGTGGGATGAAAGCGAGCTAAATCGTTTTGTCACCTGTATGGTGCTCAAGGCTACGGCAAACGACAGGCGTCACTTAGCCCCTTGCCATGATGAATTTCGTGGGTTATGATCTGCCCTTTGCAGATCGGGGGCATTAGAAACAACAAATACTTGTTTTTATTGTAGATCAAATAAAAAAAATGAATAAATTATAGTTTTTAAAAAAACTAAAAAACACGCTTTTATGTTTAATCGAGCCAAAAAGTTAAAAAATAATTCTTAATATAAGAATAAAGTGATAATAACGAGAGAAAATTAATGTCATTGTGATAAAAGCGTGGGGTGTGCTTTGTACTACATTTTTACACTAACTCAGCATTTCGGAATAGAACTACTAAGAAATTATAACAATTGATATCCAGACACCACGCTTCAACCACAATGACATGAATTTTCTCGTTAATCATTTTATTCTTATAATAAGAATTATTTTTTAACTTTTTAGTTCGATTACACATAAAGGCGTGTTTTTTAGTTTTTTTAAACAATAATTTATTTTATTATGCTGAATATATTTGCTACATGAACGTATAAAACTATGACAGACGATACTTTAAACATGAAACTTAATGGATTTTTTTTAATTTTGAAAAAAAATCGTAAATATGAAAAATGACACACATTTATGATAAATTCACACACATTTAAAAGTATGATGATCAAAATTCGAAGATTTGGTGTTCGATTACTTTTTTGGCATTCTTTTTCCTTTTTGTTTACATTTTATTTTTTAACGAACTTTAAAAATAAAAAATAGGTTTCATTAATTAGATTTAAATATAGTTTATAAGTTAAAATTTTGCTTCTTTGCTTTAAGTTAATTTCGGAAATATTGCTACAGAGCTTTTCTCAGAAATTTGTGAATTACACGATTGATTCCAGAAGCCACCATATATTTCAAGTATATTTTGTCTAAAAAGTTTTTTCTTTTTAATTTCATTTTAGGACAGTTTTTAAACTGCTGTTTAAAAATACCTAGTATTAAATTTATTTAATAATAGTTTTAATTAAGATTTCTTCGATTCAATGATTGAATAACAAAGTTTTTCAATTGAATTATTTAAAAAAATCAGACAATGAAGAAATTTTTGTTTGGATTAATGATTTGTTTTTATTAAAAAAATATTTAGACCATTTTTTTAAAATTGAAGAAAAAAAATAATTTTTAAAGTTTTATTCCATTTGTTTTTTAAAGATAATATTTTGGAAAAACAAATATTTATTATAAATAAGGTAATTAATATTTAACTGGTGTATTATTACTTGAAGGTAATTATATAAAAAAATGAAAAATTACAAAATACTAGCACTAAGATCTTTTTATCAAACATGGCTACCACGGGGAATCCTAACACTTTATTTTCTGTAAAAGATAATATATAAGCAGATTTTAAAATAAATGAGCTCAAAATAATTCAATAATTCATTCGCCATCCAAAATGGTATCGAATGACAGGATAAATCTATATTGTCATAATAAAACCGTCAGCTTCGTAAAGTGGAACGATAATTGAAGACAATGTATAGCTTTGAAGATACAATAAAAACTACTTAAGCGAAGACGGTGTCCGAAGACAAGGTAAAGCTATGCGTCAGATTCCTGATCAAGAACGGTATTTAAAGACAGGGGGAAACTTTGGGGACACAATAAAAATGACAGTATCCTAAACGAAGACAGTTTCTAAAGAAAGGTAAAGCTATGCGTCAGCATCCTAAACGAGGACGATGTTCAAAGACAGGGTAAAGGTATATGACCATAATGAAAACGTGAGATTCCTAATCGGTACGGTTTCCAAAGACTGAGTAAAGCTATGTTAATACATTACTGACGTAAAAGTCCTAAGTTGGAAAGGTGACCGAAGATAGGAAAAAAGAAAGCTTTAATGATATAATCGGTATGCAATCGTAAGGTTTTGGTACTTGTTTTTTTTTAGTTATTTCAAGACAATTTGTGATGCATCAGTAATGGTATCTTCTACGATTTCATCAACATGTATGTAAGCTAAACACGTTGAATTATTGAATGCTGTAAGATGTTATTGTCCCTCATCTAATAAAGTAGATTTTCTGTATGCCTAACAATGATTATTTAGCTATTCTCTAAAATTACAACAAGCTCAAAAGTTTTTCTTTCTACTTTTTTTTTAAATAGAACATGAAAATGGTTTTAATACCTCGTAATATATGTATATTTTCATTTAGATACGTTTTATTAAAATGTGTTACTTAAATGAATAAAAAAAATTATCCGTATAGGTATAAAAAAGCCCAAAACATCATTATTTAATGAAAAAAACCTAAAAATAAAAAATGAATTATACGCCCTAATAAAACCAGTCGTTGATAAAGACGATGATTCATCACAATTTGATTGGCCTGAAACTTTGCTCATGGAATGCAAACGGCATATTAAACAAAATAATGGAATTTAAAATTTTCGTGGAGAAGAACTGTGTGTGTGTGTGTGTCCCGATTTAATTCTCATACAGGAAACACACCGGAGACCCACACACAACATTAGCATACCTAACTACACCTGTTATTGAAACGACCGCATCACGGACGAAAATGCAAGCGGTGGTACTTTAATTCTTATTAAACGCAATATTCCTCACTTGAACTTACCCACACCCGCCCTCCAGCACATCGAAGCTACTATAGTAGTTCTCTCTCTAACCCTACCTAACTTAAATCCCATCTCCATTATTTCAGTTTATGTTGCCCCTAGTTCGGACGAGAGACTTCTTACTCTCGACTTCGAACACCTCCTTCAGACCAACAGCAATTGTGTGATCTTTGGCGATCTTAATGCTACACACAATGAGTGGAACTGCTCACTTAATTCCTCACGTGGAAAGCAATTAAAAACCTTCGCTGATCTGCTCGACTTAAATGTTGCATATCCTGCACTCGTTTCGGCTATAACTCCTCTAACACCCTCGATATTGCTATCATTAATAACTTTTATTTCCCGTATACTATTGACTCCATTCCGGAGTTTTCCTCCGATCATAACCCGGTCTTTTTAAATTTTTCTCTCCCCGCTCCTATTCACAGTGATAATTCTAGAGCAGTTACCATCTGTTTGTCAACTTTTAGTAATAATCTTAATCGTTCTATCCGGCTGTCTGACTTCTCGGGCATCCGATACCCAAATGTGCTGGAAAATAAAATTTCTCTTTTCGCTGCCATTCACTCCGCCCACCTTCAAGCCTCTAAACCAATAGAAAACAAGCAACACTCTTTCACTCCAAATCACATCCAAGACTTAATCTATCTCAAAAATAAAGCTAAAAGAAATATACAATTAAACTCTAAATCCAATACATAAAGCAAATTATTATAGACTACAAGAACAACTTAAAAAGGCGCTCAAAAAACATTCACAAAACTCCTGGACTAAAAGGTTAGAAGCTCTTAACACAACCGACAATAGCCTATGGCAGTGCTAAAATTTTTTCGCATAAAACGCTCTAACATTCATAATCTTAATAGTTCTTCTGGCATCGCAAATAGTGATGAACAGAAAGCCAATCTACTTGCTCTAATACTTAAAAATAATTTTATATAAAACAAAAGGCCTGGTCATAAAATTTACCCTATTGATGATAACATTAATAACACTTTGGAAGACTTTCTCTCTCACCCATCTCCCCTTCCCATTGCTCCTAATAACCCAGGCGATATCACTGATTACGTCAGAAGGCTCCCCAATAACAAAACGCCAGGAAGCGATAATATTACCAATAAAATGGTTAAAAATTTTCCACTTAAAATTGTTCTCATATTAACATATATAATTAATAAAATTTTAATTCTCAGACATTTCCCAAATAATTGGAAAACTGCGATAGATTTTCCGATTAAAAAACCTATAATCGGGATGATGACTATTTTTGGAGGCAAAAATAGTCATCATCCCGATAGTTACAGACCAATTTCCCTCCTAATCATTTTAAGTAAAATAACAGAACATGTAATTTTTAATAGATTATATACTTTTACTAATGATAACAACTTCATTAATCCAAATCAATATGGGTCCATCAGGCATCTTTCTACCTACCACCCGCTGCTCAGACTTACTGAAAAAATCTCTTCTGGATTTCAGAGAGGCAGGTCCACTGGGGCTGTTTTTCTAGATATTCAGAAGGCTTTTGACAGGGTCTGGGTCAGGGGACTCATCTACAAACTTATCACTAACAATTTTCCACCTGCTTTAAATCATCTCATTAATTCTTATTTCGTTAACAGATCCTTCAAAGTAAGAGTGAATGATAGTCTTTCTTCTTCTTTTAATATCAAAAGTGATGTGCCCCAGGGTAGTCTCCTTGGGCCCCTGCTATTTAACATATATATTAATGATATACCTATTCACCCTCACACCAGTACTAATACTTATGCTGATGATACTGCTATCCTGGCTACTTATAAAAATCACAACACTATCACCCGTGCACTCAACTCACACCTACACCTTCTAGAAAACTTTTTAAACACATGGAAAATAAAAACTAATGTAGATAAAACAGTAGTCGTACTCTTCACCAGGAGAAGAAAACCAGTCACAGCGCCAACCCTCTATTCCACACAACTACACTGGTCACGGAGACATTCATTTTCACACAGACATTCATTGTAACGAAGTACATAGGAGTACTCCTAGACAAAAATTTATCATGGAAACAACACATCTTATACGCTCGTGAAAAATTCCGGTATGCCTTGCGCTCAATTTACTCCTTAATTTGCCGGGATTCTCGAATGAATCTTTACAACAAAGTACTTCTCTACACTGTTGTTTTGTGGCCCATCTTAACGTACGCTTGCCCTGTGTGGGGCTATGCAGCTACTTGAAACATTAATCTTTTAGAAAATGCCCAAAATGCTTTAATCAGGAATATAACTAAGGCATGTAGATACACTAAAAATAGAGATATTTACAAAGCTATTAACATTTATCCTTTTAAAAAATATATTTAAAAAAAGCAATTAAATTTTTTGATAATCTGCCGAATTCTAATAGCTTAAATGTCTTAAATCTTGAAAATTACAATCCCAGTGTCAATACTAAGAGGCCCAGAAGAATCCTTCTGGACTCGTATAATCCCCCATAGTAATTAATTGCGTCATTCCCCTCGTGTGGCGAATGACCATTTTCTAATTTGTCATTTTATTTTCACATTTCCTTTTTTAATTTTAAAATATTTTCAATCTGCAACCCACACAGACAAACAGTTTTTCCAACTCAACTTCTGTTCCATAACTTCAAGGCAGCGAATAGAGTGTTAACTCACTGGTTCTTTTAGTCCACTCATCAGGAAGCTCCCTCTCAATCCAGGCCTCTCCACTTCAAGGCATTTTACTTCACCTTTCGATATGGGATGGAGGAATGCTTCGCATTCCGTTTCCCAAAGATGTCAAAGATCTCTTCTCATTGTTTAATGAAATCACCAGAAATTTTTCGAAATAAAGTAAATTTTAAGTAAATTTTTCTTTTTCTGCTTTTTTCTGTATGTGTGTTTAGCCTTATCTTTCATATTTAAAATTATTTTCAAAGTATTAGGCACTATTTACAGAAAAAACATTTTATTCATTATGTGTACATGTATGCTGTATATAAATATAAAACAAATTCGAAGCAAATAATGCATTAGTTTTGAATAGTACACTTAAAGGTACTTGTTTGATATATTGGTACTTTACCCTCTAAATTGTTTCAAATTGTCGTCAAGTTGATGGATAACATTATATATATGGTTACCTTGATTTTTATCTTTTGGAACTGTTCGCTATAATGCTTGTGTATAACTATATGATCGTTATTTTTTATTGGTTTATTTTTATTGCAAATTATTAAGGCTACATAGTACCCTAAAAATTTCATTTTTACCGAAATTTTTTTTTTACATGCTTTGGTGGCCCATATCCTTAGATGCTTGCCACGAAATTTCAGATCTGTTAGCAAATTAGTTTTTAAGATATTTGAAGTTTTATGAGCTATGGTTTTGGTTTCGGTTTCCTTTTAAAGCATTTGTTCACACTTAAGTTGAATTAATTAAAAATATTTTTGAGCTTTTAGTTTGAAATGATTATTAATTCCAATTTCCATTACTGAAATCATTTCTGCTTGAATATGTATTGAGTTTTTTGAGCTCTCATAATTAATTAATAAATATTAATTTCATGGCCAATTTTTGATTTAAAAATAGTTTATATAAATTAAAAGCTTCATCATTAATTTTTTTCCTGTAGAGAAAATGCCATGGTAAATGCGTTCTGGGTTTCTGTGAGAAACAATATTTCGAAGAGATGGAATAGTACTGAAAATGATGTACCTAAAAATCAGTCCTCAGCTGATTCTGAAATTAGACTTCCAAGACAAATATTCTGAATTCAAATGCTGCAGATATAACTGAATATTTCCTTGATGTACCAAACTACATTATACTAAACATATTGTAGTACTATATTTTAGTATTTTAAAGTTGCACGACAAGAGCTAAAACTTCCTAAACTGCCCCAATTTAAAACTGACAAAAATGAAATTTTATGAACAAACCTGACTATTTTTAGCTTAAGTTAGTATCATTATTATTTTGTACATAAATGTTTCGTGTTTCAAAACTTTTGTAAAATATTAGGTTAAGATAAAGCCGAACAAAGTGACGTCTTAACAAATGCTATCAATATTATGCAAAAATATATTTTAAAGTAAAAATATAATTTTCAGTCATATTTAATAAAAATAGTGTTTTAATGTAGAACATATATTGGAAAATAACATATTAAAAAATTAGAGTTTTACGGGCATTATAAGTTTTTGTTTTATGATTTTACAAACTTTAAATGCGTTTTTCTCAGACTTTTACTTTTGAAGGTATAAGTGTTTTCTAATCCCTAAGGCTTCTTTCCTGTTCAAGACAGAGCCTTGAATATTTTTGTATATACTCCCAAATGTATGTTCTATAAAAGTTAGTATGGATTTAGGGCTGAGAACTCTAAAATGCTAAAGTTGATATTTTAAAAATTTTCGTGTTTTTTCCAGGTTTTTCTAGAAAAATAATTATTAAAAATCAACAAGGGAATAGATTTCCAAATTCATACTAAATATTGTTTGTAATAATCTAAGAATCATAAATAACTTAAAATTACTAAAAAATTTTAAAAATTGAGTATTTTATAAGAGTTTGAAAAAACATCAAAAATTCCTAATTTTTTAAAATTGTAAAATAATGGCTGGTCAAACTGACTTTTAGCTTACAGAATCAGCTTAATAATATAATCTAAATATAAAACATCAATTATTTTTACTGTAAATGTCTCCAAAAAATTTTATTGAAAAAGGGTACCGTGTAGCCTTAATGTTTAGCAATTCGATATTTTAAGAAATTTAACCATTTGTATACTGGAAGCAACTGTTGTCTCAAGTTCTATTTATTTGATTTATTTCTGTTGGATAATGAATATTTTTTCAGAAATTTTTGATGAGCACCAGGATTCCTTTGTAAAAGAGTAGGAGGTTTCAACGTATCGTTATTACGGACTAATAGGTTTGCCAAATTTGCACATTTGGTTAATGTAATTTTCTAAGAAATTGATTTTTTTTCAAATTTAAGTTTATTCAGATTTGGTTTTGGGATTTATGAAACGTAATCAATGGGGGGGGGAGGAGTCATAAGGTTTGTTTCTTAAAATGTAATAAATTGGACAACCGAATTTTTTATTGTGCATCTTATTGTCATGTTAACAAAATCTGCCAGGCATAATTCTTTTTTTAATAGTAGCAAATGGTGAATTTTTTCTGTGTTTTATTTATAATAAATGATTTTAAAATTTTTCTCGCAATTACTCGTTCCTTCTTTTTAATGCCTAATTCTTTTTTTTTTGTGACAAATTATTTTTTAAAAAATTTATGGCATTCCTTGTTTTTTAAATTTGCATTCTTTTGGCATTTTAAAATTTCTTGTATTGAATTTCTTTATCCTAGTTATTACACTCTTCAGATCCCTTTTACATGGAAAAGAGATCTGAATTTCATTTTTCTGGATTCTGGATTTTATTTTTTAAATCTTTTAAAAGGTTGTAATTTTGTCAGTCCCCTCACTTGGATTTATCAAGTTTCAGCTACTTTTATAATCTTTTATAACTTTCTATATTAGCGCCAGGTGGCCTTTTTGAACAAAATTATATTTTCCATCGAAGACCTACTTGAAGTGATTTTAATACTTTTTCAAAAGGATCTGTAATGGAAAGCGTACCAATAAAAAATCACTTCCTACCTAAATGCAAAACATTATACTTTCAAGAAAAAGTGTAAATAAAAATTTAAAGGAAAACAATTTTATCTTACAATCTTTATCTTATCTTTATACTTACGATTACATCTGCTTGTTCGATTTATATCTTTTTCCATTTGAACTTTGATTATCGATTAATAGATAGTGAATTATATAATACTCACTTTTGATTATCTAATTCCATGAAATCCTGATTTCATTTAAATTCTGATGAGAGATGCACGTTAAATCTATCGAGAGCTCAAACGTCCTCCCGTTGGTGTGGTGTGGTAGTTAAGAGAGGGGGTGCTATCTCAGGTGCCACCCTCGTTACTTGACCATGGTTCAAAATTACGAGGTTAATCGCCAAAAGCCCTGGAGTAGCTAAACAGTGCGACGTTAATATTCACTCACTCACTCAAGCATAATTTTCCTAGAACTTCCCTCCATACGGTAATGATGTATTGAATGCAATAATAATATACAATACGACCGAAATTATAAACCGTTCAAGCTATCAAGATATATATTAAATTTGTATATGACAAGCCCATGGAAAAGACACTTGTAATTATCAAACTTGCTCTTATCTTATTTAATAGTCGGTTTATCTTATTAAAAGTTTATTTTCGGTTATTAAATAGTTTTTTAAAATGATCTTTTATTTTCGATTTTTTTATATTCTCGCCCCCTGAAGTGATATGCCCCTAGGGCAGTACGTCCCACAGTTTGAGAAACGCTGATATAGTGATGTTGACCCCTGATACGTAGGGCCTGAATTTGAATCCCGGAGTAGACATGGAGGATTGCAAGCGTATAATGCCCATGCACACTCTCAAACATTTGTCGAGCCACGTCCTCTTTAGAGATTGATGGAAGGGGGAGAGAGGTGGGAGACCTCCTCCCAGCATGTTCTCCCGCAAAATAAGAGTGGAACCGAGTCAAAACGTATCGTCATCTGCATGGTGCTCAAAACTGTGGCTAACGCCAGACGTGAGTCTAGGCCAGTGTTTCTCAAACTGTGGGGGGCGCGAGCATATCGAAAATAAAAGGTTAAAAAAATTAATTTACTGGAATGAATAAAACCAAATACTTTCTGATATAATAAAAAAATACAGATTTACATTGATATGATTTATATTTATCATCTGGTGAAAAAAGGTCATCAAAAACAAAAGATTCTACTTTGAACGCTCATTAGCTATCTTTGATCCTATAACTAAATAAAAAAATATTTTGTTTGCTTTGCTGTAATCCTGTACGATGAGAGATTTTTTTATTATGTTTCTTTATCCTAAAATATTACTTTTGCTGACTTTCGAACTTACTGGTTAGGTTATCTGCGTCCTTTTTTTTAGGGAAATCGTAAATTATATAATTCTGTTGAGTTTTTTCAATGTGAAAGAGTTTTATGATACATGGATAAGCATATTGAGCACTTTGAAGCATTAATTGGCCAAGATTTATTTTTATGAGTATTCTGAAACATATAATACATAATGAAGAAAGTTTTACATAATTCTTTTTTTTAACTTTTTTCCATTTTTTATATTGAATAGACTTTTAACACGGAAGCGATGCGTATAGTCACCTCAAGATCACGAAATCGTCTATTCTGGGAAAACTGTTTATTTGTTACTAATGACCTTGACAGAAAATTCTCCAATATGGCAGTCTTAATGGGAGATAAAATGAATTGATCACATATCTTCTTCTTTTTTGGGAGTGGCAAACGTTTTATTTAGAAACTTAAGGTACTTGTTTTGAACGAGTTCCCGGCGTGACCACTTGTGTTCAAAAATATTTTCTTGAACATGCTGCATTTTCCCCTATGAATAACTTAGTGGTTTTAATTGTGATGTGGTACGACTGATTATGGTTTATAAATGTAAATGAGCAGAATATAAAGAAAGAATTGGGCATCTTTTTGATCTCTGAAAGGAAATTGAAGCTGATCAAACAAGGGAAATACTTGCTGAAATAATGTATATTAATCATGTTAGCGAAAGTAAATTTGAGAAAAGTAATAAGCATGAAACGAAAAGAAAATTTTCAATAGCTACATTAATAACTGCATCAAGAAAAATATAAAGCCATAAGTGTACCGCAAAATGCTCTTCACCCTGTCAAAAAGACACAAGCAAGACAAAGTTCAACAGGATATTTGTCGATCATCAAAGGACCTTAAAACTACAATAACGTGAATAAAATGTGACAGTTTTGCTTGAAAATAACTTTCCT